>OX243822.1:27960288-28565979 GCA_945859605.1 Lumbricus rubellus | reverse complement strand
TTTTAAAGAGAGCTAATTATCTTTAAAAATTAGCGAACGTCCATTAATTACACAATACTAACGATTCTTACACTAATGCATCATAAAATATCTTACACTACAATCTAGATAAACAGTCAGCTACTACATTCAACTTTCCTTTCTTATAGTTCAACAGAATGTCAAAATTTTGTAATGATAAAGACCATCTGACTAACTTAGCAGATTTCGACATTGATTCAGTCAAATAAACTAAAGGATTGTGGTCTGTGAACACATTGATCTTAGACATTATTATTGGATCTTTCAATTTGTTTAAAGCCCATATGATTGCATAGGCTTCCTTCTCAATCGTCGCCCATCTCCTCTGTGTATCTGTCAGTTTCTGACTGTTAAATGAAACGGGACGTTCTATCCCTTCGTTGTCCACTCGTGACAACACAGCTCCCACAGCAAAATCTCTGTTAACACAATATAAACTAAATGGTTTACCAACCTCAAACATAATTATATAAAATCACATTATGCAATCAGATCTGTTTCAGAAACAATTCTAAATGTCTTAAAAGAATGTCCATTCAAATGATTAGGACAATTATCAAAATGTACTTCAATATCTTTTCATACGGTTAATTGCATACAGTATTTGATTAGACATTTTGATCGCTAAATCGCTCATTGGTTTATCATCCACTTGAAGTGATTTCTGTTTCGTCTCTGAATAATCGTCTTTCAACAGTATTTCTACCACTGATCCGAATTCGTCGTCCTCTTCCTCGATAAGACCACACGATAATGTTCTTGTGATGAACTTTCTCATTTTGTTGGCATGAATAATTCGTCGGCCATTTTCATTCATGTCCACGAGATATGAATATTTGGATCTTCTTTGTAGAACAGTATATGGACCATGCCATCGTGAGATCAATCTGTTGGTTGACGTTGGATGTAGTACGTCGATGCTTTCTCCAAGTTCGAATTCTTTATATTTTGCTTTCTTGTTATAATGGCTGGCATGCTGTTTTTGCTTCTCCAATTTCTTTGCATCCTCCAATTGTCTTTCATCATTCGTATCCTCCATACAGTGTTGTTGAAAGTATCGGGCAAATGTACTTAAGTAAAAGTAAAAGTAAAGTGGATTTTAATTACTTAAGTAAAAGTAAAAGTACTCATCACAAATTTTACTTAAGTAAAAGTAAAAAGTATCCCCTTCCAATAATACTTTTAAAGTAAAAAGTAAAAGTACCGAACCTTTCTGTAGCTCAAAATACTAAATTCTCGAAATGGTTATCATTGAGTCTAGTACGCACTACGCACGCTTCTGATTCATTTTAGCACAATGCACAGCCGAAGAGCATTAATTCTGCTGCAGAAATGGCAGTGCATCCAGCGTGCACCACCATCGAAAATCTATTTTTAGGCATGCAAATTTGAATAAGCTGTCTTAGCTTAGCGAAACGAAAATGTTAATTAACGCTTTGAAGTAACGAACATTGTAACGAGTGTCACATAAATTGTAACGAAGTAAAAGTACTGAAATATGGGTAAAATTTTACTTCGTTGAAAGTAAAAGTATTTTATTTTTTCGATACTTCGTTACATGTGAAAGTACTCAAACTTTTACTTAAGTACAGTAACGCGTTACTTTTACTTCGTTACTGTACAACACTGCCTCCATAAACAATTCCCTCATGTTCTCACCAATTTCCATATCGCTCTCCGAATCTTCACTATCATTTCGTTCACATGCAGCCATCTCTTCTTCATTTTCATTGTTCTCGGATGTTATTCCTTCTTCTACTTGAATTTTTTGTTCATCTTCGCTTTCAGTGTCATCATCTAGCAAACTTTCATTTAGCTGTTCCTCTTCTTCGTCTTCGACTTCTGTTCTCCGACTCTGTGCTCTTGTAGTCACGTTCGCTTGTAGTTCTCCTTGCAATATACTGATTGGTGGAACCTCTTTCAGTTCTGCAATTATCTCTGGATGTAGCAGGAACTTTTCTGGATTTTCTTTACACAGTTCTGCTGAAATGCTGGCACACACCAACGTCAAATATGGCGCAATATTTATTTTCCTGTCCTTCAGATCTTCTCCTACTGTCGGACCACTCATTCTCACATCAATCTTCACTAACTTAGCTGGAATAGGCTCTCCAGCCACACATTGCAAATGTACTCTGCCAATTTCTTCTCCTTTCGCTCCTTCCAGTAGTTCCTCGTTGATTACAGGTATCTCCGTCCCAGAATCGATCAACGCTCTGACCTGCACAGGCTGTCCACTGTTATTATTTCCACGTATTTCTACAGTTACATGCTGCAATACAATCTTCTTTATAAGAGAAAAATCATCTTTACTTTGTATTATAAACCGAGGTGTACATTTCATCACCGACTTCACTTCTGTTTCTCGGTTGTCTTGTTCTTCCCAACCAGGAGGTGCATTTACCACTTGGATCTGGTTTACTCTCAGATTTTCTGCACTCTTACTAAAGCTCTTTCTCAGATTTGCCGCTCCTGGTGCTTGGCAGTGTTTTATTAGATGTTTGTCTGACTGACAGTTGTGGCAACGTTTCTTGACAAAACCTCTTTGCTCATGGTTCTCCCACTTGTTGTACGGATTGTATGCTGTATTGCCTTCCGTTGGGTGTCCCATCGGTGGAGTTCGATTGTAGGCTTGTCTGTCCCACGTTGACTGTTTTTTATCTTGCCACCACTGCTTTCCAGAGAAATTATCTTTCTTTACATCATTACTTTTGGCTTGGCTTCCAGTTTCTTTGTCATTGCTGTTCCACTTGGTTTGCTTTGGACCACTGCCCCATGTTTCATATTTCGGCTTTTCTTGAAACATTACACCAATTCGATTGTTTACATGTATGTCTGCGAGGTCTGCAACGTTACTGGCTTCTAAACATTCTGCACCCTCTTTCGCTAAGACAAACTGTAGTGGACCTGGTGGTAAGCATTCTTTCAGCTTATCCGCCACTAACAAATCGAACAGCTTCTCGTAATCTTTGCCCACTCGTCTACTTCGAACATAATAATTCAACAGATTCTTCAATCTTGCCGTAAACATCGTATACGTTTTCTCCACGGTTTTCTTGGCATCCGCAAATCTTGATCTGTACTCACGAGCCGTTAACTTGAATTCTTTCAATAAATGCTCTTTGACGACATCATACTTGTCTATATCATCCAAAGCTACACGGTTCAATACAGTACGCGCTCTCGGTGTCATAAGTGGCAATAACAATTTCACCCAATATTGTTGTTCCACAGCAAAACTATTGAATGCATTTTCCACTGTCTCGAAATATAATGGCACTTCCATCATATCATACGGCATCTTCGGTAACACATGTTTCATTGCATCACCAATCTTCTTAATCTTTGACACCATTGTCTCACTTTCTCTGAGCCTATTTTGTTCTGATTCCTCACGACGTCTTCTATCGTCTTCGTCTCTCTTCTTCAGTCGATCCTGATCTTCTATCCTACGCAGTTCTTCTTGTTCTATTTTCTGCTGCAACAATTCTAACTGCTTTCTGCGTTCCTCCTTTTCAATAGCCATTTCATGGAGTTGAGCTTCCTTAATAGCAAGTTTCTTTTGTTCTAATTGCATCTGTTCTTCTCTTTCTCTTTCTGCTTTTTCCAAATTGTCTTTTTCGGCTTGGAATTCTTCCTGTCGAATCTCTTCGGCTCTTTGCAGTTCTTGTAAACGCATCTTTTCTTTTTCTTCCTCACGAGCCTTTTTGTCTTCGATCTGCTGTTTTCGTATTTCTTCATCGCTTCTTCTTGCTCTTTCATATTCTATCATTAATTCCATCCTTCGTCGTTCTGCTTCGTCACGATCTATTTTCATTTGTTCTAACTGCAGCTGGAATTGTTGCCTCTGCATGTCTATCTCTTGCTGTCTCATCCTTTCTGCTTTTTCTATCTCTTGTTGTCGCAGCCTATCTGCTTTTTCTATCTCTTGTTGTCGCAGCCTATCTGCTTTTTCTATCTCTTGTTGTCGCAGCCTATCTGCTTTTTCTGCTCTTACTTTCTCCTCTTGTTTACGTTCTTTCTTTTCTTGTCTGCGCTGCTCTTCTTTTTCTGCTCGTTGCTCCTCTCTCATCATCATGAATTGCAGCAACGCCTCCATAGACATCGGTGCCTGTGGCTTCTCAATTGGCTTTCCTTCAGCACCACCAACCGCACCTTCTTCTCCCGCGTCTTTCGCCCAAACCTCCGCCAAAGATCTCATCAAATGTTCCCTCGACATCAGATCTGTCCGACTTCTTCTGCGTCAAGGCCTGCTTCGATTAATAATTTCACTATTCTCTCCGATGCCATCTTTTTAATAGCTGCTTGCTTTTGCTCTGTAAGTTTCTCCATCTTACTTCTTTACTTCACTGTTGCTATTGCTTCTTTTATAGACAAGCAAGTTTTTCCTACCTTTCAGTCGTTGAGTTGTCGTTTCTCACCGTCGTATAGATAATCGATGACTCGTTGAATCGACGTCGAATAATTTCACAGCGTCCGAAGTTGTGATAAGATATCAACATCCGTTCCTTGAATATAAATATCACCGTAGTTGAGATAAGATATTTCCGTTCCGTAGTCTCCGTATTCCAAAAGAGAATACCAGCGTCCGCAGAAATATCAAACATCCGCAGATAAGTATCAATCAGTATGGATCAGTATCCCAGTATGGATCAGTATCCCAGTATGGATCAGTATCCCAGTATGGATCCGTATCCCACCGCTGTCACCAAAAGTCACCGCCTCTTCCTCTGCGTTGACCTCCAGTCTCCTCGGTAGCTTCTATATCGTTCTTCAGTGGCCTAAACTTACTCCTACAACTAAACTGATTTGGATCTACTGTCTAGGTAAAGTTCTACAGTAATTCCTTATTCTACTTCAACGACAACGACGATAGGTTTTCCAAAGTATATTATAATCAAATCCAACGTAAAGATGAAACAGCAGCAACAACACGATAATGTCTATCCTTGCATTATCATATCAACAACGACTCTTCTCTACTACAACTAAACAGCAACTACTATATTCATCACAGCCTATCCCTTCACTCTTCCTTTAAGCACTCCCTCCTTCTCTCTCAATCCGCCGTTTTCCAGACAGTCGTCCAGACAGTCGTCTCAAATCGCGCGCCTAAACACAGCTGTGCACTCTGGCCCGTTTCGTCGCTGTCGTACACACAATCGACTGGCCGCTGTACTAGGCCTACCTTAAATACGCTTACAATGATGATGACGACGACGACGACGACGACGACGACGACGATGATGATGATGATGATGATGATGATGATGATGATGATGATGATGATGATGATGATGATGATGATGATGATGATGATGATGATGATGATGATGATGATGATGATGATGATGATGCCTCCACAACAGCTGCTTGAGCTGAACTTATTGGTTCTCGCTTGTAGGCAGCGCCGCGCCTTCTTCGCGTGTGTGTGTGTGTGTGTGTGTGTGTGTGTGTGTGTGTGTGTGTGTGTGTGTGTGTGTGTGTGTGTGTGTGTGTGTGTGTGTGTGTGTGTGTGTGTGTGTAACGACGCTGTCGCAGCACAATAATATTAATAGCTTTGCCATCCTGCGCAATGATATTTCTGACTTGTATCGCACGATCACAATCGGCTAGGAGGTTGCTTGTCGATATTGAGATGCTGTCCCCGATGTGTTACGCGACCTTAGACAAGGAGTTCAATCAAATCAAATCAAATCAAATTTTTTTATTGAGCCAGAGAAAAGCACACAAGGTATTATCATCACATAAAAATAAAACATGAATGTTATTGGCAACAAAAGGAAACCCAGAAGGGACTGCAGAGTCCCGCTGGTTAGGGCCACCTAAGCACATTTTCTGGTTCTAGGCGTTAACAAATTCAGCACAATAAAATTATATTCTATTTTCCATCATATATGCAATAAATCAAAAATAAATCAAAACTTAACTACGAAAATTAAACGTTCCAAATTTTAACATCACGATATTACATAATATGAATATCTAAACATGATGTTAAGCAAACACGTCTTAATTTTAAAAAATAAATCAATACCAAACTGAAAAAAGTAAGAAAACCTTAAGTAAAAAACATAAAGCCTTAACTAAGTAGGGAGAAGGAAGTTTAAAGTATGAGCCCGACTAACAGTTCTGGTTAATCAACCATAAACCCAAGCAATGCTTAAATGACTTAAGAATTGGGATACTGCGAAGGTTTAGAGGTATTCTATTCCATTCAATAGGACCTGCATACTTAATGGAGAATTTTCTTGAGTTTGTTCGGGCGCGCACAGTTCTATATGAGGCTAAGTTTCTCGTGTTGTATGAGTGTATATCTGAGGCTAGAGTAAAGAGATTGGCATGGGAGATAGGCAATGTGTTATATGTATATCGATGCATGAACTCACACATCTGCAGTTGCTTAATTTGTAAAACTTTTAGAATCCCGAGCTGCGTGAATAGCTTTTCTGAGTGTGAGTTGTAAGGAGAACCGGCTATTAATCTGACAATTCTTTTCTGCAAGACAATAATTCTGTAAAATCGAGAGTTGTAGTTAGATGCCCAAATCATGTTACAATAGGATATGTACGGGTATATCATAGAGTAGTACAAAGTGAGCAAAATGTTTCTAGGCAGTAAGTAAGATATTCGCTTAAGTATACCTATGTTTTTAGCCAGTTTTAATGCAATGTGTTCAATGTGTACACTCCAAGTGAGATGTTGGTCCACATAGACTCCAAGGAATTTTACAGATTCTACTTGTGGAATATCAATATTGTCTATGTGGACTTTTCCCTTCAGTTGTGGTGTTGCTTTCCTATGAGAGCAGAAAAGAATGTAGTTGGTTTTTGTCAAGTTAAGCGATAGCTTGCTTGCTTTAAACCAGTCAGACACTAGTACAAGTTCTTCATTAAGGATTCGGAATAATTCCTCATAGGATTTGTGAGAGAGGAAAATATTAGAATCGTCAGCGAATAGTACAAAGTGTAGGATGGGGGATACTTTCGGAAGGTCGTTAATGTAAATCAGGAATAATAGAGGACCCAATATTGACCCTTGGGGTACTCCAAATTTAATCGATTTCCAACTTGATGTTATGCCATTACATTTAACTTGTTGCTGTCATTGTTGGGCATTGGCATGTGTCTGTAGCAATTAAACATATCTAATGCTTTTGACTTTTTATAGGGTCGTTAGAAATTGTGTGAAGACGAGCAATGCATTTGCATTCTTGTGTCATACCAAAGATGGCTGACAATAAAAATAGTTTTTTATTGAACAATCCGGTTGACAGACCGCAACCAGTTACAGTGAATAATTATAATAATTGGCAATGAAGAAAATGCGCAGGTCACTTTTGTTTATTTAAACCAAAGTTTAACGTCGTCGTATGGCATCAAAGGCCGTTGTCCGTTGACGACAATGTACAGCTTATACAGTGCATTAACAATGAATTCATGGCGTTCAAAATACACCATAGCCATGTAACGTTGTCATAACAATATGATTGTTCGTTGCCGTAGTCAAAACATAATATTATTATTGATCAATCATTAGTGTTCATTGCTTAACAGTAAAATGGTTAATAGCTAATAACACCAGCTATACAAATTAAGTTAAATGTTTTTTGGAGAAAGTCATTAATATACTGCAGTAAATGTCACATGTAAGAAATGTCACCAACTTTCTTGATTACCATTCTTAATACAGATTTGTTTCGCAACTAATTCATTTCTGTAAAAGCAATTTTTAAACAGGTTAATATGAAATATAAGTTTGCTTTATCAAAAGTAAATATGACAAACCGTATTCCAACACAATCATGTTACAATGGCATGACGTTCAATATTCAATATTAATCTGATTTACATCATGGACAACACTTTAAGTAGTTACACAACTTTTCCTTTAGTGTTTTGGTTTATAAGCCTATAAACTACACTTTGCATATAACCGTTATCAAGTAAATTCTTAGTATTGAAGTCTAATTTAAAAGAAACACATGCATTTCTTAGTACATCAGATATATTTTCTTTTTTGCAAGTTAATAATAAATGATTTATGTTCTCTGTAACTTTACATTCATTACAAAGACCACTGTCGTGCTTCTTCATAAGATAAAGTCTTTCATTTAAATTCACTTTTCCTAATCTTAATCTTGAAATCTGAACCTCTTTCTTTCTGTTAAGGTCAGTATATTTCAAGCTTGTGTTCACTACTGGACATATATATTTATAGTGATGACCCTTAGGTTCACTATCATAGTAGCTCTGCCATTGGTCTATTACATACAATTTTATAATTGAAAAGACTTCTTGCATTTCCAAATAGTTGGTTGAATTAATAATTGGCATACTTAGTGATTGTTTGGCCAAGGCATCAGCTTTTTCATTACCTAATATATTTACATGACTAGGAATCCAGATCAAGTGCACTTTACTAATTTTAATTTGATTAAATGCTCTTATTGTTTCTTGCAATAGAAGTGGTCGGGACTTTGTAAATGAATTCTTAAGAGAAGTAAGAACACTTAAAGAGTCAGAAAAGATAGCATAGTTTTTAAGCTCTTTGTTTTCATTTTTTGATATCCATGAAAATACTTCTTTAATAGCAGTTAATTCAGCGGCAAATATGCTAGAATAAGCACATAGACGGATTTGTTTATCTATATTTAGGGTAGGGATTGTGTAAGCAGCACCAACTGTATTTTCAACTTTTGAACCGTCTGTGTATATATGCGTGTATGTTTGATATTTTGTTTTTATGGTCTAATGATAAAAGACGTAGAATTTCAGAATTGTCGAATTTCTTACTTATTTCTTTGTGAAGAGTGATATCAACGTCAATGTCATTATTCAGCCAAGGAGGAGTTGCAGGAAAAGTGGGAGATTGAAAAGGGAGATTAATCGAAGAAAAAAAGGTGTGAGTTCTCAAATAAGTGGATTGATCTTTTTGACCAGGTGTTCTGAATTCATTGGTCCAATGCTGTTGGTATGCAGATCTGAGTGGATGATTTGGGTTTCCCAAGATCTTTGTACCCAATTTTAAAGAGTTTTGCACTCTTCTCATTTTTAGAGGCATTTCACCACATTCATTTTCAAGTGCTAAAGAAGCAGTGCCTTTGGCAGCACCACAGCACAATCTTAGCGCCTCAGTCTGGATTGATGATAACTTATCTAGATGCGATTTAGGTGCTGAAGAATAAGCTACATCGCCATAATCAATGACAGATCTAATAAGGGCCCGGTAGATGTGGACTAAGGCTTTCTTCGAAGCTCCCCAATGGTGTCCAGACACTGCTCTCATCAGGTTCATGCGTTTTTTACACTTAGTAATAACATAATTCTATATGTGGTTTCCATGATAGCCTATGATCAAAAATTACTCCTAGAAATTTAGCTGTTTTTTCTATTTTTATGTGTTCATCCCTAACTTTTATGTCAATATTTGGTACCCTACATTTCTTAGTAAACAAAACTCCTATAGTTTTACTGATAGAGATTTTAAAACCATTCCTATTGCACCAAGCATTTTATTGCATCCAATGATAACTGAATCATTTTCTGTAATTTATTACGGTTGCGATGGCTAGCATAAATAGAGCTATCATCAGCAAACAAGGTCATTTCTACTCCCTGTATTTCATCAGGTATGTCATTTATCATTAAAGGAAACAATAAGGGTGATATAATGGACCCTTGAGGTGTACCATTTTCTAAAATATAATAGTCAGAGAGTGAAGCACCAACTTTCACCTGAAATGTTCTATTGGATAAAAAGTTTACTATCCAATTATATGTTTTACCTATAATTCCAATATTTAACAGCTTTTTCAGTAATGTTGGAATATGGAGCATGTCAAATGCACGCTCAAAATCAATAAATATAGCTAATACATCTTCCTTATTTTTAAATTTTTTCAAAATGTTATCCTGCAACTTAACCCTCGGGCTACCAGGGGGGGGGTGGTATCCACCCCCCCCCTAGGTTTTTCCCAAATCAAACTTTTTTCGTTAGGAATAAAATTTTGACGTTTTAGGTGGCTGTAGAGGATTCATTTGCACACATTTTGAGCTAAAATGTGTGATGATATACCATACCATTCAAAAGTTATACCCGATATACCCGAGGCACCAGGGGGGGTGGATACCACCCCCCCTTAGAATATCGGCTGTATCTTATCCGTCCTTTGACATGAAGAGACACCAATTACACCATTCTGTAGAGGGAATGTGGGGCTACATTGTGGTGGTCACGGAGTTGTCTTTGGACAACCGGAAGTGCTCAAAATAAATTAAAATATATAAAAAGGTGTTTTATTTTCATAAAATTTTCATGTTTTTCCTATTAAAAATTATTCATAATTTATTTTTTAAGAGAAGTAAATTATGCCATTCTATAGAGGGCATTTAGGGCTATTTTTTGGTACCAATTAAATTGACATTTGATGACCGGAAGTGCTCAAAATAAATTTAAATGTGTGAAAATGTTGGTTTTTTTTACAACGCACACCGATAAGTCTGCGTAAACGTTTTTCAGCATGTTTTACATGTTTTTTCTCTTTTTATTGTAACTAAAACTAACTTATTACTAGTTTTTATAGTTGAATATTGGACTTTATTATATGTAAACTATTTTAATTAAATAAATTATGTTAAAAACACACAAAATCTAATATTTTGCTTATGCGAAAGTATACATTTTGTGGAATCGACGGGTGCCTACGGTAAAAAATTTATAACTTCGGGGTGCTTTCATATATTTTAAACCTAAATATACCATTTTGTGCAGAAATGAATGCTGAATCCATAGGTGTATTACAAGTTATGATATCTCAAACCAAACCCAAAATCCAGGGGGGGTGGTAACCACCCCCCCCCTTGGTAGTCAGTGTTACAAAAAAAACTTGGTAGCCTGAGGGTTAAGTATCTGATTAATAGTACTTTTGTTTTTTCGAAAACCTGACTGATTTTTTGAAAGCAGATTGTTTTTCTCTACGAATTACTGCAATCTGTTGGTAATCATTGGATATGAAAACAAATAATTATAGTATTGTGAGAAAGCATTTTAATGGTGTTTGCGACGAACACTGTTTCGTAGCTTCTCTGGCGTATGATTTCCATGCGAATGGCAAGGCCAATTATAATTATTGTGTCACATTCATTTGCATTATAATATTATCGTATGAGATGTTTCTACCAATGTCTACAATACACTTGGTGATAATGGCAATATGGAAGTATAAAAGTCGTAAAAAAATTCTTTCGTAGTTTCTATCCAAAGAAGCGGTTTATAGCGCAGCTGACTGGTGTCCCCTGCCTATCCTTAATACGGTCTTTGGACTGACACCACTCGATAGATGACACATTTTCATTTCAAACCCTTAACTTGTGACACCATGTGACCGAAATTTTTTACAACTCCGCCACTGGTTGCACTCTACCAGTGCCAGTCCCAAGCCTGGGTAAAGGAGGAGGGCGTCGCTAATGGTCTCTGTTACCACACAGTGACGTTAAACAGCAAATACTCATACATCATGTGACCATTTTTACCGAACTTCCTTGACCCTTATACTAAACATAATTATAATGACGGATTTGCGGTATTTATAGTCGACAGATAAAAAGTGTTAAAGGTATCTAAGACGCAGCGAAATATAAGTCGAATATCGTAATGGAATGTTGTCGTAGTTTCTGTTTATCGCCGCTGCTTTACATTAAAGGTGACCGGTGTTCCTCCTATTTAATTCCGTCTTTGGACTGACACCACTCCATGGATGAAACTTTGTTGTGACATATAAAATTGAGCTAAAATCGTCTCTCGCACGAGCTACTTGGTCTATAATAAGCTTCGGCAGCTGCTGATGATTTTTCCGCTGCAAGAATTCTAACCAAAGTTTGAAATAGATAATGCTCGTTTAGCGGACTTATTAGGATCTGCTAAATGACGTGGTGGCATTAATACATATTCACGTTTTCATCATGGGCGGAGTTTGGTCTCGGCTCTTGGGGGGGCTAAAACAATGTTCCGCGGATCTCTATAATAGTCAAGTCAACTTCAAAACAGCAGGTCGATTTTAACACTGGAATATAAATGAGACACTTAGACACCCGAAAATCATTGATAACAAAAATTCAAAATGATGTCTTTAGACACCCGAAAGTCGTGGATAACAAAAAATAAAAATGATGTCTTTAGACACCCGAAATTCGTTGATAACACTGAAATCAAAATTATGTCCTTAGACACCCGGACACAGCAGATGTTTGATCATCAATCTATGTTTATTTAGTAATCTAAATTTTAATGTTTAAGCGGTCGCTTTTTTGATGATTAAAATGTCTAGAGAGCCACCGCGAAAGCGTTTAGGACAGAGTGTAATGTCATTTATCCCCACGAAAACTCCCACTGTGTCAAAAGGTATCTTTCCGCATACCTTTTAAGCACTAGGCTTTCACTGCTATATTAGTCGTCGTCTAACCGCAGTAAGCGGACATGCTATTCTACAGACTACCACCTTAAAAAGAGTCAAGCAGCTCTAGTCTAAGTAGGCTAGTAACCCATAACCTTTTGACTGGTAAAATGTAGTTCAGGAGCTGCAGTATCTTAAATAGGCTTAAGAATAGACAATATTATTGCCTGATTCCATTTCCTCTGGAGTATACATGTTAACCATACTTTATTGTAAAAGTGTAACAGCACTTTCGGAATACTTCTATGTAGTTGCTTAATATGATTATTGAGTGATCGAGTGATGGATGGAACCGATTTGACCTGGATCTATGACAACAGAGACCGTTTCCCTGGACAGAAATTTGCTGGGCATTGTACATCACATAATAAGCACTTTTATCGGGGTGTCTAAGGACATCATTTTGATTTTAGTGTTATCAACGATTTTCAGGTGTCTAAGGAAATCGTTTTGATTAAAGTATTATCAACGATTTTCGGGTGTCTAAGGAGATCATTTTTATTCAACGATTTTCGGGTGTCTAAGGACATCATTTTAATTCCAGTATTATCAACGACTTTCGGGTGTCTAAAAACATCATTTTAAATCCAGTGTTACTAACGATTTTCAAATGATTAAGACCATCATTTTGATTCAACTGTTTTCGGGTGCCTAAGGACATCATTTTGATTCAACGATTTTCGGGTGTCTAAGGACATCATTTTGATTCCAATATTATAAACGATTTTCGGGTGTCTACGGACATTATTTTAATTCCAGTGTTACCAATGATTTTCGGGTGTCTGAGGCCATCATTTTTATTCAACGATTTTCGGGTGTCTAAGGACATCGTTTTAATTCAAGATTTATCAACGATTTTAGGGTGTCTAAGGACATCATTCTGATTCTAGAGTTATCAACGATTTTCTGGTGTCTAAAGACATCATTTTAATTTCAGTGCTACCAACGATTTTCGGGTGTCTAAGGACATCATTTTGATTTAAGGGTTATCAACAATTTTCGGGTGTTTAAGGAATCAACGATTTTCCGGTGTCTAAGAACATCATTTTAATTTTAGTATTGTCAACGACTTTTGGGTGTCTAAGAACATCATTTCGATTCCAGTGTTACCAACGATTTTCGGGTGACTAAGGCCATCATTTTGTGTGGCATCAAAGGCCGTTGACGACGAATTTACAGTTTATACAGTACAGTAACAGTGAATTCATAACGTCCGTGATAACATTGTCATAACATTATCATTGTTTGTTGTTTAACAGCAAACTTAGCAATTATATAATTAAATTGTTCAATGTCTTTTGTGGCCATTGTTTAACTGATAATAACATCAACAATACAGGTTATGTTAAATTTTTTGCTTTGTCAAATTCATTATTATTCTGTGTCTAAGGACATCATATTTATTTCAGTTATACCAACGACTTTCGGGTGTCTAAGTCCATAATTTTGATTCCAGCGTTATCAGCGACCTGCTGTTTTGAAGTTGACTTGACTATTATAGAGATCCGCGGGACATTGTTTTAGCCCCCCCTCCCCAAGAGCCGAGGCCAAACTCGGCCCACGGCTGGTCTTTTGTTGTCCCCACAAGTGCCTCTATTTTTACCCTTGTGAGTCCTTATTAATACACTGTCGAGTCGGTGGATTCTTGGGGGGGGGCTTAGCCCCCCCTAGCCCCTGATAAACTCCGCCCATGGTTTTCATCCTCTCAAGTTATGGGAGCACAATTTTCGACCTATTATATTTCAACCGGACCGTCGATGGAACGCATCTGCGGAATTTATAGCTTCGTTGTACACATGGTAGAGGTGTTTAAGTCTAATATCTTTTCAATTAGCTGTCAATTTGATGGATGGATCCAGATTTGACCAGGAGGGTCAACGACAACAGAAGCCGTTACCCTGGACAGAAATTTGCTTGGCATATTACATCGCTTAATTAACTCTTTCGCGGCGGATGCGGTCGATTGTGACCGCATAACAAAAAGCACCCGTTTGTTGGATAATATAGATATTTTTAGAATTATATTTATATATTTCGCTTTGGGACATGCAGGGGAATCAGAAAATACCCTAATATAGGTTTTCCCCAATGGCTTGGTGAAGTTTTAAACGAAAATTATGGCCGTAAGTTTGTGAAAATTCACATCCCGCCATTTGTATACTTTCGTCCGCGTCTGCGGCTTCTTGGCCGTTGACCATTTCGCTGTAATTAGGTATTTTTCATCAGCCAAGTTCAGACAAAATGAATTATATAGTTCAACAAATGCTATAATACGGCCTCAAGCAAATATTCTAGATGGTGTAAAGGTTTCGGGAATAGAAGACCGCACATTTGCCGCCCGTCCCTCCGACCACGCCGATCGCATCATAGATTAGGGAAAACATTAGCTCATTTGATCATTTCTCTGTAGTTAATATTTGTTATTTGGGTCTTTCAGCCTAATTAGAAACATAAAATGTATCAGTCAGTCAAATTTTGCAAAGGATCTATAAAGAAATTCTTTATGTTTGGTCATTTTGGGACAGAAATACGGCGACATCGCTGCATACCTAATATTTTGTTGATATGTGTCAAGCGCGATCGAAAGCCGTCGCTTGTCGCTACACAGATACAGAGATATAGGCGAGTAAAGGCGAGAACGGTCAAAAATACGAAAAATGGTTTTATGGTGTATTATTATTTTAAAATATGTCTACTTTCAATATCTGCAATTAAAAATTTTGAATTCAAATGCTTAGTGTTGAAAAAATGACTTTTACCGCATGTGGTGTCAAAATTTGCGTTGAATCAATCGCTACATGAGCTATTTTCAAAGTTAAAATTCGCTACGAACGACAGAGCTATTTTACGCCATATGGACTATTTCTTGTAGTCGTGTCTACCACATAATAAATTTTCCCTTCAATATGGTACTGAATGGTCCATAAAAGCTGTTTCACCCGTTTAAATGAGCAGGTTTTGGTCAAAGTTTTAAGCATTCATTATTGCTTGCTTGACAACAAGGATGATTATTATTCAAGCCACGCCTCCGACCCAGTTTTCTTAGAGTCTAATTGGCTGACGAGACATATCGCGACACTGACCTTCGATCGTGCGCATGCGAGCTAGCAATTCTTGGTCTCTCAACTTGTTGATGTTGCTCATTTTCTTTAGTTAGGCCTACTTTCGGAGAGAAACGTTATTTTTGCGTTTGTTTCTGAAAGAATTCGTATGAAAATTATTCACACTAAGCTTAATTTACATTAGCCTAATGGAAAGTGAAATTTTGAAGCTGTTAAACTGTTCAAATAGTGATAGCCTAGGCAGGCCCTAATCGTAATCCTAGCCTTATCTCCAAGCTTCTAAAGTGCCATTCGAAAGCCAAGTGTGGAGCACCAGCTTATTCACGAGCGCTGCGTCAAGTCAAAAGGGTTGTCCGTAAGAGTAGTCCAAAGGTGGTCCGGGTCGAGTTACCATAGAAAATTAATTCATAAGACTGTCCGATGAACACGGGTCTTATTCAGCGAAGCGATAAAGATTCCGCCGACGATAGGAAACATGTGGTCTATTGTCTAAGTGAGTACATAATTAGAATTCTTTATAAGATTTGAAAGAGTCTCGTATTTAAGTCAGTTCTGTTTATCGGACCCAACGTATTCCATTCATGCCTGCTTGTCGAGTCAACAAATCGCGAACAATTAGGCCTATATCGTAGGTCCCTTCACTCTTCGATATCAAAGCCTTATTTCTTTGACCAGCGGCTCATTAGCCTAATAAGCCTCCTACTCGAGTCAACAAATCGCGAAAAAATGTATCATCAGTCACAATGTTTGCATAAATTTAATCAAATCAAGAATGGGGTGTAGTCGGCTACCATATTCGAGCTTACCTTGAAGGACATTGTTAATTATTTGTATGCGTTAGGCTATTTAAGACTCATACATCGTCGGTCGGTCAAAATGAAACGTCGATCTGTCCCGCCTGCGCGTTAGATGCGTTGTTTGCATTAGTTTCATTAATTCAATTCAGCAGTAGATTGTATTTCTATCACAGTTTTGAAAGTAGTAGTTCAATTTTCATGCCGTTTGATGTATTCGATACAGGATATAGCCATGCATTGACCAGCAAAATTGCAGAAGAATAAATTAATGGTTACTAAGGACTTACCCGACACAAATGTTCCGAAACTTTAAGCTCGATTTTCTCAATTGTAATGATTTAGCAAATTGCAGATTCAAATGAGTATAACTTCAGTTAGAAATAAGATATTTTCATTCTGTAAAAAGTATTTTGAAGACAAATATCTGTAGAATATGAATAAATAAAAAGGTCCATAACCGTCATGTGACGGGAAATCATCCCCCCCGTCACATATGAGCGTCGACATCATTATCTTCTAAGTGGAATTAATATCAAAATCATTTTATAATTAAAATCACAATTTTTTTAGCCTTTCACTGTTTGCTACAAGTTTGTCATACAAGTAGCTACATTTATAAATATTTGCAATAATTTTAGTTTGTTCATAGTTTTTTTTATTAATTTTTAGTGTTACAAATAAATAAAAATTTAAATTTTTTTAAAATATATTTATAAGTTTTAAGGCAAACACGACAGAATATTGTTGAGGAATCAAATACGAACAAAATGATATAAGACATGTCAATATTTCATGAACTTTGAGTGATTTTCTATTTTTGAACAAATTATGACTATTATAGGCTATTTATGAAAAACAACTTAGTCGCGATAGCAATTTTTTAATTTAGCCGTCAATTGAACGCATTTGCGTTATTTATACATTCAGATGACACATGATAGAGGTGTTTTGGATCAGCCTTATAATTATTATTTTTACAATGTAACTGTATCCGTTTTAAATAACAACAGCTAACAAAGGCGATCATTTCGATTTCCTAGTTCGTTCTATAATTGAGATTAGTGCATTTACGCCGTCGAGGCGTGGTCGCTTCTCACAGTCAAACACTAAGGCACATACGTGCATATCGCACATAAACGTATTTACATTACATAATAGCGGTAGATAAACTGATAGTTGAATCTAAAAATTACCCATTGTTAAGCGATGCATTGCGTCTGTTGCCCTATTTGCCCTACCTTCGACTAGAATAATTTCCACGAGTGTTGGCGACACCCTCCTCAGCTATCAAGTTTGCGGACTGGCATCACCCAATGGAACAAGCGAGTTTACCTTTACTGTCAGTTATTGCGCTACAACGTTCGAGGTATTCGTCCGTTAATGTGGCATTGACTTTATTTATAAATTTGTTCAATTGTATATTTAAGGTGTGTTAAATTAAACGTTATTAACGATTGCTTAGCGACATCTTGTGGTCGTCAGGATCCAAAGAAACGTGATCGAATCATCATCCTACATCATATCAAACTGTGTAGGACCTGTAGATAATAAAACATATCGAACACTATGGATGATAGAACACCTTCTAATCTCCAATCTCCGTTTGTATTGAACGTATCCTACGGCCAAATCCCTTCATATTTTTTTCGTTTGATTGCATAGCGAAGCGTCATGAAGAGAGCGATTAATGTTGTCCTCCTCTTTAGTCCAACCTTTAGACTTGCGCCACCTCGGATGCGCATTTTATCCCGTCGTTTATCAACAACTTCTGACCTCGCTCTGTCCGGATAATAAGATACGAAATTGAATGAACATAACAATGTTTATGACCATTTTTTATTTATAGGAACTATTTAGAGCGTGATAAAGGTGTCCAAAGTGATCACTTTAAGTATCGATTATTATGTGAAATGCAAGTGATGTTTTGTTAGGAGAGGAGATTAGAGGAGTTAAAACAGGCGAAAGTATTGTTTGTGAGAAGTTACAAAGAACTGGTGCGGCATTCAGTAAAAGAACTATATCAGAATTTCATGGAGGAACAATAGATGGAGTCTGGGGTAAAGTGCCCGTAAGATTAATGGTTAACTCTATGGCGTAGAGAGCGAGAGAAGAAGTGGCTCAAATTCTACAGGAAAAGTCAAAGAGGAAAGAATCTACATGTATAATGAGAGGATGATCAAAACTATCAATCAACCTTTCCATGCGTAGAAATAAACTCTGAACAATGGGTTAGGCCTACACTCTCTATATCATAAGCATTTCTAACTTCATCCACTAAATGCCCGGATCGACTCCCAAATCTTATGTTTGCATGTGGCTGGGCTGGGAGCGCCACTGAGTATCAATAAAGAATATACTTACTTACTTACTTACTTACTTACTTACTTACTTACTTACTAACTTACTTACTTACTTACTTACTTACTTACTTACTTACTTACTTACTTTCCTACTTACTTACTTACTTACTTACTTACTTACTTACTTTATTATGATTTAGATAATTATTCCTTAGTATGTACCTATTCTACTCTGGCCATGATTTTAATCGTCATCATCCGATCGAAGCTACAGTTTAGAGCGAATCTGCAGTATTTATAGCATTTTAGGAATCCGTGTTTCAGGTGTATAAGACGAGAATTGCATTTTCTGTAATTGCTTAGCTATGTCTCTTAACCGATTTATCAGTACGTTGCATGCAAAATTAGAACAATTATTTCCATAGGTAAGGGCAACATATACAGTAAGTATGCATGTCTTGTTATAGCGCCAATTCGAGATTACTGCACAGATGCGCTCCAGACAAAAGCGCGTACGCTGAATCAGTTTCATGCTAAAGTGCATTAGCAATTGCTAGTGAAGGGCTTGCTCAGGTTCGCTAGGCTGCAGGCTGGCGCCATACGATCGTATGGTGTTTTTCATTACTCACTTACATCATAATCCAATTGCTACCTTTTAGACTTAGATTATTGAATAACCTCAGTCGCTCAGCTATTTTTTTACGATTTTTTTAATTTATAACATCGCTGGAATTTGTGTGTCAGGTGTCTAAACGTGAATTGCAACTATAATCTATTTGCTGTCTATCAACAGATTGTGGTTGATACCATGGGTCGATAACGCCGACCTGATTACCTCTTTTTAAAGTTCTTTGCCCAAAATTTTCAGGAAATCTCCGAAGTTTTGCCAAATCCGTACAGCCCTTGTGTGACATACAATAGAGTTTTGCATCATTAGATGGATGGCTATCTATGCATTAATTAGTTGAAACGAGCTGTGTATATAATCCATTACCTAGCGTCATCTTGTGACTGTCAAAACTGATTGCATTCCACGTCCACGCAGTCGTAGTTTCTGCTCTAACGATGTTGAATCATGTGAGAAAGTACTGTTTGCCTAACCATAATTGATTTCGGCCTCGAGCTACTGCACCGAGTGCTAGACACTTTATCCTTTGTTTATCAATAGTTGATGTCTACCATCTACAGCAGCGGTGTCAAAGAGCTGGCCCGCAGGCCATTTCTGGCCCGCGGGCCATTTCTGGCCCGCCGACAATATTTTTCTGGCCCGCGGAGTCTTCCATAAAGATTACAAAATTAGAGGATAAAAGTTCAATTTTTTATTTTTTACAGTCAGCGCCAAATAGGCTATCTTGCAACTCTTCATGGTTTATTGTATGTAAACCGATAATAGTAGGGCCAGTAGGCTTATCTTATTAGAGTATGACTCCGTTTTATAAATGGATTGATAGAAACAAAAGACACATTGCTAAAGGAGCTTCGACACCCTGACTCGCCACTTGTTATGAAGATGTTCACACTGGCCCGCCACTATAGTTAGAAGATGTTCACATTGGCCTGCGCCCTGCGGCTAAAAAAGGGTTGACACCCCTGATCTACAGTAACTGTTAGCGTTGCATACAAAAATTTTTGGCTATGAGATTTGATGAGTGAGCGAAAAATTTCTTTTATAGCAATGATTAAATATTTTTTCAGAGGTGTGTAAGTCGATCGAGCATAGAACTCTCTTCTGTTTTGTAAAATTAAAAAAGGTATGCTTGGTTAGGCAGAGATAATAATTTTTAACGACCCTGTGCTGTCGTTACGATTGTAATTGAAATCGCCATTCTCCTTCACTCATAGTTCGTAGAACTTTAGGACATTGGCCGAGAATTTCTTTCACGCATACTTAGCTTAATTTAACAGCATATGAGAGTGGTTGAATTGTCTTCTTCCTCGCCGTCTGTTCTTCACACCGTCGATATATTATTCGTTGGAGATGATAATGAAGATATAATGGCAAATAAATTTAACGATTATTTTTGCAAACATCGTTAAGTAACTTGCTGATCAAAATACCTAACTCCTCAAACTCATTTTTAAAATTATTATTAAATTTCTTGTTTAGTTTATCCATTTCAGGAATAGAATCTTTGGCACTCTTAAGAAGGCTGTTTTGCGAATGATTATTTTTTTTATATAAGCTCCAAAATTCATAATAATTCTTGGTATTACTAGTATAATTCTCATAAGTTTTAGATAAAATATTTATTTTTGCAAGCTTGTTACGGCTATTAATTCATTAGACCTATAATTCAATGTCGGACGGGAACTATACCTTTGTCATACCATGCATTTATATGCAGTAAAACTGAATTTCAAGCTTTTATAGCAGCAGTTTATCAACGTGTTAAAGGTGTCTAAGTTTTGCCACGTGAAAAGAATCGAATCCATCTTATAATTATGTTCAAGGCCAAAAATGTTTTCAATGCATTAAACAATTGAATGCACTGCCACTCTTCTGATAGAGAGGGAGTCAGGTCTGAGACGGAATATTTAGATGCGATGTTCATAGAGTCTGTTGATCGTTGCTGACAGTCATTGAAGACAAGTGTTGATAAGAATAATTTTTTATTTTTATAGCTATGTAAGAAAGCGTTTTGACGGTGTCTAATTATTAATACGACCTCCTGCGACCATCAAAAACCGTTGACGCCGAATTGTCCCAATGAGAGATGATGCAAATTGCATGGACTGGTGACAGTTTTTTCTTTTTCACCTTTCTCTAACGTCCAAAGTCGGTTATTTGCCGATCTATTTTCTATAACTTGTATGGTTTGTGGGCAAATTCTGCCCTTACTTTCAGCTCCTCTCTCAATGTCCATGTCCTACTTCATGGCAAGTTCATGCCAGCATACGCGATCCTTTTTTTTAGCTCTTACTTGGACCTTCGATGCTATAGTGAACAGAAATTGAATGATTTAAATTGATCAACAGTAAAATACCTTCTCGATGCTATAAATAGCGGATTTTCTACGTATTAAAGGTTGGACTACTGCAGTTCCATATACGTTGGACTTCCAGCCTGTCGGGTTGGGCCCCTAAATAGGGTCTTGCGCACTGCTGCCCGTCTCATAGGCCGCATTCCCAAGTTTGGCCGAGTCTCCGAATACATGAGGGATGTACTCCACTGGCTCCCTTACCCACAGCGCATTACATACAGAATTTCCGTCTTGGTCCGGCGCTGCTTTGAGGGTTTGGCTCCTTTATACTTGCAGGAGCTCTGTTGCTCGACCACGCTTGTTCAACGCCGCTGCTCTCTCCGCTCAGCTGCACAAGTGGAACTTATTGTTCCACGCTCACGGACTGCAATCAGGCAGCGCCGTGCTTTCTCCGTGGCTGGCCCTGCGACCTGGAATGAGCTACCTGTTATCCTTCGTCAAATACCTATTAGCCTTTCTACTTCTACTTCATTTCTTTCTCTTCTCAAGACTGTCTTATTCGACCGGGGTTGGACTGGGAGCGCTCCTGAGTAGTAACCTTGAAGGAGCGCTATATCAAGTTCTCAGTAAATAAAAATAAATAAATAAAGGAATAATTTTTAATAGGAAAAACATAAAAATTTTATGAAAATAAAACACCTTTATTTATATTCTAATTTATTTTGAGCACTTCCGGTTGTCCAAAGACAACTCACTGAGCAAGGAAATGTATCCCCACATTCCCTCTACAGAATGGTGTAATATGTGTCTCTTTATGTCAAAGGACGGATAAGATACAGCCGATAATCTAAGGGGGGGGGTGGTATCCACCCCCTGGGGCCTCGGGTATATCGGGTATAACTTTTGAATGGTATGGTATATCATCACACATTTCAGCTCAAAATGTGTGCAAATGAATCCTCTACAGCTACCTAAAACGTCAAAAGTTTATTCCAAACGAGAAAAGTTTGATTTGGGAAAAACCATGGGGGGGGTAGATACCACACCCCCATGGTAGCCCGAGGGTTAAAACGTCAAAATTTTATTCCAAGCGAAAGACATTTGATTTGGGTAAAACCTAGGCGGGGTGGATACAACCCTCCCCTTTGGTAGCCCGAGGGTTATAGTTACACGAATTGCAATAAGTTGTAGCGCGAAAAGAAGGAGAGAAAAAATTAGGCAAATGATCGAGACATAGCCATAACAGTTATTGAGAGAAGAGTCAAAAGGCCATTATACCGTTGGATGAACGATGTCAACGGTCCTAGAAAACTGAGTGAGGACGAAGTAGAAGCATTAGCCATTTATTTTTGGGTTAAACCAAATGTTTTTGATCCCGATGAGACGTATCGTATAACAATGTTCGATAGAGTTGAACTTGAACGACAACATTTTGAAAACACAAAATATTTCTATGAAACATACAAGCTTAGAAGGCTTCTTCACGTATGCACATCAATTTTTTGTATCTGTGTCGAATATTTATAGCATTGGAGAATATCTTTTTAAAGGTGTTTAATATGATTGACGTCTTAACAATTATTAATTATTGTTTTGCAATATTCTGTGGTCGCCTTGGAGTGACGGGCGCAGGACAGAGAGGAATGAAGGAGGCTGCTGTCGTTCTCTCTAGTCTCCAACCCTCGGGAATGAGGATGGACGCCATCTTCATCATGGAGTGTTAACGCCATAATTTTTATTAACTCTATAAGAAACACTTAGTCATGTTTAAAGGTGCCGTTGTAATGAACAGATCTTAGGTTTTTTGTTAGTTCATTACGACTTACGCCGTTGCGGTCTGTCACATGACCTTTTCCTCTTGCCATTGTGTTGATCGCACCAGTTGTGTTATATATAAGTGAATCATCCTACCTAGCGGCCAACTAACTATTTTTGCACTGGAAACAGTTAACCACACTAGAGATTTCGATGCAGTTTCTTGTATATATATAGTACGTAGCATCCATAGAAAAGGTATATAAAACGGCCACTGTATTTTTAATTGAAAAATGCGTATTAAGGGTGCGTAAGTCGAACACTTTGTTGTCCATTCTTTGGCAACAGTTTGTGGCCAATTTTTTACTCAGTTGATTATTATTATAGAATCTAATCTATGCGTATTAAATGTGTCTTAACCGATCATTGCCTTGTAAATTGGAGACAATGTCTTTAAAACGTCGATAATGTCGATCTCTCTGCGTGTCTTTGTTTTTAATTATTTACTTATTCATTTCTATAGCGTCTCTTCAATCTCGCTACTCAGAGGCGCTCCCGACTAAAATGCGTCATCTTCATTCATTCACTGCTTGAGGTCCTTCTTATTTCTCGATGAAGTCACGCTGAGAACGCCTCTGGATCGCCAGTACTGTCACATTAATATGAAGTATTTTGCACGTTCTCTTTATTTATAGCAACGTTTAAATTTTTATTACTGGTGTTTAAGGCTGCATGTTCTGTTGCTCTCTTGGCTGCTGATTGCGTCGACCGTTCATCGCCTTCTATTTGTTTAAAATCGATTTCTATCCACCGTGGCTGTCTTAAACACCTGAAATTCGAATTTATACGCTGATATAAACATTTTCGACTTACATGTGTTAAGCAATGTCTACTGTAAGCCCCCCCCCCCTATCGGCGGATCAGCCCCCCCAAACAAAACGAGGAAAATCTCTACAACTGCTAACCTCGAATAAAAAAGCTAGACAGTGACCAACGGTAATAAAATCAACTATGTAGCCCAATCATAGCGTAGAGTGCTTATCCTAATAGACCGCATATAATACAGTTGAGGTCAACAGAGCTAAAATGCGTTGGTGGCTGGGTCTCTGCCCCAGACCCCGTTCTTTTCATGATTTTATCATGCAAAAAATAACAAGTGTCAAAAAGAGCATAAAATGGCTCCAGTTGAGGTCAACAGAGTTAAAAATGCGTTGGTGGCTGGGGCTCTGCCCCAGACCCCGTTCTTTTCAGGATTTCTATCGTCCATAAAAAGGTGTCAAAAAAGAGCCTTAAAAGACGTCTATTCAGAATAACAAGGACGTATACCCGGCACTTTTAGTGTTGGGATCCGTCCTTGTTATTCTGAATATACGTCTGTCTCCAGTTGAAATCAACAGTGCTAAACATGCATTGGTGGCTGGGGCTCTGCCCCAGACCCCGTTGTTTTCATGATTTTACCGTGCATGAATAGGTGTCAAAAAGAGCCTTAAAAATGGCTCCAGTTGAGGTCAACAGAGCTAAAAATGCGTTGGTGGCTGGGGCTCCGCCCCAGACCCCGTTGTTTTCATGATTTTACCGTGCATGAATAGGTGTCAAAAAGAGCCTTAAAAATGGCTCCAGTTGAGGTCAACAGAGCTAAAAATGCGTTGGTGGCTGGGGCTCCGCCCCAGACCCCGCTGGGGGAGCTTACGACGCTCCCCCAGACTCCCTAGTCGGTACGGGCTTCATGCCTTCGGCACTCGCAGCTTCGCGCCTTCGGCGCTTGCAATGATTATGAACACCTTCAAGGAAAATGAGGGAGGAAGGACTTAGAGCTTCAGCCCCCAAACCAAAAATTCTGGCGCCGCCACTGAATGTCTAGCTGAATCGTTTCATTGTAGGCTCAGCCTACATTGTCCGTCATAACCCGTCCATTGCTCAGCCCACCACTCCAACACAGATCACAGGAAGTTTAGCCTGGTATGCTGTATGATACCACCTAATGATTAATAATCAGGACCATCCATGTAGGGTAAATAAATTTCCTTCACAATTCGGTTGGCGAGTGCAAACTAATCGACTGCGTGTTATAGACTCATTGTTGATTGGAAATGACAATAAGTGACACTCCCTTAGGCTACTACAGGCAATTGATTGAACTTCGTCACTGACCGCATTCTGACAGCAGGGTCAGTCCCAAGCCTGGATAAAGGAGGAGGGCGACGCCGATTATTTTTGTCACCAAACAGTGTTGTTAAACTTAAGCTAAAATCAATCACGACTGCCGTATTGGACTACTCTTAATAATTGTCGTGGGGCAATTGTCCTGTAATCGTACCTTTATCGATTTACGTCTCAATGTTACCCTCCCCCTTTTGAAGGCTCAGGACAGGTACTACCGGATGACTTTCCGGTTTATCGTCACCCTCCTCTTTTACACATAATTTAGAGTGGCACCACCCTGTGCTATTCAATTTCCATCATCTACATGTATACACTTCCTATTATATTTCCACGGGCTGTTACCGCTTACCATCCTACCAGAAACTGTCTTAACCCTATGACGCACACCTTCCGCGCCAACGCATTTAGCACACCTGGGGTCCAATGGACCCCACCGATAACATGGGTTGAAATTATATCAATTAGATAGAACTTGGGAATGAACGACTTACATTTATGTTGTACATAGCACATGCACTCATGGAACATGTTTGGGTCAATATGTAGGCCGAAAATTAACCCTCTAGGGCTGCCAAGGAGGGCCGGTGGTATCCCCCCGTTAAGTTTTCTCACCATCAAACATTTTTCGTATGGAATAAAATTTTGACATTTTAAGGACTTGCAGGGGGTTCATTTACGCACATTTTGAGGTAAGATTTGTGATGATACACCATACCGTTCAAAAGTTATACCCGATTTACCCTAGGTACCAAGAGGGGCGTGGAAACAACCAACTTAGGTTAACGACTGTAATATTTTATCCGTCATTTATTATGAAGAAGAAACATTCTGCCCCTTCATAGAGGGAATGTAGGGCTACATTGTCATGCTAAATAATTTGTCTTTTCATAACCGGAAGTGCTCAAAATAATTTAAAATATGTGAAAAAAGGTGATTTTCAAAAAAAATGTCCTAGCGAGCATTTCTAGCTTGCTCAATAATTTTGACCAGTGGCACAGCCAAAAAACATTAGGAGTTGCCATTTGTATGTATGTATGTACATGTATGTATGAATGTATGCATGTATGTATGTGTGTATGTATGTATGTATGTATGTGCATGTATGTATGCGTGTATGTAGGCATGTATGTATGCATTACGCATGCATATGTATCTGCGTATGTATGCATTTATGTATGCATGTATGTATGTATGTACGTATGTGTGTACGTACGTATGCATGAATGTGTGTATGTATGTATGTATGAATGTATACATACTGTATGTTTGTAAGTATGTATGTACGTGTTTTGTTTGTATTTATTTATGCGTGTATATATGTGTGTACGTACGTAATCTATTCAGGCACTATTGTATGCATATGACTATGTAGGTAAGCCTATGTATGCTTGTATGTACAAATGTGCAGTGTATGTGCATGCATGTGTGTGTGTATGTATGTAAGTATGCATGTATCTATGTATGTATGTGTGTATGTTCGTAAACATACATACATGCACACATACATACGTACATGCATACATACATAAGTACATACATACATACTCATACAAGCATACATACATATATTCATATAGATATACAACATACATGCATACATGCATGCATACATGCATGCATGAATGCATGCATACATATATATACAATACATACATTAATTAATATATACATTCATACATACACATACACACATATATACATACATACATACATACTACACTGTATCTAAGTATAAACCCATGGACGGGGGTAATGGCGGGGCGGGGGTAATGTCCCACTGTGGGTAATGTCGAGGGGCAATGGGGGGAGTAATGGGATGGGTTATGGGCCGGGGGTATGTCCTGTTCCCATTATGCTATAGTCGATGCAACATGGATCTATCAATGCTAAAGACTGGGGTCCGTTGGACCCCAGGTGTGCTAAATATGCCCTAGGTGTCTTTCTCAATTTTTTTCAAATCTACCAGGGGTGCTACAGTCTCCCAACTTTTTTGGACATGTAGGGGGATGAATTGTTGAGGAATTTGAATTATTTCAGATTTTTACTATTCATATCAAAAAAGATATTCAAGATATTGCACCTCTGGGGTCCGATGGACCCCAGGTGTGCGTTATAGGGTTAATTACATGTAAAGTGAAATTCATTTAATAGTGTTGCTCATCTTACAAAGATATAGAACTTGAAAATTACGAGTTAAAGGTGTCTAAGACCATCAATTCATTTCACATTTAACCTTTCATGCGCCTGTGCTTCATCTAATTTATAAAGAGAGCGGACGCTTAAAATATGTGCTTAACCCTTATAGGGTCACCGGGGGGTAAAAAAATACCCCCAGCTCGGTTTTTCACGGAAATGTTTTCCCTGAAAATAGTTGAAGAAGTCGCTTTTGTGACTTTTCCTAAATATGTTTTATGCACAGAATGCACCCAGTTTTATTATCTATCCATGCACCCATAATCCCATATCAGCTATAAAGTACGAAAACGCACCACTTCGTAGCTATTTTAGTCAGGAATTCATAAACATAGCATTGTGCATGCGTTACACGTGAGTGTCTTGCTGTCACAAATGTCTCCTTATCAGTATCTAAACATTATGGTATCATTCATTCATTCAATCAAGTATTTATATAGCGCCTCTTCAAGAAAACTACTCAGAGGTGCTCTCGACTCCGGCACGGACAAATAGAAACGTATGTCATGATTAGTATCGTTTTATATATAGAAATCGTTTTGGTTTCATAAAATTAGGATGAATAAATGAAATTGTCTACAGCAAATCAGGTGAAGTTAACAAGTGTAGCATCAATTTAGACCCTGAGCTCATGTTTCTAATGCACATATGACTTCACTGAAAGCCATTTTAATATTGTGGCCGCCATTTTGTCCGCCATTTGATTTTCGTGTAGTGCCACATATGTGAATTTGGTTCCATTGCATTCCTTGACCTCGAAAATGTTGATTTAGACTCTGAAAGCATGTTTCCATTGCATACATAACTTCACTTATAACAATTTAAGATTATGGCGGCCATTTTGTCCGCCAAGGACCGCCATTTTGATTTTTCTGCAGTGTTGCTTATGTTTCTTTGTCCCAGTGCATTCCGCGAACCTTCTATAACTAACTTCTTTTAGTTTTATACTTGAAAATTGGAGTTTATCATAGGAATCATGCGAATCACAGTGGGGGTATTTTTTTTACCCTCAGGTGACCAAAATCGGTTGAGAAATTTCGTGACCCTATAAGGGTTAAGTGACCATTCTCTTTCGTCCAGATTTGAGGCTTTCATAGGCCTATAAAAAATTATTGTAGTCTACTCGTAATTACCTGATGTTTGGCAGTGTTTTCTAGATTATAAAGAACACGTGGCCGCCAAAGGCCGTTGAATTGATTCTATTAGCTCAAGGACAAGCAAATTTGTTGGCCCAGTGCGTAGACTTATATATAATATGGATAGATGCTTCTAAAAGGTGTAATTTGTATAAGTGCAAAGGATTAATCTAGCATTTAGCGACACGTTCTGGTTGCCAGACCATAACGTCTGATATATTATTGTTTTGATCGAAAAAAACATATTTCTTCTGCAGATGTCGCTTCGGTTTAACGATGTCGTCGGTTAAAAAAAGTCGATCTTTGCGTAATTATAAGTTGAAGGTTTGCGTGTAATTATAACCATGGAGAAATTTATTTTAAAATGACATCGTACCATAAAAACTATATGCTATCAGTTTTTGCGTTAATTTTGAAGCGTCACTATACAATGTCATTCACTGGCCAAACAGCACAAGTGTTTGGACTTATTACGATATCTACTGCTTAATAATTACCTTAAAGAGGGATGCGGTTCTTATTTTAAGGCGAAAACTATTTAACGAACCGGATACCGTGTCTCTAGTATGACTCCATTGTGACTGACAGTCTGGGTATTTATAAAGCCTGCACTTCCCATCGACACTGAACACGTAGTCTAAGTGCAATCAGGTTTTTTTAGGGACACAGCGAGTGCAAAATTCAACAGAATTCACCAGAATTGTTTATTTGTATACTGTTATTTTTTTAAAGACATCACTTAATTTATTACACATTTTCATTTTTCCATCAAAATATAACAGCCAAGGACCGTTTTCGTCCAATAATTACTACTTTAATAAGAACACGACATGAAGCTTGCGGTTTTTTGGTGCTATCCATATTTATAATAAAAAGCATAAAATGTTCGAAAGGTGTGTAAGAGGAGCCGCACTCTGTACAGCTTAGCAACATCTCTTGGCGACCTCTCAGAAAATCGCTTCCTATTTTATAAAATAAAATTTAAAAATCAGCGACTATCATTTTGTTTACTGAAGCTTCAATGTGACAGATAAATTAAACTTCAAACTCTTCTTTTGTCGTCTCTCGCAATTGTTAATATCAAATGAATCGGCAACTGATGATGATTTTCGAGTGGCATGACTTCTATCGCAATTTCATCGCTTATCCCACGCTTTCAAATGCCACGGTTTGATTGCTGCTTTATGATATACGCTGGAATACTGTAACAGGTCTGTCTGTTTACCTACAGTAAAGTAAATTGTTTGCCCGCCTCCTAGGTTGCATTCACAGGTTTTGTCAAGTGTCTGAGAACATGTGGGATATAATTACACATAGCGTATTGTTTGCAGAAACTGTTTTGGTCTGGCCCTGAATTGAAGGATTAGCAATTATCTTCTTCTTTCTGATCTCTGCCCTTAGGCAGGTTCGAATGTTTGACGTCTCCATTCTTCCCTGTTCTGTGCGTTCTTTTTCAGCTTCTGATAACCGTCTTTCATCATCCAGTCCAACAGTCTTTGTCTTGGTCTTCCTCTCGTTCTTTTCCCCTCCAATTTCCCCTCTATGATTGTTCTTAGCATCGAGTCTCCTCTGAGTGTGTGCCCTATCCATCTTCTTTGTCTTTCTAAGCAATTATATGCTAGATAATTTAAGGCAAATCGGGATTTTTTGACACATTGTGCAGTTCAACTACAAGAAGATGAATAGGCTATTAATGCATTTTGCGTTATTTTTATCCGATGAAGACAACGTTTTAGAGGTGTGTAAGACAACCAACATGTATGCTAACCATCCTTACAAGCAACATATCTTTTCCGCCGATTTCGTCAACCTCTCATCAACTCATGAAATCAATTAAAACGAAATTAAGAGCTGTATTAAGCCAAGCAAATTTTTTGCAAAGGCAACGACCTACTGAAACGCAAAAAAATTAGTAGACTTAATAAATAAATTTTCTTTTGTGTAAAATTGTGAAAATTTTCAAACATCGAAAAATCAATTTGGTTTATTCAGCATTAACCTGATCGGTCGCAGCATTTAATTATTTAATAGGCAACAGCAACAACAAATTGTCTCTTCCTGATTGTGAGTTAATAAATGGAGAAGATATATCAAACGCTTACTTTACTTTGACAAGTTTTTATATCCAGTTGCACCGTAATCACCACACTTTTATCTGAAGTTTTCCATTGTCTATCGTATAATTGCATATGATAAGCGCCAAAGGTCGTAATTGCCAAATGAATGATCCATCTCTGTAGGAATCTCAGAAGGTGAGCAACGGTTGAACATAACTGCTGTGTAAATATAGGTTTTGTGCATTCCGTGTTACGGGTGTCTAAAATGATCAACTAGAAAAAATGATTATCATTATTTGATCAGTTAGAGTGTTAGACCTATCTTGAAGCTGCCAACTTTTTTACGTCAATACGGTATTAGTCATAACAGCCTACTCACGTTATTACGATCTACATTTACTCCAGAGAGATAATTTTATGGTCCCTGGGCTGACATAATCTTATGTCAAATAATGAAAATGGGTCATCCAGCTAGTGGTGCCAGTCCAAAGCCTGATTTAAGGGAGAGGTACACAAGTCAACTTCGCTACGACACCTGAGTTAATCATTTAAATTTATTTATTATCTAGCGCACAAGTAACTTTACTCAAGTTTTTCACAGGGAAACGGAGTGAGATGAGGGAAAGGCGGGAGAGACAGCCATACAGTGAGTCAGATGCAGAGAATGAAAGAGAGACAGCCAAACATGAAGACGGACAAAGAGAGGAATCAGTACTGTACAGCCCCATCGTCCCGTTGACTTTTTCAGGCGAAAGATGTCGCTAGACAATGGTCTCGACATGAGTAATTGAGCGCGTTTTAGACACCTTTAATATGGAGACTTATAACACTATAAATCTTTTTAAACGAATTAAATTTTCTAGTGATTACGGTCGGTGCTGCAAAAGATGGGCATGAGTAGCCATAATAATGGTGGATGCGATCAAGAACCTAGTATACAGCAATCAACAAGCAGCGGTCCGGGTGGAAAAAGAACTAACGGAATGACTTAGGATCGGAAAAGGAGTGATGTCGCCATTGTCTTTCAACTGCTACTCAGAGTATGTGATGCGAGAATCGGTGGATGAACTGGGATGGATAGGAGTTACCATGAGTAGCGGACGCACAATTATAAACAATCTGCGTTATGCGGACGACATCGTTCTAATTGCGATTTCAGCAGCAGTACTTCAACAACTGATGGATAGGGTAAATGAGGTCTCAGAGGAGTAGGCTATAATAACAAAGTTCAGAAGTGATAGAATGACGATTTCTGTGTCTGGGAAGATAAAGGTTAAAGGTCCATTCATGTAGCCAACCGTCGCGATGCGACGATGGCGACATGACATGACATGACATGGCACATTGCAGTCTGTTTTAATGGAGTAGACAATTAGCAAGATTCGAGCTATCCCTTCCGATTACTACGTAGGAATATTTTTACACAATTTTAGTGATTGAGAAATGCGTGTTAAAGGTGTCGAATCTTAAAATATTTATATGCGCAGTGATAAGTTATTAAAGGTGTATAAATAACGCTGTGTATAGCGCATTTTTAGCGACATCTTCTACCAGTTACAGTACACGACCGATTACGTCGAATTCCATGATATTCTAACAGTCTAACTGGATATATTGCAGTATTTCTATTGTAAATAGTAAATCTATTTAACGACGCTTTTTTTAATCGGCGAAGGCAAAAATTCAAAGATTGCTGGCGTGGAACAACAAGTATTTTTGAATGAAGAGCTTATGAACGGTTTGTACAAATATTATCAATTGAGTGGAGAAAGAGATGCAATCTATGTAGGCCTACTATTCGAGTTGCAAGTCGATTACTCTGACCAATCGAAAGACAGTCGTCTACAGAAGACTATTATTGCATCCATTAGTAGACTCTACACAACTTATGTAGCGCCTCTTTATTTGACTCCTGGCGACACCTTACGACTAACTGAGTTGTCAGTGAGATTCGCAAACTTCGTTTCTCAAATGATGTTAGTTATAAGTGAACATTATTAGCGAGTGGTCGTGACGTGCACTGTATAAATCGAGTTCTTTGATAGATATAGTTTGGTCTGCTACCATCTGTGTATCCTGTTCACTCCCTCTGTTTACTTAGTTCAAATCGGAGGTATTCGCCGTTTTCCGCTGTTTATTCCCGTCTTGCGACCACCATGCATGAGACGTCCATGATAGTTTAGAATGACCAGCGTGCACATGCTTAGGAGTTGTTTCAATCGACGCAACAAAGATCAATAGCGTCGCCCTCCTCCTTCATTCTGGTTTTGGACTGGCACTGTTAGAGTATGAACAGCAGCCGAGTTTATGTGTCTTTGAATCGTTTAGCGACGGTTCATTATAACATAAGTCGTTGCTATTGTAGACGGACATAATGTTGCAATATTTTAAGTTAATCATCATTTTTATTAATATTATGTGATCACATCTTGGACCCAGAGTTTAACGACAGCGTATAACATCAAAGATCATTGCCGTTAACAAATTTTGTTATACTTATTTATTATAGCTTTTAGTTAATGCGGCTCACATAGTCAGTTATTATATCATTGTCAAATTGCGTATAGTTACAAGGCTATTTTTCTATCTGTAAATTAAACGTTTTCACGAAATTTATATCATTGTGAGACAGCTATTATTATATCGTTGTCAAACTGCAAATTATACTTTTGCCTCCAAAGGTTAGTCTATAAATGAAACGTTTTCACAAAATTTATATCATTGTTAGACAGCGTATTAAAAGTTTCTAAGATCAGCGCTGTTTTTTCCGTTATATCGAAAGCGACATGACATTGTGTAATGCAAGGTAGACAACATCTCATAATAATTTTATGTATTCTAATTTTGATGCTTCCCTCGTATAGTTTGCATGCTTCCCTCGTATAGTTTCTTTAAAATAGTCCTCGTATCTCGATCATGATAGGCTACAGCTCTACAATATCCGTCCGGGCAATGATTTTATGATATTATGATATTATGTCGATGGCCTCGTGATTGTAAACTCGAAATTTATAAAGCGCTACTCGAAAGCCAAGTGCGGGGCCCCAGCTTATTCACAATTTACCTCCGAGATTTATGCTGTCCTGCATTGGATTTCCAAGGACGCCGTCCCTATACGTTCTGCTGAAATTGAAGTCCTCCAAGTTCCTTTGCCTGTGCTGCAGCCATGAAGAATCAAGTCTTTGCAGTGGTTGGCCCAGTGGTCTGAAATGGCCTTCCTTAGAGCTACGTCTACAATCTGGAACCATATACCAGAATCCTTACTCGCTTGACTCAAAATCTATTATATTTTTAGTGCGCTGGAGCAGGGAGCGCCTCTGGGTAATGTCACTGAAGTGACGCTACATAAGTTTATCCGATGCTATACTGTTTTCATGTATTGCTTGTGGTTACCAAGGATCTATTATAGTGCCAACACATTGGCCAAGCGATTGATTTGAAACTTTTGCTGATTATATAGCATTCTATATTCTCATATTAAAGGTGTCTAGGACAAGCATTTATCCGCTATCTATAATAATGTCACAACTCGTGAATATGAAACGGCTTGCATAGAACTATGTATAACTTGTGTTCCAATAATCTATCCGTCTCTATGGCTCAATGTCTATCTGGATGTCTGTGTGTCTGTCTGACTGCCTTTCTAATGTTATTCGAAAACATGTACTAACTATCTTAACCATAAGTTCTAAGTAGCTGTACTGTCAACTGTGTAAACCTACATCGTTCTGCCTGTTGTTTTGTGTGTGAAAATTAACTATTCTTCAGTGGAATGGTAGAGGTTTGGAAATAGGATCGTTAGAACTAACACACTCTGCTACGTAAGTGGCTATTATGATAACGATAAAAAGAACTTGTTTTGTTTATGTAATATTGGGAAAATAATTTGTAATGGTGTATAATTCGGGCGAACGTTAAGCTTTCCATTGTATTGCGAAATTATTTGCCCGTCGGAATATATTATTGATAATAACTACGAGGGATCCTGTATACCTCGGGGGAAAAAAAACTACGAACATGGAATTTTATCGTCAATTTAGTATTGCTTCCTTAGGCAGAGAGTGTTCGAAAAGTTCTAAGTGCTCTAAAACCAAATCAAACTAAATTATGTAGTATTAATAAGCATGCCTATTACATGTAGTGCCATTGTTCAAAACAATTGTGTGTAGTTGCAGTTTAACTGTATGGTAAGAAAGACCATTAGCGACGCCCTCCTCTTTTATTTAGGCTTGGAGACCAAATTCAACAAGTTAATGCAATTGAATCCAAGTCTGGTAATTACATGAGCGCGTTGTATACGTTTTAAAGGTGTCATCTATGTCGAGAGCTGAATTGCACCTTGATTAGCGATGTCTTTCGGTTGTAATGGCCGATTACTTTAATCATCAGTGTTTTTTTCAAAGAATGACTGGTTTGGGCTAATGGAGGCCTTGGGCGCAGGAACTGTAACAGTTGACGAAACAAAATTGTTGATTTTATAGCGTTCTGTCAATAATTTTAAGGGGGGGAGACGAGCAAGAAGGCTTGACAACCTTTTCCTATCGGAGTAGCCTATTATATGGCATTAGGTCAATCTCTCTTCGTTGTCTGGTCTTTCAACTAGCCGTGCATTCAGTATTGCATCATTTGATTTTAATGGAATGACTCAACTGAGTCGGTATTATAACATTGAATATCTTAGCTGGTGGTCGATAAAAATGACATGTAAATTAAGAACTATAGTAAAATAGAATTTTGTTGTTTCTTTAACGCCAATAATTGAGTTTCGTAATTGGTGGTGACGAGAATGATTGGAGACGCCATATTTTTTGATGCAGTCAATCTAATCTCAATCGGAAACAATTTTCCAATAATTGTGATGAAGGTTGGCGATTAATTGTCGCTATTCTGTGTGGAGAAGGATGATGGTGTTATTAGAAGAATGAGAGCCATTTATACATTAAAATTAATATTGCATTGGATCAATACGTTTTTAAGGTGTTGAAGCTCACTTGTTTCACGATTTATGTTTAGTGATTATTTTGTCACTGTACATTTTAGATTCGATTATTTCCTTACATTACTTCAGATAATAATTACTGATAACTTTCATTACAGTGGTTATGCCCGAACTACCCAAGTGTTCTTCTTGCTCAATCCTTCATTTCAGCCATGGGCGGAGTTTGGTCTCGGCTCTTGGGGGGGGGGGGGGGGGGGGCTAAAAAATGTTCCGTGGATCTCTATAATAATCAAGTCAACTTCAAAACAGCAGGTCGTTTTTAACACTGGAATCAAAATGATGTCTTTAGACACCCGAAAAAGTTGGTATCACTGGAAACAAAACTATGTACTTAGACACCCGAAAATCGTAATAACACTTAAATCAAAATGATGCCTTTAGACACCTGGAAATACTGGTTTAGTGCCTTGCTCATAAGTGCTGTAATATGCCGCTCAAATTTCTGCCCAGGGTAACGGCCTCTTTTGTCATAGACCCTGGTCTAATCGGATCCATCCATTCATCCCCGAAACAGCTGCAACAGACGCTTGATTATCAATCTATGTTTATTTAGTAATCTAAATTTCAATTTTTAGGCCGTCGCTTATTTGATAATAAAAATCAAGCGGGCCACCACAAAAGCGTTTACGACAGAGTGTACACAGTGCACTGTCATTAATTTTTTTTTTATACCCACGAAAACTTCCACTATGTCAACAGGTATCTTTCCGCATACCTTATTAGCACAAGTCTTTCACTGCCATATTAGTCCTCTTTTAACCGCAGTAAGCGGCCATGCTATTCTACCGACTACCGCTGTAAAAAGAGTCATGCAGCTCTAGTCTAAGTAGGCTAGTAACCCATAGCCTTTTGCCTGGTAAAATGTAAACCAGGAGCTGCAGTATCTTTAATGGGTTCAAGAATAGGCAACATTATTGCTTGATTCCATTTCCTCTGGAGTATACATATTATCCATACTTTATGGTAAAAGTAAAACAGCACTTTCAGAATACTACTATGTAGTTGCTTAATATGATTATTGAGTGATCAAGTGATGGATGGATCCGATTAGACCAGGGTCTATGACACCAGAGATTGTTACCCTGGACAGAAATTTGTTTGGCATTGTACATCACTTATTAAGCACTTTTATCGGGTGTCCAAGGAAATAATTTTAATTCCAGTATTATCAACGAATTTCGGGTGTCGAAAAACATCTTTGTTGATTCCAGTGTTAATAACGATTTTCGGGTGTCTAAGGCCATCATTTTGATTCAACTATTCTCGGGTGTCGACAGACATCATTTTGATTCAACGATTTTTGGGTGTCTAAGGACATCATTTTGATTCCAATGTTATCAACGATTTTCGGGTGTTTAAGGACATTATAAGAATGACAGTGTTACCAACGATTTTTGGGTGTCTAAGCACATCGTTTTGATTTCAGTGCTACCAACGATTATCGGTTGTCTAGGGACATCATTTTGATTTAAGGGTTATCAACGATTTTCGAGTGTTTAAGGACATCATTTTGATTCTACTGTTTTCAACAATTGCTGGGTGTCTAAGGACATCACTTTGATTCCTGTATAATCAAGTTTTTTCGGGTGTCTAAGGACATCACATTTATTCCAGTGTTACCAACGATTTTAGGGTGTCTAAATTCATCATTTTGATTCCAGCGTTATCAACGACCTGCTGTTTTGAAGTTGACTTGATTATTATGAAGATCGGCGGAACATTGATTTAGCCCCCCCCCCCCCTCTCCCAAGAGCTGATACCAAACTCCGCCCGTGGCTGGTGGCTAGCAACTCACAGTCTAGGTCTTTTGTTGTCCCACAAGTGCCATTATTTCTACCCTTGGGAGTCCTTATTGATACATTGTCAAGTCGGTGGATTCTTGGGGGGGCTTAGCCCCCCCATAGCCCCTGATAAACTCCGCCCATGATTTCAGCTTCGAACTGACGTCACCCAAATGTAGACGCCTAATCCTCATCCCTTAATCTGAGGAACAACCGTTTGAATTGACACTGTTGGAAAAACAGCCGCAATGAAAAAATTCATTCTATACCCACCATATTTATTATGGTCACGTGTATAATCGACAATTCAGTTTCTATTCAAACAATATACTAAGAAATTCACGGTTTCGAACCTTCTCGTGACCTCACATACTCACTTTTCCTATGGCTTTAGTCCGAGGTCGCACCATGGCCGTAACTGTTTTATTGTTGTATAAAGTAATCTTAATTTTGTAGCCTAATCTTACGGTTGTAGTGGCCGATTACCCGAACCACTAAGTGTTTTTTATTTCAAATTGATTCGCAATAATTCGCCATAAAGACTGGCTAGGCCCTGGTAGAAGATTGTTGGTATTATCCCTAAAGTTTGCCATCTTAACACTCGGTCGTTTGCAATTGTTGAAGTAGGAGGATTCCAATTTGACCAGGGTCTATGATATCAGAGGCCGTTACCCTGGACAGAAATTTGCTCGGCGTATTACAGCACTTATGAGCAAAGTACTAGACCAATTGTTGAAGAAACGAAACTGTTATTTTTATAGCATTATGAGAAAAAATTTTAAAGGTGTGCACGACGAGCAAGAAGGCTGGGCAACATTTTCCTATCGGAGTATTATAATATGGCCTTTGACCAATCTCTCCTCGTTGTCTGGTCTTTAATGGAATGACTCAACTGAGTCGGTATAATAACATTTGAAGATCTGGTCGATTCAAATTGCATGGAGGTCAAGAATCATAATTATAATTATAGTGTTTTTGTTTAATTAACGCCAATTGAGTTTCATAATTACGTGATGACGAGAATTATTGGAGACGCCATAGGCCTACATTTTGATCCTGTCAAGCTAATCTACATAGGAGACAATTTTCAGATATTTTCTGATATTTTCCTATATTTTTACCGATGAATTGCTGCTATTTTGTGTGTAGAATGCGTGAGTGTCGGAGAGGAATGAGATCCATTTGTCCATTCAATATAATATATCACTGTATAGATATGTGTTTAAGGTGTTCAAGCTCACTTTTTTCACGATTTAATTTTAGCGATCTATCGTTGTACAGTGTACATGTCAGATTCGATTATTTCCTTGCATTACGTTATGCCTGAATTAGATAATAATTACTGATAAGTTTCACTACAGAGGTTATTACCATTGCTGTGTGTGTTGTACCAATGGTAATCATGTTGTCGCTTAATTCCAGTGCAGGTCTGCACATATCCATCTATGTCCAAAGCCAGCTCCATGACCTCTTACAAAGATTTCTCCAAACACCCCAAGTCATGTTTGATAATGTCCTGCCAGTTCTTCCGTGGTCTTTCTTTCTTCTTTCTTCCGTTAGTATTACAGGACATCACCTGTTTTGCTCTGATATAGGGGTGAACACACACCTTTTCGAAGGGGAGGGGTAAAAAAGATTCCCTGTCGCGCCATGACACCCGTAGAAATTTTTCTCGGCCATCTACGATGTGCAGTCTTCAGTATTTTGACTGATTCTAAATTCATAGTTTTGGTCGATTCATGGTACATGGGAGATCATAATTAGAGTACATAGTTTCATTGTTTCTTGTTTTTCGCATCAAACCAACCGCCCCGTTCGCCACACCTCTTTACCGTCCCAATCCGTGCCCCACTCAGTTTACTTCGCCCTACTCCCACCCCACTTCAACTCCGCCCTACTCAGCACGCCACTCTCACACATTCCCAACTCGGTTTGTCACAAGCACCTTCAAACCCCGCTGAACCATCTCGACCCAGCCCCGTCCATCACTCAACCCAGCTCCACTCATTTCAAGGGTTAATAGCTGTTCCGCCCCTCTGATCCTATGGTAACTCGACCCGGACCACCACGGACTACTCTCTCGGAAAACCCTTCTGACTCAACGCAGCGCCCGTGAATAAGCTGGTGCCCCGCGCTTGGCTTTCGAGTGGCGCTTTAGAAATTTGGAGATTACGATTACGATTACGAATAGGAGTGTTTCAGACGATGATGAAGTCGTCGTTTTATCTCTTTCATCATCATGGTGATCTTCAAAGTTAGTATTAAATATCAGCATCTGTCGTTTATCGTTTATCAGAGCTAGAATCAGCTTCAATTTGTTCCTCATGGAACGGGATAGGACTTTACTTTTTTTTACTTTACAGTTGCACAGATTGGTCACCTGTAATTTTGTTTTCACCCAATGAAACATAATTAGGCCTACGCTGGTAAGGATAGTTTATAATAAACGACGCGATCGCCCTCCTCATTAACTCGGGCTTCGAATTGGCACCACCTCAATCAGGGTTGTTTTAAAATTTAAAGGAACTTTTAGAACTGCACAACTCCTTCTTTTCTTTCCCGTCCTCCAAGCACATTTTGTGTACAACTGCACGTAAAAAAGTCGTAACCCAACGACCAGAACCTTTTGGCGATATCATGTTGTCTAGTAAACACTGCAAATAATGATAATAATCAGGGGCGGAGTTTGGTCTCGGCTCTTGGGGGGCTAAAACTATGTTGCGCGGATCTTTATAATAGTCAAGTCAACTTCAAAACAGCAGGTCATTTTTAACACTTTAACCAAAAATGATGTCCTTAGACACCCGAAAATCGTTGATAATACTAAATTAAAACTGATGTCTTTAGACACCCGAAAATCGTTGATAACACTGAAATCAAAATGATGTACTTAGACACCCGGAAGCAGATGCAACATACGCTGGATCATCAATCTATGTTTATTTAGGAGTCTTAATTTCAATTTTTAAGCCGTCACTTATTTGATAATAAAATGTCTAGCGGGCCCCCGCAACAGCGTTTACGGCAGAGTTTATTGTCATATTTTATCACCACAAAAACTTTCACTTTGTCAATAGGTATCGTTTCGCATACCTTATAGGCACTATAGGCTTTCACTGCTATATTAGTCGTCTTCTAACCGCGGTAAGCGGCCATGCTATTCTACCGACTACCGCTGTATAAAGAGTCATGCATCTCTAGTCAAGTGGGCTAGTAATCCATAGACTTTCGGGTGTCTAAGGACATCGTTTTGATTCAACGATTTCAATGTTGTTCATGAGCTGCAGTATTTTTTACTAGGTTTAAGATCAGGCAAAGTTATTGCTTGATTCCATTTCCTCTGGAGTATAAAACAAGTTATCTTTATTTTACTGCAAAAGTATAGCAGCACGTTCGGAATGCTTCTGCATATATGTATTTGCTTGATATGATTATTGAGTGATCGAGTGATGGATGGATCCGATTTGACCAGGGTCTAGGACAACAGAGACCGTTACCCTGGACATAAATTTGGCATTGTACATCACCTAAAAAGCCATTTTTTCGGGGGACTAAGGACATCAGTTTGATTCTAATGTTACCAACGATTTTCGGGTGTCTAAGAAAATCATTTTTGATTCAAGTGGTATCAACGATTTTCGGGTGTCTAAGGACATCATTTTAATTCCAGTGTTACCAAACGATTTTAGGGTGTCTAAGGCCATCATTTTGATTCAACTATTTTCGGGTGTCTAGGGACATCATATTGATTCCACTGTTACCGTAGATTTTCGGGTGTCTAAGGCCATAATTTTGATTCAACGATTTTCGAGTGTTTAAGGGCATCATTTTCATTTCAGTGCTACTAACTATTTTCCGGTGTCTAAGGGACATCATTTTGATATAAGTGTTATCTACGATTTTCGGGTGTCTAAAGACTTCATTTTGATTCAAGTGTTATCAACGATTTTCGGGTGTCTAAGGACATCATTTTGGTTCAAGTGTTATCACCGATTTTCGGGTGTCTAAGGACATCATTTTAGTTCAACGATTTTCGCGTGTCTAAGGCCATCATTTTTGATTCAACGAATTTCGGGTGTCTAAGGACATCATTTAGTTCTAGTGTTACCAACGATTTTCGGGTGTCTAAGGAAATCATTTTGATTCAAGTGTTATCAACGACTTTCGGGTGTCTAAGAACATCATTTTGATTCAACGATTTTCGCGTGTCTAGGGCCATCATTTTTGATTCAACGATTTTCGGGTGTCTAAGGACATCATTTGGTTCTAGTGTTACCAACGATTTTCGGGTGTCTAAGGAAATCATTTTGATTCAAGTGTTATCAACGACTTTCGGGTGTCTAGGGACGTCATTTTGATTCAACGATTTTTGGGTGTCTAAGGACATCATTTTGATTCTAGTGTTACTAACTATTTTAGGGTGTCTAATGCCATCATTTTGATTCAACGATTTTCGGGTGTCTACGGATATCATTTTGATTCAACGATTTCCCGGTGTCTAAATACATCATTTTGATTCCACTGTTACCAACGATTTTCAGGTGTCTAAGGCCATAAATTTAGTTCAACGATTTTTGGGTGTCTAAGGACATCATTTTGATTTCAGTGCTACCTACGATTTTCGGGTGTCTAGGGACATCATTGTGATTTCTTTGATACCAACGATTTTCGGGTATTTACGGACATCAAATTGATTTAACGGTTTTTGGGTGTCTAAGGACATAATTTTAATTCCAGTTATATCAACGATTTTCGTGTGTCTAAGTCCATCATTTTTGATTCCAGCATTATCAACGACCTGCTGTTTTGAAGTTGACTTGACTATTATAGAGATCCGCGGAACATTGATTTAGCCCCCCCCCCCTTCCTCCAAGAGCTGAGACGAAACTCCGCCCATGGCTGGTGGCCAGCAACTCACAGTCTAGGTCTTTTGTTGTCCCCACAAGTGCCATTATTTTTACCCTTGGGAGTCCTTATTGATACATTGTCATGTCGGTGGATTCTTGGGGGGGCATAGCCCCCCTAGCCCCTGATAAACTCCGCCCATGATAATAATCTACTGGCTCACAAATCAATTATAGCAACTTTTAAATATTGTCTTCTTCCTGCTCAGAATGTAGCTCGATCACATTTCTACATTATCGAACATGTCCTACATGCCGACATGAGTAATGTGTTACACTCTATGCCTATTACCATGCAGCGGATTTCATGTAGACCTATAAGCCAAACGACATGCGTCATGAGTTACGCTGGCTTCTGTGGCCCTGCAGTTGATATCGTATCAACCCAACGTCTGTCGGATAGTATTGATGCTCTATTTTCACGCTACAATGGCTAGTACATGTTAGGGCCCCCAGAAATTTGCGCCAAGAAACTGAAAAAATTGCGCACCAAAATTGAAAAATTTGCGCCAATTTTGCGCAAATTAAAAAATGATAATTTTCGTGGGTTTTTTTTCATTAAATCGGTGTACCAAAGTATCTAGCAGTGTTTTTGTCACTTAACGTAAAGCTTTGGCGTTCTAGAAAATAGAAAATCAAGCAAAAAATGCAGTTATAAAGTTCCTATAACCATAAGATTAATGTATTCAGACGATTGCAAAGAATTTTTATTTTGCAAAATTTATGCCCACTGCAATCTACGCTCATTACAAATAGGCCTACAACTTCAAGATGGTATTATTTATTAATATCATATGCCTATATTATAATGAATCACCAAGTTACACAACGTGCTGAATAGTAGCCTTCCGTCTTTGTCTGCACGCCTGACGCCCATAGATTAAATGCGTTTGCTCTGTCATAAGTACGCGACGCTGCCGTGTGACCGCTTTGAGAAACTTCGTCTAACATATTTTATTGTGTGGCCGTGAAGTTCTGGAATTTTTATACTTTAAGTTTGGTACATTACTACTAAAAATAACGATCTTTAACTAAAAATTCCAATATAATTTCATCCCATTCTGCGGCTGCCATTTTGATTATCGCCCATCGGTTTCGTTGCTATGTTGAACTGCCGCGCGCCGCAGTGATATTTTAGGTCAATCAAAGCCCAATTTAGATAAATTAGCAAGATTTTGTCAAAAATTGCGCTAAAATCGCTCGGATTGGCAATTTTCGCGCTGTTGCGCGAAACCTGGAAATTTGCGCTAAATTTGCGCTGCGCAAGATCGCAAATTTCTGGGGGCCCTAACATGTATCTCTGACCGTCTGACGTTCCGTAACTATGAGATGGAGAGAGAGAGATCAACGTCTCAACCTAATGCTTAGGCGAATTGTGATTATTTATAACATCATGTCTTTTGTTATTTAAGGTGTTTTAGAGAAGGACTGCAATATCTAACAGTCCATTGATTAGCTATATTGTGTATATTAGGTTTATATTCGTTTTATTGAGAAAAACAATCTGACAATAACGCAGAAATGTTAACATGAGTGATAATGAATAATTAAATTTCAGTTCGATAATCTTAGATTAAGCTAGTAAATATTTGTATATAATGATCGTGGAATAAATTGAGAGTTGTCCTTTGGTGGGAGAGTATGGTTGTGTGCTCTGGGTCTTAATTGGTGAGAGGAGGGGACGGAATGGAGGTAGGAGTTGGTGAAGTAGGCCTACATGTTTGGGGTTATGTAAAATGGAGAAGAAAAAAATTGCTCAATGGAATTGGGACTTGTTTTTGCAATTTAAGACTGGCTCAGTCACAAATTATATGCAAATACTTGATACAAATCTGTGGGGCGCGGTGGTCTAGTGGTGGCGTCGTTGCCTTGGAGCCGGAAGGTCCGAGGTTCGAATCCACCTCCCCGCGTAAGGACCTTGGGCAAGTCCTTCACTTACAATTGCTCAGCGCTTCGGCGTGAAACTCCGATGCAGTGTTCGCTCTGCATCGGGAGCGCCTCTGAGTAGCGAGAGAGCTTGAAGGGGCGCTATAACAAGTGCACATACAAATACAAACATACAAACAAATCCAGCATTTCTTAATCGACAAAAACTCCAATGATTCGGGTTCATATCGCACAATGCACTTATTGCTTGCTATATAGAGCCAGGGTCATTAATTATTTTTTAATTTCTTGCCCTTATAGCAAATATTTCTGTACGTGTTAAAGGTGTATAATGCAAAAATTATATCGTCGGTTGTTACGTTTACAATATTCTATGGGATATTCTATCATCTTCTTCTTCTATTTTTATATAATATTTTAATTTTAAGGGATGCTTCTGTTAGACGAAGGTTTAGTCATCCGTACATTGTGTGTCGCTGTGGTGTAGTGGTCGCGTCGTTGCCTTGGAGCCGGAAGGTTCGAGGTTCGAATCAACTTCGCCACGTACAATGTAAGTACCTCGGACAAGTCCTTCACTCACAATTTCTCAGCGCTTCGGCGTGAAACTCCGATGCAGTGTCCGCTTTGCGTACGGGAGCGCATCTGGGAAGATAGCTTGAAGGGGCACTATAACAAGTGCACATACAAACCACGGTTAGATAAGACAGTTTCGAGATAATAAAGTCTTCGTTTAATTGAGACAAATCAGGGTGACACACCGCACCCAGTTACATGTTAATGCATTTTTGAAATAAGCAACAAGTGTGATGTGAGGATAACAATGGAATTTTAATGAACAGAGTGGAGTGAAACCTGGGAACCAAGCACAGTGCGAAAGGAAGTCCATTGAAAATTTGTCTATAATCATTACTTTTATAAATTTTATTCAATAATTTATGAGGTGTTTAAGACGAGCATTCAACTATGTTTTGTTTATCATCATATTGAATCATTCATTCATTCATTCATTCATTCATTCATTCATTCATTCATTCATTCATTCATTCATTCATTCATTCATTCATTCATTCATTCATTCAGAGCATTTATATAGCGCCCCTTCAAGGAACTACATACTCTATTATGTTGTTTCCATGATAGCCTACGGTCAAAAATTACTCCAAGGGATTTAGCTCTTTTTTCAATCTTAACTGAATGCACTCACTCCTAACTTATATGTAAATGTCTTAATATAATCCTGCTTTTCTTAGCAAACAAAACTAACATAGTTTTACTGATAGAGATTTCAAAACCATTCCCATTGAACCAAACATCAATTGCATATAATGACAACTACATGTAAATTTCTGCTGTAATTTACTGCGATTGCGATGGCCAGCATAAATGGAGATTTGTTCAACACAATAATTCAGGTCATTACTATTAAAAGTTTAAAGTGTTTTGCTTATTTATAACGTCGGAAATATAGCAGTTAAAGGTGTCTAAGAAACTACCGTATTGCCGATTATTTAGCGCCACGCGCAGTTTGTCAGAGTCTATTGCTACAAGTTAAAGTTATGCTTTTGTTAGATATTATTTCCATCACCAGAGATATTTTTCTTAAAGGATGCTGATATCAGAATTGATATAAATGGATTGAAAATGATGATAGTGATGAGGATAATTTGGAGTTTGTTGATTGTAATGATACATCGGAGCCAGATAATGTCGAAATCAATGATGTCATAGACATAGCCTACGTGGTGCAACTTTGTATGTGGAAAGCATGCAGCAAAGCGTTACTTGTGTATAGATGACCGTAGTAGACTCGATGATTGTGCTGATATTTTTACTTAGTTACGTTTCATAGTTTGCCAATTTCATGCTGAACTTGAATTAAGGGCCGTTGTTGATCAAGCAAGGTCTAATTTTATATCATAGGCCTCAAATAATGTGGGGTGAAAAATATACCCCAGGTTATCCAATATTTGAGTTTTTTATAGGTTAGCCTCCGAGGGTTAATTATAGCGTCTTAGAGACTCCGTTCGAGTGTTTTCGAAAAAGTAACAGCGGAGATCCATTGTAGCTTTTATATCTTCCGATGAATTTATCTTCAAGGTGTTTAAGAACCACCATTTATATCCATTGAATAGCGATAGTTTGTGCAGAGGCGGCGCTAAGCCAGGGCATGGAAGTGCAAAAGTAATGTCCTGGTAAACAAGCCATTGCTCTGGCCATTGCCTTGCCAGAAGTTTTGCCCATAATCTGTTCCGGCATAATTATTTCTTTCTTACCATAATAATTGTCGACCACATTCAGAATCACCGTCACAACACAGCATTATAATAATATTATACGCTGTCGAAAATGTTGTAATAATTTGGAAACATTCACTCGAACACTCGATCGATCCAGGATTGTCATGGCTGATCATCTGCGTTAACTAAAGAAGATATATAATTTTGATTGAAAGTGCTATTATATCGGTTACATGTGCGCAATCAGATCACTCATGCAGTTGCCTCGAGATAATAAAGACTCACTTGATAATTAAACTTGCAAGTAAAATTAATGCTCAATGATAGATTTCTAGATATAATATCCGTAACATCTTCGCCAATGCACCCAACAGAAGTGCATTCATTACATTTGGACAAAACTGTCGATAGATTTGTGGCTCTAGTCATATTGTATCTATGGATTTTTACAGGATGCATCCCATTACTTCGCGGAAAAGGTCGGCTGTTCCTAGGCAATGAAAAACGGCATGACATCTATGATGCTTTTTATGCATGATTTATTTTTAGCAGCGCGAAATATCATACATTTTGAACCCAATTCGGGGCGACCTCATGGTCGGATTTGGATGTGTTTTTTAGCAGCAAATTCTGAACTGCAAACCGTTTAGAAAGCTTGTGTTGCAAGTTTGCCCTCGGTCACGGCATTTTTACCCATATTTTTTAGTGACTATGCTTGGTTTTAGTTATCATCCGTTTAAGCATTCGGCCATTTCATAAAATAATGGGATTGGCATCAAAGGTGTTTAAGTGACGCATTGTACTGCTTATTATTTAGCGACACTTTGTAAAATCAAAAAATAAAAATCTTTTCTATAATGAAACACCTGCAAGACGCACTGCGCTTACATTTACAAGTTATGCAGTAATCGTAATTAAACTTAACTACCAACTGAGCAGACAGCTTTGCAATTACATGGCGCTAATAGTAGCCTACAAATCAAATCCGCCCAACGGGAGCTCGAACCTGCTACCTCTCGCACTCTTGGCCAGCGTGTTAGCCATTACTCTACGATGCGTAATCAATCAATCTGTCAAGAAATCAATCAATCAGTCCGTCCGTCCGTCCGTCCGTCCATCCATCCATCCATCTATCTATCAAGAAGTCAATTCTTTGTCAATCAACCAATCATTTCTTTATCAATCAATCACTCAATAAATCAACAAATCATAATTTACATAGCGCCATTCAAGGTACCCACTCAGAGGCACGCCCGGCCGACATCAAGCGAAAAAACCAGTCTTCAACAGTTTGTGAAATTGAGAACAGCTTGGGAGGTGTCGCATAGTCAATGGAAGTCTATTCCAAGTTGTTGGACCAACCACAGCGAACAAACGTCTCTGCATTGTTGGAGTCTTGCAGAGCGAGTGAAAGGAATGGCTCAGATAATTTTATTATATTTACGTCGCCCTCCTTCTTTTTGCACACTTGAGACTGGCTCAAATAGATGTCATGCCGTTTTTCATTGTTTAGCAACATCCAGTTGCCGTTCACGCCACCTTTTTGTGAATTAATGGCACTCAGTGATTATGTAGATAAAGTGCATTATTTTTTTAGGAATTAATAACTACTGATAAATAAGTGTTAAAGGTGTTTAAGAGGCGCGTCATATTTTATTGAACGTATATGCAATCGTCAGCAGTGGAATTCTTAGTAAAAGCAAGGATCACCTTTATGGCTAATTAAAATCAGCGTCGCCCCCCCCCCTTTTGTTATCAAAGCTTGAGACTTGCATCATATGATTGTATGCAATTTAAATTTGTAAGCTATCTGTAATTTTTAGACCCACCAAAGCGTTAGCTTCGACCCTCACTGCAAGTTGGAAACTATACATGAATAAACGTGTAGCCGTCGAACAAAATTAAATATTTATGGTAAATGTAAGATCGGTGTGAAAGGTGTTCCAGATTGAAATTGAAAAGAAATTAATTGCTTCACATGAAATGATGAACCATTTGTCCAAAAACTGATGATGATGACGACAACGACGATGACGATGACGATGACGATGATGATGACGATGACGATGACGATGACGATGACGATGATGTTAACGACGACGATGGTGACGATGACGATGACGATGATGATAACGACGACGATGATGATGACGATGACGATGACGATGATGATGACGACGACGATGACGGATATGGAGTCGATGACAACAATTACATTGTATAATAATGATTGCACAAAACACCAATGCATTATAATGATAAATCAACTATGTATAGATGCGTATGCTGCGTTGGGTAATGGTCTCTGTGACGGCTTCAATTGTTCCGTAGTCGTTAAGTCGTTAGATTAAAAAATCAGTGTGGAAATTGATTGACTTTTCGTAGTTTCGAATGTTTTGCCAAGCTGTGTAATAATGACGGTGTTTTGAAGTCGTTCTTATTTATTTATACTGGGAATTTGATATAGCGCTCCTTCAAGGTTTCTACTCAGAATGCAATGCACACCTCGAGTTTAGGTTACGTTGTTAGTATTTCTGAGATTTATCGACTTATAAAGAGGCCACATAAGTTTTGTTTACTGCAGCTCTGTACACTTATATTGTATTGTCATCAACGGCCTTTGCTGCCATAGGATGACGTTAAACTGTGGAATAATAATAAAGTTAAATATTACCTCCTTTAGTTACCTCATTTATGTCACCTTTCTAAGTAATAAAGTGAATTTGCGAGATATTTAAAACGTTGGAATAGGCCTACTTCTTGTTTGAGATGCTTAAATGAACCCAATGCGTTCTATTTTCTGAATAGACCAGTTGCATGTAGCTTTTATTGAATTTCTATTCCAATAATATATGAAATATTATTTCTGATAGACATTTTAGTGCTAATCTCGCCTTTCATTGTTATATAGAAACGTGAACAGGACATTACATAGCAAAGAGACAAATTCAATATTTATAAAAATGTCAACATCAATGTGAGAGGTGTTCAAGACTGGAAATAAAAAGGTCTAAAATAGCGTCTATTTACTTTACACTAATAATGCTATCTATGTACCAAAACTGAAGATGATGGTGATGACGATGATGATGACGATAAGGATGACATTGAAGGTGATGTTGATGACGATTACGGTGGTGATCACTATGGTGATTATTAACAATTTATGATGACGTTGAGAAAGTCGTCCCAGAAGAAATAGAATTGAGGAAATTGAAAGACATTTCTGTTTTGCTGTTTAACTGTGTCATAATGACGATCTTCGGAGTCCGTAATGCAGACATCTTGTTTAGTTTTTTAATCGCAAAAGTGATGGTCGCCGATGACCGCTTAACCGTTTAAAAATATTATTGCATAATTAAAAGTTGCGTTGTATAATAATATTTAAATAAACTATTGATTGTTTTATACTTCAGCATTCTCTCATCCTCTATTATCAATTTATCAGTGCTTTGGTCTGGCAACACCAGATGACATGGAAATTCTCAGTTTGTTATCACCATGTTTAGACCACGTCTGATAGTTAGCATCGACCTCCCATATTTGAATAGTTGGATAAAAAAATAATGCGTTGAATCAATGATTTGATGGATTTACGCTACCCCCCCCCACCCCTCCCCGATATAATGACGGTGTTTGGAGCCATCTCCTTAATTAAGGCGGCGTCTGCGTTTTGTTTATGTTGGTGGCGGCCAAGCACCGTTAACGTCGACCTAACTCTTGTTCCCAATAATTTGTCGGACAGACTGAGTGATCCTACCATATAATGATGGAATTCTCTGTGATTTATAACGTTGGAAGAATGCATTTTCAAGGTGTGTTAGTCGACACCATCATTTTATGTACAGGGTGCGGCCAAAAAAAAAACCCCCCTACGAAAATTGCGATTTCTCGAAAACCGCCGAATATTTTGTTACAAATATTTTCATTCTTATTCGTAACATATTTTTACACATTCTCTGAAAATTTTATGCCAGCATCTTTATTTTTGTGATCAAGACATCAGGCAGAAAAAAGAACTTCATTTTTTCAACTGAACAAGGCATTCACGAAATAAGAAATCATATTTTTACATAAAATAGCCTGTGGTGTGCCATAATTACGTCATTTCCGCTTTGCGGATCGTGTTCTTCACCGATGAAAAGATCTTTTACATCAATCCACCAATTAATAATCAAAACAATCGTGTATGTGGCACTCTGTGCGTAGAAGTAAAAAGCCGATATCCATCCAAGCGTCTGTTGGTCGAAAGAGCTAAGTTCTCTCCCCACATCATTCTTTCTGCATGTGTCAGCTATGAGGGTAAAGAACGCTTACAATTCATTGACGAGAAGGTCAAAGTCAATGCTAAGTAGCCTACTACGTGGATAATCTTTTGCCTAAGCTTGTCGATGATTGTCACACTGTCTTGGGAAATCAGTTCCCTTTTCAGCAAGATGGAGCGCCCGCTCACGGCGCCAAGCTGGCCCAAGATTGGTTAACAAGCCACTGTCTTGACTTCATCGACAAGGATTCGTGGCCGCCAAATTCCCAAGATATGAACGCACTCGACGCACCCCAGACAGCATGTGGTGCAATGCTTGAGACTTACAACAAACTTACCACAAAGCCAAAGAACATTTCTGAAATGAAAATTACGCTGCAAATCATTAGGAATGGCCTGCCACTTGAGACCACTCAGAAGTCTGTTCTGGGCTTTCGAAAACGTCTGCAAGCTTGAGTAAAAGCAAACGGTGTTCACTTCGAACATTCATTGCACAAAACTTAACAGTGTGGCCTAATCTTGTCAAGAACAATAAGTAACCTTGAACTTTGTTACATTTCTGTTTGCGCCGTTACTTTGTTACTTATTGCTGTCACTAAATGTCTGTTGAAACGAAAATTGCATTGTTTCACTTCAGGGTTGCACCATTTTGGTGTTCATGATTCGAATTTCTTTAAATTTAGCCAAGTTGTAGATAAATATGTGTCAAATAGACTGGTGAAGTTTTATAACAAAATGAGCAGCGGTTTTTGAGAAATCGCGATTTTCGTAAAGGGGTATTTTTTTGGGCCGCACCCTGTACATCTTGAATAAATTAATTGATTGAACAAAACTGTATTGGCCACAACACTTAATTGGATGCATATATGGGACAGTTACAAGGCGCCATAGAAGCTATGGAGTGACCTTTTACGAATGCAGAGTTGCGGTAGAAGTGGACAGTATAAGCAAGAGAACTAAGCCAGGTTACAGAGGAGGGAGGACCAACACGGGTTGTTCACGTGATAGGGAGATGACCAGTGTACCAGATTATATATGGAGCAAGCATGTGCAGTGAAGAGAGAAGGACAAACAAGCAGATAAGTGGACAGAGGGAAGAAGGAGGTTAAAGATACTATATAGCAAGTAGAGCAAGTGAACATGTGGAGTGACCACAAAGGAAAGAGGAGGATGGGATAAGCTAAGTTTAGAAAGCTATCCACCCGACAGCCGAGCAGGTATCTGACGTCAGCAAGGTACTGACCAGACGGTAGACCGGTTCGCTAGTGGTCAGGAGGAAGGCTGCTTGACCAGGCAGTAGGTTGGCTGGGTGACTGGAAGCCAGTGAGGAAGAAGCCAAGACCAAAAAGGAAATCTTTAGATGGGATCCTAGCGAGGATGACTGACTAGAGGAGAAAGCGATGGCTAGATCTAGGCAGTCTTCGAGGAGGCCTAGAAGTGGCTCGGAGGAGATTGGATATAGCGACGGAAAGCTAAGGAATATGGACAGTTTGGGTCGGACGGTCAAAGCTGTAAGACGTACAGGAAGACACGACAATAGATGCTAAAATCGAGAAAGCAGTGGAATCTATCGTGAATGCTGTCGTGTTCAGTTGTAATGTACTGTGTTTCATCTTACGGTATGTGCGAATAATAATATATCTTTTGTAAGAAGTTCAGTCTCTTCCTTAATAGCGAGTTGCTCTTGGGTTAGCTTATAGGATTCTACAATCCCATACATATATATTTTGGCATGATGCAATAATTATTCTACAATGTCATTAGATTAATTATCTGAAGGCGTATTAATAACTCATTCTGGGATGGCTAGCATCCGTGTCATCCGAGATAACATCCAGGCAACAAAGACTATCCGGCCGAGCTTACTTCACTGTTCGGATACAATTTCACAAGACTTACATACAAAATTGTATACCCGTTGACAAATACGATCCGGGTGGTTTATTCTGTTTTTGACCGTCATTTTCACTACGACTTGAGCTCGTTAGATACGTTCAATTGTTTAGGCGGACATTCCAAATAATATCGATCACTGGTCAGCAAACTTCCACAATAACCGGAAGTGCATCAACAGATTCTGTGGCGAGTCATTTCTTCAGGCAAGGATTCATCTGTTCAGTGTTCAGGCCAGGATTAACGCTAGCGTGGCCCAATGACTGGGATTTTGGGGGTAGTCAGAATTCGCCATCAACGTATAAAACCTTCAACCGATCAATAGGCCTACATCGTGAGAATAAACTCGTAAATTTTGCGGATGCTACGCAATTACATGTACTTGTCGTATCAAGGATGAGGAAAACCGTCGTTGAAAAGTTGAAGCAATTGTTGCCTTGGAGCGATTTTAATATGGAACGCGATTCCTCTGAGATTCCGCTACACTGATAAACTAGCCTACTGTAACAGAACAGTTACTGTACAGTGTAACTGTTCTTCACTTGGTGGCCACAATGCTGCCGTCATAAGCAAGAACAACGTATCTGCAAAAACCTAGTTCTGAGATAAACTCAAAAGACTTAATTCTCTTCTGCCAAGTATAAAAAATATTTCCATTCTTTTCCGCTTTAAACTAATAAATGTAGAAAAAATCAACGATTTTTATGGAAAAAATAAATTTAAATATTTTTGCTCGTAAATATGCAAAATGTCAGTTAGTGTGTTCTTGCTTAGCATTACAGACCGGCGATTGTGACCCATAAATGGCAAAAACAACGTATCTGCGTAAAATCGTGTATAATTCGTGGAACAATTCAGAAATGTACTCACACAAAAATCTGGTATTATTTTAATAGAGTCGACACCAGTTTGCGCAACTCAAAAAGCAGTTTGTACAGTTGTCAAACCAGTTTGTACAGCTGTCAAACCAGTTTGTATAGGTAGGCTATCAGGCATTATTTTAAATATACGACACCAGTCTGTACATCGGTATTAACCAGTATACATACATCCACCGGACATAATATTAAAATATAAAAGAAACCAGTTTTTATAGCTGTGAAACCAGTTTGTTCAGCATTTAGGCATTCTTATGATACGACACCAGTTGGTACACATCTGCGAAAACATTTTGTACAGCTCTCATATAACTTTTTAATGATGCGAAACTAGTTTGCACAACTATAAAACTAGTTTGTGCAACTGTCAGACACAATTTTAAATTCGTGAAACCAGTTTGTGCAGCCGTGGACTAGTTCGTACAACGGTGAAACCAGTTTCACCGCCATTAGAGATAGTTTTAAAAGTCCAAACCAGTTTGTACAGCTGCCAAAAATCGGATTGCACAGCTATCAGGTAGCATTTTAAAAGATATGAAACCAGTTTGTACATAATTATGTGAAACCAGTCTGTGCAGATATTATATGAAACCAGTTTGTGAAGATATCAGGTATTATTCTAAAGAAAAACAAACCTGTTGTCCCTCTGTGACGCCTGTTTGCACAGCACTCAGACAACATTTTCAAAGTTGCGGAACCAGTTTGCACGATAAAAACCAGTTTTGCAGCAGCGAAACCAGTTTGTATAGCAGTGAAACCGGTTTGTATGGCTACCAGACTTTTTAAAATGAAATAAAATTATTCTGTAGGCTACAGCTGTGAAACCAGTTAGCACAACAGTCATACAGAATTTTAATATATATATATATATATATATATATATATATATATATATATATATATATATATAACCGATTCGTGCAGCCGAGAAACCAGTTTGTACAGCGGTAGAACCAGTTTTGCAGCTATTAGACATAATTATACAAGACCAAACCAGTTCGGGCGGCTGCAAAAAAAGTTTTTTGAAGATTTCAGAAATAATTTGGAACGACACGAAACCAGTTTGTACAGCTGTGAAACCAGTTTGTACAATTGTCAGACGACATTTTCAGCGATACGAAACCAGTTTACACAACTGCAAAACCGGTTTGTACAGCTGCGAAATCAGTTTGTACATCTATTATACTTTGTTTAAACGATATGAAACCAGTTTGTGCAGTTGTGAAACCAGTTTATGCATTTCTCAGATAACTGTTAAGAGATATAGGCCTAAAACAAGTTTACAAAGTGTAAAACCAGTTGGCACAGCTATTATACATTAATTAAAACGATGCGAAACCAGTTTGTGCAGTTGTGAAACCAGTTTATGCAGTTCTAAGATAACTTTTAAGAGATACAAAACAAGTTTACAAAGTATAAAACCAGTTTGCACAGCTCTCAGGCATTATTATTTCAAACAAAAGATTTCAATGGCAAACCTCTTTTAACTTTAGCACTGCACTATAGATACAAGACTAACAAAAACAACGCAAAATGCAGATACGTTGTTCTTGCTTAGTACGTATATGCGAATGACGCCCTATCATACTAAGCAAAAACAACGTAACTGCAGATACGTTGTTCTTGCTTATGATGCCATGCGGTTTCTGCAGATACGTGTTTTCACACACGCTGGTTCCCTGTGAAGGAATCGAGATAGAAGTTTCTCAATTTTTTCCAAGGTGTAGGACCATTAGTAGATGCAGAAACTGCATCTAACTCAAAACGGCCAAATTTGCAGTTACGTGGTTCTTTCTTATGACGGCAGAATGGACCAGTAACGTCGAGTCGTCGACCTTCATAATTATATGGTTTGGTGTTAGAGGGTGGCTGCTGAAAATAATAATCGTATTTGTTTTGTGGTATTTATAACATTAGAAGAATGCATGTTGAAGGTGTTTGCTTCGGCACCATACATTTTGAATAACAATAATAATTATGTCTATGTATATTAAACATCGACCTCCATTATCTTTTATGCGGACGACATCGTTCTAATTACGACTTCAGCAGCAGCACTTCAACAACTGATGGCTAGGGTAAATGAGGTTCCAATGGAGTACGGTTTGGAAATAAGTATAAAAGTCATCCTCGCTTTGTTTATAGTAAAGTGAAAGATTATGTTAAAGGTGTTTAAGTCGACCACACATTATCCAAATTATGGAGAAAACGCGGGAATCCTCGGTTCCCCTGTACATGGCCTTTATTGACTACGAGAAGACTTTTGACAGAAATGGATGGGCATGAGTGTCATACGGTGGATGCGATCAAGAACCTATACAGCAATCAACAAGCCGCGGTCCGAGTGGAAAAAGAACTAACGGAATGGTTTATCGGCGGACACTCTTTCAATTTATTGTTGGTTTTAAATACGTTTTGAAGGTGTCCAAGTAGAACACTGTTCTTGTCAACTTTTAGGGGACATCTTGGGCCGTCAAAGGAAGGTTCAGTTGTAGGCCTGTACTGTTTCGTTTGCAGCCATTATATAAACCCCAAAGTCAACCGAGAATAAAAAGCTTGTGGGGTTTGTGACCTAATTAGAATTATACCTTTAGTTGCTATATTTACCGAGCTGTGTCATAGTGAAGATTGATATCATCGCTCTCCCACCGACTCCTGACTTTGGACTGTTGCCATCTGGGAATGGGAGGAGCAGTTTATATTGTTCAACTGCTGAATTTGTCTGGCTTTGTTGTGTCTGTCGGATGATGTTAAATATGTCGCTTAACTATCACACTCATTTATGTTGGCTTGAGTCTGATGATGTAACCTCTAAATGCTCCTGCGTTGAAACGTCATAATGTGACTGATATCAAATCTTATTTGTATTTTAATGTTTATTATTATTTGTGCTATTTAAACTTCCTGACGGTTCTGAATTTACTGTCGAAAAAGAACTACTCTATGCCGCCATTTTAAAATATGGCTGCTCGAGCACAGCATGGAATGATTATGATTTCTGATATTATCGTCAGTGGTTTTGCTTTATAGTTACCATGCCATGTCTCTAATTCCTGAGGCTTTTCTGAGAATTTTTTGATTGGATCGATGTGTTTCCTGCTAAAATTATTTTCGTGCTTGCTGCTTTAACCCGGGACTGACTATCATTGAGTTGAATATTCAGAATTTATAACTTCGGAAAAATAAGTGTTAAAGGTGTTTAAATGACATCCATACAATTCGGCGTATTGTTGTTAGAATTAGATGTAGTTATTTTTCGGCATATATTATTACTATTATAATATATAGCATAACATTATGTTTAACAATGAATTGCCATTTCGACAACGATTAGCATTGCCCTCTTTCTTGATCGAGACTTTAGTGTCTCCCAACAACGGCTTCAACTTCTTTCTAGACCAATGGATGATTTTAATTTTCTCAATTCATAGCGTCTAAAGAGAGAGTGTTAAAGGTGTGTATGTCAAAGCTTTTAACGTCTTGTTATTACGTCATCACGTCTTTTCTTCTGTTGTCCACGGCTGCGTCGACCATATACTTCTGCTTCTTTTGACACAACACTTCTTATTTTCATGACATAGGCCTACCCAGTACCCATGCCACCTCTGCTAGGTCTATCGTGCCATTTAAGTTGCACATGCCACATCGATCTTCTTTCTGATGTCATCATTTCGTTTAACGTCTTTCAGTGAGATCCCAGCATCAATCGCTGCATTCTCATCTCTGTTCTCTCCAGTAATTTTCTTTTTTTTATCCCTCTGTGTCGCAGATAAAATAATAGATAAATCATTATAATCGTAGAGCCGAGATAAGGCATAATGTAATGCAAGATTATATTGTATCTGACCATCAAATTTATAAAGCGCTTCCTGCAGCAAGAGCCATTCAGAAGCGCTCCCAGTGCGTTCAGCCCCTAGAAAACAGGCAAGTTTTTATACGAGAGAAAGACGAGGATACACTACCAGAGAGGATGGCAGAGCGAACTGATGGGGGAAAGCCCATTTCATAGGAAGGGACCAATGCATGGGAATTATCTGTATTGAGCCATTGCTGTCCTTACTCTGGGGACAAAGAGTTCAAGGCGATCAGAGGACCTAAGAGGACGCAGCGACGCGGCAGAAATAGGGCGAAGTATTATGATCACGCAAAAGGCCTGCTTCGGCCGTGCCTGACTTTGTGCCTTATTGGGAGGTCACACCTGAAACGAACATGTTTGGCGAATTTGAATCTCAATATGCCTGCGAACTTGACACACATCTGGGATCACAGGTTACATAGGCCTAATCTTCAGAAGTTCCGACCAAATTTTCGGAGACATTGCAACGCAATAAGATTACAATAATGCCTCGTTCATGATAAATAAATAGACTAAAGATAGAGGGATTTGTAATTATTATGCAATGTTATTTATAAAGATCTCGCATTTTGTTTTCCGCTTTTGATCCCGCGTGTTGAAACATCAACCTGTCAGCGTAGTGCTTTCTCAGTTGTAGGTCCTTCTGTCTGGAACAGTCTCCCGTTGCAGATGCGCCTGCTGCCTAGGGTCGACTCGTCAGTGTTCTACATGCTCTTTAAGACTTTTTGTATCACCGTGGTTGGACTGGGAGCGCTTCTGAGTGATTTCTGAAGAGGCGCTATATAAATTCTTGAAATGAATGAATGAATCAGCCCGGATCATTTTTGTCAACGAAAACGAGGCTGAGGCGTCTAACGTTGCTCTCTGACGTCATATGTCACGTGAACCAATGACAGAAGTGGGCGTGGCCGGATAGTTTTTGTTGCCGGATAGTTTTTCGCATGACACCGGCCGAAGAAAAATACCTCATTTTCTTTTTTTTTAGTCGTAACACTCAACAATTGGGGGGATACGTGGACCGTCACCCAACACATTTATTGAGGGGGACCGTCTCCGGCCACTCTCCCTAAGTCTCCGCCGATGAATATGATTATACTTGCTTGTGCGCTCCTTTTAAATCAAATGAATCCCGACAAAAAAGGCAGGATTTTAAGCGAGAGAAAGATGAGGATAGTTACCAGATAGAAAGACAGAGCGAACTGATGGCGGAAGTCCGTTCCGAAGAGAGGGACTTCTCTATGGAGACAAAGCATCTGGATTAAGCCGTTGCTCTCCTGACATGAGGAACAAAATGCCAAGCCGATGAGAGGACCAACATGTAAGATGACGCAACGATGTTGCAGAGTGGTGGGCAAAGCCTGAGATCACAAAGACAATTTGGAGCAAAACCCAATTGACTTGAACTGAGACTTAAAACACGAAACAAGAACTTTGAATTGTATACGCGCAGCGAGATAGGCTACAGCCATTGAAGTTGTTCAGTCATGAATTATGGAAAGATGTGTGAGAATCGAGAAACTCGAGCTATCAGTCTATTATTATTATAGCAGCACTGAATACAGATTTGTTGAACTGATGTGCGCCCTTTCCTTCGACCCGCGCGCAACGCTCTATGTAGCGTTCTATTTTATTTGTTTTTGTTGTTTTTTGGGGGTGGGGGGGGGTGGGGTGGGGGTTCAAAGTGAAACATACTTACCTATACTTACCATGACCGAACGGTCTCTACTGCTAAGGGCTTACAGAGTTTTACCTCGTGCCATTGACCCTTGCAGGCTGCACTCTTGGGAGTAGTATAAATTGTACCACTCCTAGAGTACATAATAGTTTCACTTTGAACTTAGCCAAAAGGCCGAGTAGCGATAACACTGCGTATATTTATTTCCTTTATATAGGGTCAGTCAAACGCATTAAAAAAGTATCTAACGAGAGCTTCGTATAAATGAGTGTTTATAAAAAATTACGGCAGCTAGAAACTTCGAATTTGATTGTATTCGTTCATTGCAATTTTGCCTAATTAATGCGTTATATCTAAGATATCTATGAAGAACATAGGACATGTAAAAAGAAAAAGTAGAATGTTCCCTATCTAATCTATGTTAAAATTATTACGTGATACTGGCGCCATTAAGCCTTGCTGTGGACTTTGGGCGTCGTCCGTTGTCATTGGAAACCATTATTATAATTGCGGTTTCAATGACGAAAGGCGTTGAATAATAACTAGTTTTGAGCGATTATAAATTATAATAGACTGTAAAATCACGTAGGCCATTTAAAGCGGAGCTCATTCAGTGGCTGCCACGTAGGTCTGTAATAGGCTATGTCGTAAGCATAATTACTCCCCTTACTTCGATCCTTGTCCATACGGACAACATGCCCCAGCCACATTTATCGTCTCTTTCATTTTTAAAGTTCTTTCTCTGAAAGGAGCATGGCAACGTTAATCAGCTTTGTTATGATGGGTGTTGTTGTTCATGAGTTCCAATCCAATATGCAGTATTTATTTGAACGGTGAGGACAAAAAAAGTTAGGCAACAACTATCGACACAAACTGCACTGTGCTGCCACAAGATGGCGTTAAACTATTGATCAAAATTTGATCAAGAGTTTTTAAGAGGTTTTTTAGAGGATTTAATCCTCTTGACCTGCGTAGGTCAGACAAATGCTAATCTATTATAAAAGAGCGAATATTAGTATCGAGTTTAACGCTCTTTGGTGTCTTTTTCTTTCCCTGATTTTAATTGATAATGTATACAATTATAGGATGTAAGGCAGAATCTGTTTAGTGCTAATATTCAAAAGCAACGATGAATAATACAGCGCTCGCATTAAACACCTTTAGAACGTTTATCAAACTTAATAAAATTTGCAAAGTGAAAAACAATAATCAATTACTAAGTCACCCGAACATTCTTGTATATTTAACTTTAAAACTGTCCGTCAAAAGCTGAGACACATAATCATAAAATGAATAATAAAGGGAGGTGATGTGAGATATCGTCGCTAGCTACAATATATCAAAGAAACTCTCGGCCACTGCTGTTTACTCGGGTGGTGCCAGTACTGAGGATTCGTTAAAGGAGGGCGACATCGATATTACTCGACATAATTATAGATACAGGTTGGCCGATTTGTTGAAACGTTCACATCTCTATGAATGACTTAAACTAATACTGGCAAAGTTAGAATGTCATCAAGCAACTATTGATCCAATGGCAGCTGTTTTACACACCTTCAATAAGTTTTTCATTGCGCATATATAGGGACGACTTTGTCAAACACCCGATAGTTACCACCTCTACACCATTAACATGCGTTTGATCGTTAGAATGTGATTATTAATTAAAACACAAGAAATGCTGCCACCACAACAGCAATCATTGTTTATAGACTTGCATGTCACATCAACGTTCACATAACAGTAACATACATTTACAACTAAATCAACAGATGTTGTTATAATCTTAACATTGATGCAAGTCAATGAGTCAGCGGTCTAAAAGATCCGCTTAGAATTAGAAAAATTGATGCTATAATTCACGATAATACTATTATTATCGATAAACCATCAAAATGAAACCAATAAATAAATCTACATATTTTTGCAACCAGTCTTACAGTTAGCCAATTGCGAATAAATGACAATGTGCCTAAGTGTAATAATTACAATTAAAATAATTTATAGAGACAATCAGTTTGGTCAAACTCAAGATGTCGCTAAGCAATGAACAACACAGCGCTGGTCTTGACCACCTTTGAAACGTATTCAATAATATAATATTATAAATACAGAAAAACGCTCCGATCTTCAATTATCTGAACAAAAGAAACATCTTGAGCTGTACGAAGACCCATTATAATAATAATTGGTTCTAATGACTTGCTGATGATTGTCAAAGCTGCTGCAACATGCCAAAAAATTCTATCGAAGGAATAGACCTTCTTTTTATTTTAGTTATTTATCGCACTTGCCACTACGCATAAGCTCACAGAGGCGTTCCCGACTACTGTAACAGCGCGGACATTGAATCGGAGTTTCACGCCAAAGCGCACGAACAATTTCGAGTGCCACACGCTGTAGAATTTCTAGTTATAGTGTGTGGATTTCAGACCCATTGCAAAACTAGCTTTCAAAGTATCTTCCAACTATTATCCATTTTATCTATGCTTCTAAAACTCAATGTGTGGGACTAGTTCAGTACGACCATGCGTGTTCACCTTTCGATTCTCTTACCTCACGTCTAAGTTCTGTTGTTCGTACTGAAACATTCTTTGTTCAACTCAAAACTGTGCGAATTTATTCGCCGTGACGGAACAAGAGCGCTTCTGAGTTCTACATGTATTACTCTTAAAGACTCGTTATAGAAATTCTTGTGTGAACGAATGAATTAATTAGTTGAAAGGCAACTTTAATGAGACACATATTTATGTAGACATCTCCGCTCCACGTAATAATTATCGAAATTTATTGATTTTTTTTATTACGGCGAAAAATACTTTATTGTTTGCAGAAATAGTATTTAAAATTTATCTAATCACGAAATGTGCGCATGGGTATTCTTTATTTACAACCTCTCAGTCCTAGCAAAATCCATCGACTGGTTCTTGTTACTCCTGCAGATCATCGATTCGAAAGGGAGATGGATGTCAAATACCAAACGCGAGCCTTCCTTTTGAGCTACGCCTACACCATGGGACTCTACTAGGATAGTTCTTTACTAAACTTAAAACTGTTCTTTTTCGGCGCGCTGGAATTGTGAGCGCCTCTGAGTAGTTTCTTTACTTGAAGGAGCGCTGTAATATAAATGTCCGAACGAATGAATGAATGATCAAAAGCAACTGCAGTTCTGTCCGCAATCGAGTGGTGCCAGTCCAAATCATTGGTAACTGAGGATGGTTACTCCATTCGTTTTTAATGCATGTGACACAAGGTCGCTCAACGTAAAAAAATATTGGGCACCACCACCTTATACTCCGGTGGTGCCAGTCTGAAGATTCGATTAAAGGAGGGCGACATCAATCATACCAGACGCAGAGTTACAGTCGAAGATTTGCTTGGATCGCTCGTTTTGTATGAACGACAGAAATATGTTGCAATTATAAATTATTATTATTATTATATTAATACGGTGTTCGTTATAGACACCTTTATAGCAGATAAAATAAACTATATGAAATTAAGCAACTGAGTTCTGTCACTACAGTGGCTACACCTGAACGTCTGCAACGGCTATAATTGAGTAGAATCTTACACATTTCCTAAATAACGCAGCAACTATTTACGGTATTTGAAACATGGGAGATCGACGTAAAATATGCAAAACACTCTTGATTTCTAAACCTTTAATAAATAACCAAGATACTTGATACTATCAACACATTTACAATATTCACACTAATTCATTGCTCTTTATGAAACTACCGTCACAACTGAAAGTTTCACATTTTACTGACGATTCAACTTATCGATATACATATTCTTAGACAAAGTAATGCAGCAGACTAACTCAACCAAAATATGACTACATAAAATTATGCAATGCCAATGGATGCGCTATTGTTTAATGGTGATAACACACTCTGTCGATCGATGTGCAGCTCGGATAGTACATGTAGAAGGAGTCTACTCCTTATCCTCTTCAGCTAGACTGCTTGAACTCTTACCCCTTCATGCGCAATATCATGACGTCGTCAATCTTCGTACTTTTTACATACACTGATGAAAGCAGCGTCGTTAAACAGAATTACGATGGAAATAATTGATTCGTTTTGAATAATACGATAATGGAAGATCGACGTAAAATATGCAAAACACTCGTGATTTGTACACCTTTAGTAGGATTACTAACAATAATATAAATAGACCAAGAATTATAATTCATAGTTTTGTCGGCATCTTATGTGGAAAACCGTTAGATAGAGGTGATCAGCTTGTTCAACCTGACGATGTCGTTAATTAATCAATAGAAATGACAATGGTCATCATAGACACCTTTTAAACATATTTACAAAGCACTATAAAATACAGATATACCACTTGATCATACTCCCTCTGTTTCTCCCGTAATCCATCTTATGTTGGCGTTGTGGTCGCGCGTTCCTCTCGCTTTCCTGAAACCCGCTTGATTGACTGGTAGTTCTCTTTTGATTGTATTCTCCATTCTTTTGTGTATTATTGATTACGGTTGGTTAACATTTAAAGAGTAAATGCATCAAAGCAAGGACAAGAGAAACTGGAGATTGTAATTATCATGAAGAGGCGACTAACGTAGATGAGAAGGGAAGTATTATACTATCGCCTATTTTTATTAACCCTCGGGCTACCAGGGGGGGTTCCACTCCCCCTAGGTTTTTCCCAAATCAAACTTTTTCGTTAGGAATAAAAATTTTGACGTTTTAGGTAGCTGTAGAGGATTCATTTACACACATTTTGAGCTAAAATGTGTGATGATATACCATACCATTCAAAAGTTATACCCGATATACCCGAGGCACCAGGGGGGTGGATACCACCACCCCCTTAGATTATCGGCTGTATCTTATCCGTCCTTTGACATGAAGAGACACAAATTACAGCATTCTGTATAGGGAATGTGGGGCTACATATTGGTGGTCACGGAGTGGTCTTTTGATAACCGGAAGTGCTCAAAATAAATTAAAATATAAATAAAGGTGTTTTATTTTCATAAAAGTTTCATGTTTTTCCTATTAAAAATTATTCATGATTTATTTTTTAAGAGAAATAAACTATGTCATTCTATAGAGAGCATTTAGGGCTATGTTTTGATACCAATTAATTTGACATTTGAAGACGGGAAGTGCTCAAAATAAATTTAAATGTGTTAAAATGTTGGGTTTTTTTACAACGCAAACCGATAAGTCTGTGTAAACGTTTTTCAGCATGTTTTACATGTTTTTTCTCTTTTTATTGTAACTAAAACTAACTTATTACTAGTTTTTATAGTTGAATATTGGACTTTATTATAGGTAAACTATTTTTAATTAAATAAATTATGTTAAAATACACAGAATCTAATATTTTTCTTATGCAAAAGTAAACATTTTGTGGAATCGACGGGTGCCTACGGTAAAAAATTCATAACTTCGGGGTGCTTTCATATATGTTAACCCTTATAGGGTAACCCTTTTTCGGTAACAGTTGTTGGTAACCGGGGGGTAAAAAAATACCCCCAATTTATTTTCGTCAAATCTAGGGAAATGTTTAACCAATTTCGGTCCTGTTTAATTTATATGATAGACAAGGACATTGTTGAACGTAATGAGTAACAAATCTTGAATTAAAATGATGACTCGTGATTGTAAGCGGTCTGATTAGCTCATGACCAACTTCCAGCAGGAACACACGGCGCTTGTCCAAACATAGACCTACTGAATGTGCGTGATTTCGCCATGTTGGATTCTGCAACTTCTATAATTTTGATATATGCGTTGAGCGCTGCTGCATCAACCACGAAATAGAGGAGGCCATCTTCTGGTTCTGTAACTGCAAGTGTATCTCTTTGTTTCGTGGTCGAATGAGTCCACGGCGCCTTTTGTGGCGTTGTAATCACCTTTTTCTTTCGATAGCTTTATGCAAAAGTAAGTAATCTACACTAATATAATGCAACCTGAAATAGAAATCATACAGCAAAGAATGGCTAATTCATAAAGGCAAAAATACAAGAACCACATATCTCCAACAATTCAGTTCTATCTACTGCTATGCTTACATCTACATAGTGTAGAAATGATTTATCCAGTACTGGAATATGAAACCTTACTTTTCACACTAGTCTGCCGCTAGGTGGCAGCGCAATTTGGCACAACTGAAAACAACATTGTGAAGAAAAAACATATTTAGGAAAAGTCACAAAAGCACAAGTCTATTTTCTTTTATTCAAAAAAAGTATACGAAAAAAAGTAGGCTGGGGGTTATTTTTTACCCCCCGGTTACCCTATAAGGGTTAAACCTAAATATACCATTTTGTGCAGAAATGAATGCTGAATCCATAGGTGTATTACAAGTTATGATATCTCAAACCAAACCCAAAATCCAGGGGGGTGGTAACCACCCCCCCCTCCTTGGTAGTCAGTGTTACAAAAAAAGCTTGGTAGCCTGAGGGTTAACCTGGAAATTAAGCACAACGTCCGTTTAAAGTATCTGAACGATTTTGACATGGGAACTCTATTATGAATAAATTGTCGAGTAGGCTATCAACTTTGCGCATATTTCTACACCATACAGGCATAGGGCTGTGATTTAAATCTGACACATACTTGTCACTGCACGCATTTAGGCATACTCAAAGCATTGCTGGGAAATGTTCTTATATGCCTCTCAACTGTGAGAAATAGGCCTTATTTTCATTTCGATGTATTTATGTAACGTTTATATGGAGGTGGAGTCTGATTTCCCGAAAAGTACTGCCGTGTGGCTACTCTTATTATAATACCTGAGAAAATTTTTATTTTATAGTATTTGATGGATACGTTTTAAAGGTGTATGTGTCAGTTGCAAATATTGCACAATCAATCAATTTTCGTTTAATCAGCACTGCAGGCTGGCAGAACGCAGCATCGATATTTGGTTGTGTGCGTACAATGAGCCTCATCGTCGGCGAATACTTGACGGAGGAGAAAGAAAGACGTACAATGATTAAAGAATCATCGTTAAACAGAAGTTGGCACGTACACGATATAAATGCATCTAATTAGAATATAAGTGAGATCAACGTAATTGGCCGTGAATAGGTAAAAGATGTCTCTAAACAATGCGTTATATATATATGTCATGTCATGTCAATACGCCGACGTCGCTGCGCGACGGTTGGCTACATGAGTGGACCAAAGTACTCCAGCAATATCTATCCTTTACAGTCCGCAATAGCGCCGCTCCTGATAAACCGGTCCACAGCGTGATGTTATCAAGCCAGCATATTCTAGGTCTACCGCGACCGCGAACACCCTGCACTAATCCCGTCATGACACTATTTTCAATATTGTCCGGCTGTCGCAGGATGTGACCGAAGTAACGTAATTTCCGGGTTTTGACATGACCTAATAACTCGCTTTTTGTCCCTGCTAATTTGTAAACTAGTTCATTAGTCAACATTTCTGTCCATGAAATACGTAGTAGTTTCCTGATGCATTTGTTTTCGAAAGCCTGTATAAGTCTTTCCTCCTCCTTCTTAAGAGTCCACGTCTCACAACCGTATGTTGCCACTGGCCACACTAAGGCCCTCATCAGTCGTATCTTTGTCTTGGAGCTGATTGCCTTGTTCTTCCAAATTTTTGTCAACTTAATCATGACTGATGTACCCATGGCTAAACTTGACTTTACTTCTACATTACAGTCTGCATCTTTCGTTATTCTGCTTCCCAGATAGACAAAGGAGTCAACCTGTTCTAAACTACCGTTGATTACTCTTATATCCAACAACGTGTCCGTATTTGTCATGACCTTTGTCTTTGCAGCATTAATCTTCATGCTATACTCGTTTGCAGATCTCTCAATTCTGTCCACCAATTCTTGTAGCTCCTCTGGTGATGTAGTCAGTAACACAATGTCGTCCGCGTATCTTAGGTTGTTAATGGTTTTACCCCCGATTCTGAATCCACCGGTGAATCCTTCCAAGGCTTTTCTCATTACTTGTTCAGCTAAAATGTTACAAAGGCACGGTGAAAGGTTACACCCTTGACGCACTCCTTTCTTAACTCTGAACCATGGTGACGTGAGTCCATCTGTCCTAATATTTGCGCGTTGTTGTTTATAAAGTCTCTGCAGCAGCTGAACTATTTGAGGCGGGAAACCCATTTCTAACGTGGTTAACCAGAGTTTGTCATGTTGTATCATGTCAAACGCTTTTGTGAAGTCAATGAAGCAGAAATATATTGGTTGGTTCCTTTCCCTTGCTTTTTTGAGAATTATTCGGAGGTTTGCGATTTTGTCACGTGTGCCTCTTCTAGGTCTAAAACCAGCTTGTTCTTGGGCGATCTCGCTTTCAAGTTTGGATTGTATCCGTTCTAGAATCACACGTAACAGGATCTTGCTTGCATGAGAGACCAGTGCGATAGTACGGTAGTTTCCGCAATAAAGCGGGTCACCTTTCTTGAAAAGCGGGATGAAAGTTGACTGTGTCCACTCCTCTGGCCACTCCCCGTTTCGTTTATATATATATATACAGCGTCATTAACACACCTTTAATTAGGTATCATCAATTATATAAATATTTGTATAACTCCAAAATTTTCAGGATTAAACATCGCTTTTGTTTCACATCAGGTTTCTTACCAGTTCAATTTAGTATAAAAACATTCACAATCATCTTGTACGATTTAAGAATATTAGAGCGAGTCGTGGTTATACATTTAGTTAAACTTGGCATACACAGGGTTATCGCACAAGAAAAAGTGAGAATGCAATTTATGCTGCAGTGAAATTAATGACTGGAGGGGAAAAAATTATGGTAACCATGTGGCAGGACGTAAGGCCAAAGGGCTTTTACACTGCTGCATCCGCCAATGATTACAATCTGACAATTTATATTTCCGCGGGGTATAAATATTATTATTAGGAACAAAACATCTGACCTCAATAATTGATCACAAAAAGGAAGGACGATCATAGGACATGAGAAGATGTTGAACGAACCATGACTAAACCATTCATTATAATTGCCCAGCGTCAGCAATCATTGGATTTTTGCATACACTGTATTATAAGTCAGATTCGTTAACATATTAAGCAGAAGTTGTTATTTACGAATGGAATACACCCAATAAGAATATCATGGGGATTGACGTAATCGGTCGTGAACAACATGCAGGTAAAAGATGTGGCTGAACAACACGTAATACAGTGTGTTATTTATACACCGTTAATAATAATATTCAGTCCAAGTAAATCTTTCAAGAAGGTTGGAATACCAGTTTAAAAAAACACCGGCTATTAATAATTGATCAGAGGCAGGTAGGGCATTTACAGGATATTCATATTGGTGATGGACAGTTAAGAGACGCGTTTTCTCGGGTGGTGCCAGTCTGAGACCTGTGAAAACGAGGAGGGCTTCAATACAGCGTTGATAAGCAGCCATGGCAGAGATGATTTGCAGTAACTGAGTAATTAAGCAACAGTCGTTTGATTGTAAAATAATAATAATTAATTATTTTTAATTAAAAGTCAACCCTAGAGCAGATCAGGGCGTGGACAAGCATCTTAATAGCATGCAGCGAGAGTGAAAGCCGGATGCTGCGCAGCTGGCGTAGATGGTAGAGACAAGTCATGTACGTGAGACATCGAGTTCAATGAAGCCATCTAGCGAATGCTACAGTAACTGCGGTTGTTTCTCGTCTTATTTTTTACCTCATATAAAAAATGTGGCTGTTTTATTATTATGCGGTTGTGAGTATTAAAAACCTTTAACCTTCGGGCTACCAGGGGGAGTGGTATCCACCCCCCCCCCCCTAGGTTTATCCCAAATAAAACTTTTTTCGTTAGGAATAAAATTTTGACGTTTTAGGTAGCTGTAGAGGATTCATTTGCACACATTTTGAGCTAAAAGGAGGGATGATATACCATACCATTCAAAAGTTATACCCGATATACCCGAGGCACCAGGGGGGTGGATACCAACCCCCCCCTTAGATTATCGGATGTATCTTATCCGTCCTTTGACATGAAGAGACACCAATTACACTATTCTGTAGAGGGAATGTGGGGCTACATTTCCATGCTCAGTGAGTTGTCTTTGGACAACCGGAAGTGCTCAAAAAATTAAAATATAAATAAAGGTGTTTTATTTTCATAAATCTTTCCTGTTTTTTGCTATTAAAAATTATTCATAATTTATTTTTTAAGAGAAATAAATTATGTCATTCTATAGAGGGTATTTAGGGCTATTTTTTATACCAATTAATTTGACATTTTATGACCGGAAGTGCTCAAAATAAATTTAAATGTGTGAAAATGTTGGTGTTTTTTTACAACGCAAACCGATAAGTCTGCGTAAACGTTTGTCAGCATGTTTTACATGTTTTTCTCTTTTTATTGTAACTAAAACTAACTTATTACTAGTTTTTATAGTTGAATATTGGACTTTATAATATGTAAACTATTTTTAAGTAAATAAATTATGTTAAAAACACACAGAATCTAATATTTTGCTTATGCGAAAGTATACATTTTGTGAAATCGACGGGTGCCTACGGTAAAAAATTCATAACTTCGGGGTGCTTTCATATATTTGAAACTCTATGCGTTGCGATACAGGAAGGCAATGAACTGAAGAGTGTCCCGAATAAAGACAGAAATGTGAGAGAACTTGGGAAGACCAGCAATTAGACGAGCAGCAGCATTTAGTATTGACTGAAGTTTCGAGAGGGTGAGTGAAGAAAGACCAGCGTATGCGGAGTTGCCAAAGTCAACCCTAGAGCAGATCAGGGCGTGGACAAGCATCTTAATAGCATGCAGCGAGTGTGAATGCCGGATGCTGCGCAGCTGGCGTAGATGGTAGAGACATGTACGTGAGACACGGTTAACATGGTCCGAGAAAGAGAGAACTGGATCCAGAGTGAAGCCCAAATCACGAACAGTGGAAGAGAAATGGAAGATACATGTAGATGCTTCAAAACGAGATGATGCGATGGTCAAGTTAGACACCGTTATCAAAATTTCCACACTGCTTTATAAGTTCGGAATCGCAGTTTGTTACAGACTCGTCTCTAGCAAGTGGTTGTAGTTGCTGTAAAGGCAAAGACGCCTTCATTTAGCTAACGTTTAGTTTACACATAATTATGAATTTATTTATTTATTTATTTATTTATTTATTTATTTATTTATTTATTTTTTTATTTATTTATTTATTTATTTATTTATTTATTTATTACTAGCATTTTTTTATAGCGCCCCTCTCTCTTTTCCCGTCTTTCTTGGTCTCTGTCTGTCTGTCTGTCTGTCTGTCTGTTTATCTACCTGTCTGTCTCTGTCTCTATCTCTGTCTCTGTCTCTGTCTTTGTTTCTGTTTCTACTCAGAGGCACTCTCGACTGCAGCGCTGACACTGCATCGGTCTTTCATGCCGAAACGCCGAGCAACTGCGAGTGAAGGACTTATTCAAGGTTCATACGCGGCGACTTGAGGGTGGATTCGAACCAACGAACCCTCCGTCTCCAAGGCAACCCGTAATAAAAGCTCTTGACCTGTTCCACCTCCTCTCCATTTATTGTTATTTTCATTGCTCCTCCACTTATCCTCGTAATATTTGTCTTTTCGATATTTATCTTCATGCTGTATTTCATTGAGGTCCTGTTTAGTTGATCCATCGATATTTATTGAGCCCCTCCTGTGTAATCGCCAGCAATGCTTGTTCGTCAGCAAATCTTTTTATATAAGCTTATTCCATCTTCTTTTATGCCCTATCCTGTCTGTTCCAATGCCTCATTGATATCTCTAAACACCTCGAATGCAATGTCTCACCCTGCTATAAATAAAGCCAGAGCAACTTCGTTTTCTTCAGTGATGATTAAATGTTGGTTAAAAATTACATCATTATTCGCTTTTGACAGTGCCACATTACGATAACAAAACGTTGGCCTTAAATTTGGTGATTGTCTGATTGACGATCACCAAAATTTATAGATTCGTTGACAAATATTTCCTGATGAAATAGAAGCGGGATTTATCGCGTGAGGGTCGGTTAGGCGTCGTGATGGTAGCCTATGTTAGGGCTAGTTTTAGGGTTAGTGCAGTCATTCTGCTGAAATTGAAGCTGGATTGATGAACAATAATTTTCATGAAATAGAAGTTATATTGATGAAAAATATTTGCTGATGAAATAGAAGCCAAATTTATGGAACAAATTCTTGCCTAAACAGAAGCTGGATCGATTAAAAGGATTCTCGGCAAACTAGAAGTTGGATTTATTAAAGATAACAGCGCTGCAACTTTAGTTCTTGGTGGTCGTAAAAAAACAAGTACCTTAAATTTGCCAAAATGATTTCTGTCGACGGCAGCGACAACACGACACTGTCATCATCATAGTATTTCTGAGTCATTGGGCATTGCCAGTCCAAAGCACTGATAATAGAGGGTAGTGAATCCAATCATTTATGCTGTAGCGCAACGTTGTCGAAATAATGATTTTGTCAACGAGAATAATTATATTCCCGTTGTGCCAGGCTGAAGAGTCAACAGAAGAGGAGGTTGCCATTAAAACACACACGGCAGCCGATTTGTTGGAGCGCTTGAGATGGCTTTGATAGCCTAAAGATGCAATCTTGAAATTAATTATTACTTTGGTCGGTTTAAACACCTTAAAAATATGTTATACGAATTTATAAATAATGAAATAACGTGAAACCATCGTGTCGGTCCGTTTCTCGTGAGCAATTTCTTGACGATTTATTGGAGCGCTTGAGATGTATAATTAATTAAAGGCTTTGATAGCCTCATGATGCAATCTGGAAATTAATTAATACTTTGATCGGTTGACAACGATTTCTTAAAAGTAATGAAAACAATAAGAAAACAACTACGCAGTAAGAAGCTTTCTTATAATATTATTATATGTGACGGGAGGGATGATTTCCCGTCACATGACGCTTTTGGACCTTTTTATTTATTCATATTCTACAGATATTTTTCTTCAAAATACTTTTTACACAATGAAAATATCTTATTTCTAACTGAAGTTATACTCATTTGAATCTGCAATTTGCTAAATCATTACAATTGAGAAAATCGAGCTTAAAGTTTCGGAACATTTGTGTCGGGTAAGTCCTTAGTAACCATTAATTTATTCTTCTGCAAATTTGCTGGTCAATTTATAGCTATATCCTGTATCGAATACATCAAACGGCATGAAAATCGAACTACTACTTTCAAAACTGTGATAGAAATACAATCTACTGCTGAATTGAATTAATGAAACTAATGCAAACAACGCATCTAACGCGCAGGCGGACAGATTGACGTTTCATTTTGACCGACCGACGATGTATGAGTCTTAAATAGCCTAACACAAACAAATAATTAACAAGGTCCTTCAAGGTAAGCTCGAATATGGTAGCCTACTATACCCCATTCTTGATTTGATTAAATTTATGCAAACATTGTGACTGATGAAACATTTGTTCGCGATTTGTTGACTCGAGTAGGAGGCTTATTAGGCTAATGAGCCGCTAGTCAAAGAAATAAGGCTTTTATATCGAAGAGTGAAGAAACCTACGATATAGGCCTAATTGTTCGCGATTTTTTGAATCGACAAGCAGGCATGAATGAAATACGTTGGGTCCGATAAACAGAACTGACTTAAATACGAGACTCTTTCAAATCTTATAAAGAATTCTAATTATGTACTCACTTAGACAATAGACCACATGTTTCCTATCGTCGGCGGAATCTTTATCGCTTCGCTGAATAAGACCCGTGTTCATCGGACAGTCTTATGAATTCATTTTCTATGGTAACTCGACCCGGACCACCTTTGGACTACTCTTACGGACAACCCTTTTGACTTGACGCAGCGCTCGTGAATAAGCTGGTGCTCCACACTTGGCTTTCGAATGGCACTTTTGAAGCTTGGAGATAAGGCTACGACGATTAGGGCCTGCCTAGGCTATCACTATTTGAACAGTTTAACAGCTTCAAATTTTCACTTTCTATTAGGCTAATGTAAATTAAGCTTAGTGTGAATAATTTTCATACGAATTCTTTCCGAAACAAACGCAAAAATAACGTTTCTCTCCAAAAGTAACTAAAGAAAATGAGCAACATCAACAAGTTGAGAGACCAAGAATTGCTAGCTCGCATGCGCACGATCTAAGGTCAGTGTCGCGATATGTCTCGTAAGCCAATTAGACTCTAAGAAAACTGGGTCGGAGGCGTGGCTTGAATAATAATCATCATTGTTGTCAGGCAAGCAATAATGAATGCTTAAAACTTTGACCAAAACCTGCTCATTTAAACGGGTGAAACAGCTTTTATGGACCATTCAGTACCATATTGAAGGGAAAATTTATTATGTGGTAGACACGACTACAAGAAATAGTCCATATGGCGTATAATAGCTCTGTCGTTCGTAGCGAATTTTAACTTTGAAAATAGCTCATGGAGCGATTGATTCAAAGCAAATTTTGACACCACATGCGATAAAAGTCTTTTTTTCAACACTAAGCATTTGAATTCAAAATTTTTAATTGCAGATATTGAAAGTAGACATATTTTTAAATAATAATACACCATAAAACCATTTTTCGTATTTGTGAGGGTTCTCGCCTTTACTCGCCTATATCTCTGTATCTGTGTTTCGACATGTGACGGGAAATCATTCCGCCCGTCACATATGTCTACTTAAAATTGTACCACTCGATCTATTCAGCCGTAATGAATGAATGCATTTAATATTTGTGGATGATGTTGATTGGCAAAGGCAACGATAGTTAAACTATGAACTCATCGTTTTGATATTCGATGACACAGTATGGATACAACTCAGCTGCATAAAATGATATAGGCATATCTCATTCGAGCATAACGTTGTAATAGACATTTTCAACTTGTGTGCCACACAAAACGTATGTGACCGTACATCGGGTAATAATTGTTTTATTTAGACACCTTAAACACGCATTCTTTCCATAAACTTATTGTGTGCATTCGTTCCCTTGTCATTATTTTCGACCAGCATCACAATGTGCGTCGTTGTATAATACTCAATGTTTACTGACACATCAAGAATTCTATGAAAATGAACTGAAAACTGTCTATGATTAGGCGCTCAGTCAAAGCAAAGTTGATAGACATGTGTATGTACACGTAGACGTCAATGTCCATTACGGATGTAAGGGCATGCAGACAGACACAGAGACATATAGACAGACACAGAGATAGACAATTGAGCCATAGAGACAGAGAAGTTGTTGAAACATAAGTTATACAAAGTTCTATGTAAGCCGTTTCATACTCTCGAGTTGAGACATTATTGCATATTATAGCGGATAAATGTTTGCCTTAGACACCTTTAATTTGATGACAAAAACCGCTATATATACTAAAAACGTTTGAAACAATCAGCTTGATGTCGAGTCTGGTAACCGCAAACAATACATGAAAACAGTATAGCATCGGATAAACTTATGTAGCGCCATTTCAGGAAAATTACTCAGAGACACACCGTACTCAAACCCGCTAAAAATCAATAGATTTCAGTTAAGTGAGTAAGGATTCTGGCAGAGTTCCAGATTGTAGACGTAGCTCTAAAGGAAGGCCATTCAGACCACTGGGCCATCCACAGAAAAGACTCGATTCTTTGTGGTTTTAGTACGAGCAATGGAACTCGGAGGACTTCGTTTTCAGCAGAACGTAGGGGACGGCGTCCTTGGATATCCGATGTAGGGCAGCATAAATCTCGGAGATAAGTTACGAATAAGCTGGTGCCACGCGCTTGGCTTCCGAGTAGCGCTTTAGAAATATCGAGTTTACGATTACGATTACGAGGCCATAACGACATCGACATACATGTACCATATCAGCCGTCATAAACTCAATACCCACAAGAATAGAGAGTCAGTGTAGCATCTTCAGCAGCGCTTAAAGTGTGGCAAGACGGTCAAGGTAGACTATCTATTTCAAATCAAATTTGGTAAATAAAAGTCGAAAAATATAAATAAAATAGCAAATGATTTTTCACCCACACTTACTGACCCTGGATATGTATAATATATTTGAGAGGACCTCTGCCGAACCTCTTTCAAATTGCAATGGCTCTTCGGTCGAACGCTGGTTAGGAAACACTGACGTAAAGTGTAATTGTGAACAATTGACTTCTCTGCTATATTTATAGCATGGAAAAACATCTTATTAAAGGTGTTCTTTGGCGCTAGAATCAATAGTTTGGAGAGATCCTTTTGCGAAATAGGCCAATTGCGTGAACCTCTCCATTACACACAAGTATGTTGTGACGAAGTTTAGGTAAACATAGGCAATCACTGATGACGGGAATATAATATATTCCCGTCATTAGTGACTGCGTATATTAATACTAGCTGTACTCGACCACGCGGTGCTGTGGCAGAAAAGACCTCCCCTCTCCCTCCCCCTCCCGTTTCCCCTCCTCCTCCCCCTCCCCCTCCCCTCCCTCTTCGTCCCGCTCCCTCCGCTCCTTTCCTCCGTCACACCGTCCATTCCTGACATCGGATAGAGCCCAATAATGATGAAAGGCCGCTTTCGGAAATTAATATGTGACTCACTTATGACGTCACAGCACGCGACCTCATTCATGTTTCGTCTGCTGTGTTTGGGGACAACGCGTTTGTAAAAGCTGGCAGCCCTGCTGTTTTGTTGAATTTGCAAATGGCGGTCGAACGGATTGCAAAGTTCACTTTTTGTGGAAAAGATTGGGGGTTTTTTCGGGAAAAAAATCTTAAGACACGGTGCTATTGGAATGGAAGGTTTTGGTAAATTTCAAAACAATCGGTGTGTAACTTTCGGCGTGATAATGTTACGAACTATTGGAAAGTTTCATTTTTATTTCATGAGATTATTACGTAATAATCAGAGCATGAGTTGATGAGTGGTCGACGAAATCGGCGGCAAAGAGATGTTGCTAAACGATGGTTAGCACAGTGCTCGTCTTACACACCTCTAAAACGTTGCCTTCGTTGGCTAAAAAAGGCAAAATTCATAAACATTTATATTTTTTACGACACTCAAAACGATAAGCAAGGTCGGTGAGAACGCTTTCTTGGCTGCATCAAGCTGAGAATATGAAATGAAATAGTGTCTAGTGGGGTAAACCTCAAGCACGATATAAGGAGGAGGGGAAACACCAGTCGTGTCCATTATGAAACAGTGTCAATTCAACTTCATTTTATATCGCTCTTCTTACCGAGTTCAGAAGCGCCCACACCTCGACTATGCAAATGCACTAATCTTTAAATAGCGGACTTAGAAATCGATGTGATTGCCTTTGGTAGCTGTTGTAATTTAAAATGGATATAATTATAATTGTACAGTATTATGATTATATAGGACGCTGGTCCTATACACCTCTATAACGTGTCGTCTGAATATATAAATACCGCAAATGCGATCAATTGATGCCTAACTAAAAAGATCTCATAATTATGAGGACTGTGCTTCCACAATTTAGGCCTAGTATGCATAATAATATAATATTATAGTATACTAGACTTATACTTAAATAAAGGGTAATAGCCCTAAATGCCCTCTATAGAATGGCTTAAATAAAGGGTGCAGAAAAGGAAACTGCGATACTTCGGACACCTGATGAGGGCGAATAACATATCGACACTGCTAATACATGGACGAATCGAGGGAACGAGAGCACGGGGAAGACCGAGGAGGCGCTGGATGAATGATGTATGTGACTGGACCGGACTATCACCTGTGGACTGTGCCAGACGGGCGCAGGACAGAGTGGAATGGAGGAAGCTGCTGTCGTTGCCTCTGGTCTCCGACCCTCAGCAATGAGGATGGACATCATCATCATCAGACTTATACACCTCTATCATGTGTACAACGAAACTATAAATTCCGCAGATTACGTTGCATTGACGGTCCAGTTGGACAAATGATAAAAAGTCGAGGATTTATGTGCTCCCATAACTTGAGTTTATGATAACGTGAATAATTATTAACCCTCGGGCTACCAGGGGGGGGGGTGGTATCCACCCCCCTAGGTTTTTTCCATATCAATTTTTTTTCGTTTGAAATAAAATTTTGACGTTTTATGTAGCTGTAGAGGATTCATTTGCACACATTTTGAGCTAAAATGTGTAATGATATACCATACCATTCAAAAGTTATACCCGATATTATACCCGAGGCACCAGGGGGGGGGGGTGGATACCACCAGGAAACACCAGTCTCATTCGTTATGAAGCAGATTATCGGCTGTATCTTATCCGTCCTTTGACATGAAGAGACACCAATTACACCATTCTGTAGGGGGAATGTGGGGCTACATTTTGGTGGTCACGGAGTTTTCTTTGGACAACCGGAAGTGCTCAAAATAAATTAAAATATATAAAAAGGTGTTTTATTTTCATAATTTTTTTATGTTTTTCCTATTAAAAATTATTCATAATTTATTTTTCAAGAGAAGTAAATTATGCCATTCTATAGATGGCATTTAGGGCTATCTTTTGATGCCAATTAATTTGACATTTGATGACCGGAAGTGCTCAAAATAAATTTAAATGTGTGAAAATGTTGGGTTTTTTTACAACGTAAACCGATAAGTCTCCGTAAACGTTTTTCAGCAGCTAATACATGTTTTTTTCCTTTTTATTGTAATTAAAACTAACTTATTACTAGCTTTTATAGTTGGATATTGGACTTTATTATATTTATTTTATTTAAATATATAAATTATGTTAAAAACACACAGAATCTAATCTTTTGTTTATGCGAAGGTATACATTTTGTGAAATCGACGGGTGCCTAGGGAAAAAAATTCATAATTCCGGGGTGCTTTCAAATATTTCAAACCTAAATATACCATTTTGTGCAGAAATGAATGCTGAATCCATTGATGTATTACAAGTTATGATATCTCAAACCAAACCCAAAATCCAAGGAGAGGGGGGGTGGTAACCACCACCCCTTTTGGTAGTCAGTGTTACAAAAAAAGCTTGGTAGCCTGAGGGTTAATGCTGGTCGTTTTAGTCCGCCAAACAACGATTATCTAATTTCACACTTTGGTTAGAAGTCATGCAGCGAAAAATCATCATCAGCTGCCGAAGCTGATAGAAGCTGTTGTTGCGAGAGACGATTTAAGTTCAGTTTTTCTGTCACAACGAAGCTTCAGTAAACAAATACAGCAACTAATGGATAAAATATATCTTATAAATTAAAACTGAGGTTATCGTATAAATTATGCAAACGCGAAATAATAATTATGCGTTTTTAAGTTCTCATAATTTTCCGCAGGGTGGCTTCCGGCTGTTCTCAGCGCATGTCGTAGCTTGTCTGCTACAGTGCCATATACGCTGGTCTACAGAATACAGCCTGCTGGATAATGTCCTGAAGAAAACTAAATGGGGGCGCGGTGGACTAGTGGTGGCGTCGTTGCCTTGGAGCCGGAAGGTCCGAGGTTCGAATCCACCTTCCCGCGTAAGGACCTTTGGCAAGTCCTTCACTTACAATTGCTCAGCGCTTCGGCGTGAAACTCCGATGCAGTGTCCGCTCTGCATCGGGAGCGCCTCTGAGTAGAGAGAGATTGAAGGGGCGCTATAACAAGTGCAAATACATAAATAGCCTGCGCGTCACATAGACCGCATTCCCAGTCCATGAGTAAGGTCAGCGAAAAAGATCATTGGTTGCCACAATGTGATGGAAAAAATGAAAATATTTCATCCATCCAGTGGTGTCCGTCCAAAACAGAATTAAAGAGGAGGGACACCAGTCACCTTCCTTGTGAGGCATGCAGCGTCGTTAAACAGAAACTACGACGACATTACATTACGATATTCGACTTTTATTTCGCTGCGTCTTGTATACCTTTAAAACTGTTTCCAAGTTGGTTATAAATATTGCAAATCGGTCAATACATGATTATTATCAGGGTCAGAGAAGTTCGGTAACGTGGTCACATAATGTATGGTAGGCCCTATTTGCTGTTTAACGTCACTGTGTGGTAACAGAGACCATTAGCGACGCACTCCTCCTTTATCCAGGCTTTGGACTGGCAATGGCAGAGTGCGACCAGTGACGGAGTAATAGGCAGGGGGACACCAGTCAGCTGCGCTATGAAACAGCTTCTTTTATACAGAAATTACGGAACAAAATTCTTTACGATTTTCGACTTTTATATCGCCGTATCAACAAGTAGAAATAGGATAGAAACATATCAAACGATAATTAGGCCTATAATGCAAAATGAATGTGACACAATAAATATTATAATTATTGGCATTGACAGTCACATGGAAATCATACGCCCAATAAGGTACGAAAAAGTGTTCGTCTAAACACCATTAAAACGCTTTCTCACAAAACTATAACCTATTGTTTTTATCCAAATGTTACATGGGTATTAACTTCGAGTATCAATAATAATTATTACACAACTGTTCACTGTTGCGGTCTGTCAACCGGATTGTTCAAGAAAAGAAATTATTATTAGTGTCTACAATCTTTGATATGACACAGCGTCTTTAAACAGCAACAGGCGTATTAGAAAGAACAATAAGCACCGTCATTAACAGAAAATACTCCGTCCGAAACAAATATCCTGTTTGACGATTGAGTATTACATTAATGTTTTCACAACAAAGAGCACAGTTGTAGTCAACATTCTGTGACAGCCACGTGTGTTGATAAACTGTCTCTCATCGGATGGTGTACCTGCCAGTCCAAAGCGAGTATCAAATAAGGGGTGCAACGCAATTATAATCTTTACGTCACGGGTGTCATTAGGCAAAAAATCACCAAATCGCTAGAAAACACATTAACGCGGCACACTTAAGTACTGTGCGCAAATAATGAGTGTAAAAAATAATCTAATACGAGTATAATTTAATTAGGTAGTAAAAAACTACGACAAACACAGTTATAATACATCACTAAGCAACTGACAATGCCGTTTTTCCTTAAACACCTTTACCACGCATATTGCGACGCTATAAGTAACTATAAATGAGAAAATTCTCTAATTTTCTCCGGGCTAACGATTCCAACCTCTAGTTTCTTCCACCTTCATCAAAAACCTACTTTTTAAAGATGTGGCTGAGCTGGGAGCGCCTCTGAGTAGATTCCTTAAAGATGCGCTATATAAATTCTCTAAATGAATGGGTGAATGAATAAATGATGTAGATGTTTCCGCAAGATATAACTGTACACTCACGAAGGTTTCTTCGTGTTAATAACCTGTACTATCAAATATTTCTTAAACATTAGGCTACTTATATTTATTATAGTAGGCATTTTTTCCAAACTGACACTCCCCATTCGGAATTTCAGAAAATCCAATCCCTTGCCTGGATTTTTTTACATCGTTGACTTATGTGATTCTTCTTATTTAACTACGTAATTTTCTTGCACTTCGGAGCAAGTGAAACGAAATCAAGAAATTGCAAGAGCAATAAAAGTTATCCAATATCCTAATGATTGAATAGATGAAGCAATTAATTCAGAATTATTATATTAGATCTTGATCCAGTGCTGCGATGTTTTAAAACAGGCAGAACAAACTCTCAAACAGGTATCTCATTCGATCTTAAACTAAAAATTATGTTTCGCTTGAAACTTCTATTCTGCCTACGTCCCTTACCAAGAATGATTATAACACAAAATAATTATAAGCTGACAGTGAAAGCAGCTCGTGCCTTCAATATCGCCTTCCTCGTGCTTGCGTGATTCGAAATGGCACCATCCATGTATGAGTTAGTGACAGGGGCGGATCCAGGGGGGGGGCCAATCCGGCCATGGCCCCCCCCATTTCAAATCTCCATGGGACGTGCCCCCCCCCCCATCCATGGCGCCCGAAGAATTTTTTGCAAGGGTCAGTCATGGCAAGGAGAATTAATATTATATAAATGAAAATAGACTATAGTCTATTAGTCAATTAAATCTCACACAAATACATAGTCTTAATACGAGCAAAGAAAAGAAACAATCTTTTAGCAGTATCCGACTATCATGCATGGCATGCAATGTATGCTGTACATGCATATATGATATATCCATAGTAAGATGCATAAGCGCGAAAGCGCGAAAACGCGAAGCGCCGAGATGGGAATGTGCAGAGTTTCGCTAAACAATAACCAAATAGATAAACAATGACGACTATTATAGGTATACCAATTTTTGTCTATGCTGTCATAAAAGTCTTTAACCTGCTTGAATTCCAATGTCCCGCGGATCTCTAAAATAGTCTAATCAACTACAAGACAGCAGGTCGTTGATAACACTGGATTCAAAATGATGTCCTTAGACACCCAAAACCAAAAAAAATTGTTGATTATACTAGAATCAAAATGATGTCTTTACAGTTTACACCCCAGAAAATCGTTTATAGAACTAAAATAAAAATGACGTCCCGAAATGACACCCGAAAATCGTTGATATAGTAATGGAATCAAATAGATGTCTTAGACACCAGAAAATCGTTGATATTACTAAAATCAAAAAAATGTTTTAGACACCCAAAAATCGTTGATAAAACTGGAATCAAAATTATGTCCTTGAATACCCGAAAATCGTTGATAATACTGGAATCAAAATTATGTCGTTAAATAACCGAAACTCGTTGATAATACTAGAATCAAAATTATGTCCTTAGACACCCGAATATCGCTGATAATATTGGAATCAATGCAATATCCTTAGACACCCGAAAATCATTGATAATACTAAAATTAAAATGATGTTTTTAGACACCCGAAAATTGTTGATAATACTGGAATCAAAATGATGTCCTTAGACACCCGAATATCGCTGATAATACTTAAATCAAAAGGATGTTCTGAAACACCCGAAAATCGCTGACTATACTAAAATCAAAATGATGTTCTTAGACACCAGAAAATCGCAGATGTTATTGAAATCAATACGATGTCCTTAGACACTCGAATATCGCTGATAATATTGGAATCAATACGATGTCCTTAGACACCCGAAAATCATTAATATTACTAGAATCAAAATGATGTCCTTAGACACCCGAATATCGCTGATAATTTTGGAATCAATACGATGTCCCTAGACACCCGAAAATCATTGATAATACTAAAATCAAAATGATGTTTTTAGACAACCAAAAATCGTTGATAATACTAGAATCAAAATGATGTCCTTAGAAACCCGAATTTTGCTGATAATACTAAAATCAATATGATGTTCTTAAACACCCGAAAATCGCTGATTACAATAAAATCAAAATTATGTTCTTAGATACTCGAATATCGCCGATATTATTGGAATCAATACGATGTTCTTAGACACCCGAAAATCATTGATAATACTAAAATCAAAATGATGTTTTGAGACACCCGAAAATCGTTGATAATACTGGAAGCAAAATGATGTTTTTAGACAACCGAATATCGCTGATAATACTGAAATCAAAATGATGTTCTGAAACATTCGAAAATCGTTGATTATACTAAAATCAAAATGATGTTCTTAGACACCAGAAAATCGCAGATGTTATTGGAATCAATACGATGTCCTTAGACACTCGAATATCGCTGATAATATTGGAATCAATACGATGTCCTTAGACACCTGAAAATCATTAATATTACTAGAATCAAAATGATGTCCTTAGACACCCGAGTATCGCTGATAATATTCAAATCAATACGATGTCCCTAGACACCCGAGAATCATTGATAATACTAAAATCAAAATGATGTTTTTAGACAATCAAAAATCGTTGATAATACTAGAATCAAAATGATGTCCTTAGAAACCCGAATTTTGCTGATAATACTAAAATCAATATGATGTTCTTAAACACCCGAAAATCGCTGATTACAATAAAATCAAAATTATGTTCTTAGATACTCGAATATCGCCGATATTATTGGAATCAATACGATGTTCTTAGACACCCGAAAATCATTGATAATACTAAAATCAAAATGATGTTTTGAGACACCCGAAAATCGTTGATAATACTGGAATCAAAATGATGTTTTTAGACAACCGAATATCGCTGATAATACTGAAATCAAAATGATGTTCTGAAACATTCGAAAATCGTTGATTATACTAAAATCAAAATGATGTTCTTAGACACCAGAAAATCGCAGATGTTATTGGAATCAATACGATGTCCTTAGACACTCGAATATCGCTGATAATATTGGAATCAATACGATGTCCTTAGACACCCGAAAATCATTAATATTACTAGAATCAAAATGATGTCCTTAGACACCCGAGTATCGCTGATAATATTCAAATCAATACGATGTCCCTAGACACCCGAGAATCATTGATAATACTAAAATCAAAATGATGTTTTTAGACAATCAAAAATCGTTGATAATACTAGAATCAAAATGATGTCCTTAGAAACCCGAATTTTGCTGATAATACTAAAATCAATATGATGTTCTTAAACACCCGAAAATCGCTGATTACAATAAAATCAAAATTATGTTCTTAGATACTCGAATATCGCCGATATTATTGGAATCAATACGATGTTCTTAGACACCCGAAAATCATTGATAATACTAAAATCAAAATGATGTTTTGAGACACCCGAAAATCGTTGATAATACTGGAAGCAAAATGATGTTTTTAGACAACCGAATATCGCTGATAATACTGAAATCAAAATGATGTTCTGAAACATTCGAAAATCGTTGATTATACTAAAATCAAAATGATGTTCTTAGACACCAGAAAATCGCAGATGTTATTGGAATCAATACGATGTCCTTAGACACTCGAATATCGCTGATAATATTGGAATCAATACGATGTCCTTAGACACCCGAAAATCATTAATATTACTAGAATCAAAATGATGTCCTTAGACACCCGAGTATCGCTGATAATATTCAAATCAATACGATGTCCCTAGACACCCGAGAATCATTGATAATACTAAAATCAAAATGATGTTTTTAGACAATCAAAAATCGTTGATAATACTAGAATCAAAATGATGTCCTTAGAAACCCGAATTTTGCTGATAATACTAAAATCAATATGATGTTCTTAAACACCCGAAAATCGCTGATTACAATAAAATCAAAATTATGTTCTTAGACACCCGAAAGTCGCTGCTTATACTAAAATCAAAATGATGTTCTTAGACACCCAAAAATCGATGATAATACTTCACAGATCATTAGTTTCGGGCCAGGTCTCTTTATTAGTGAAACAACATCACTACTAAATGGCTTCCCAATTCTGATGATTTGGTAGTTCTTGCTTGGTTTGTCAGCATATGAGTAGCATAGCAATTTCATTAAGATGACAGCTTAAAATGCTGCCATTTTAGTGCGGGAATTAAAAAAAATTCTGGTTGGGAAGTGGGTACAACCCCCTCCCCAAGCCCCTCCCCCTTTCCCCCACCCTCTCGGCGCTACGCGCCTCGGCGATCGGCCTTCGGCCGCTCGTCCTCCGGTCCTCATTTGGCCCCCCCCCATTTCAACCTTCTGGATCCGCCACTGCTCAGAGGCGCTCCCAACTGCAGAGCGGACACTGCATCAGAGTTTCACGCCAAAGCGCAGACCAATTGCGAGTGAAGGACTTGTCCAAGGTCCATACGCGGCAACTTGAGGTGGATTTGAACCCCGAACATTCCGGCTCCAAGGCAACGACGCCACCACTACACCACCGCGCCCCACAATTGTTCCATATGAGGCCCCCATGATCAAAGAGATAACTATCGTTTGAAAACCTGCTGATGACAACTACATTCGCTATCGCTCATAGTGTTGTCTTCGTCGAATACGCGTGCTTTAAATGCGTAGACACTTGCAAGTGTCTTTACTAGTGAACAACCACTACTGTAACACCTGTAATACCATTACCACAGTTGAGCTTCTTCTCGCGAAGTCCTCTCTCATCTTAAGACAGTTTTATTTGACCAACCTGGGGATTGGGAGCGCCTCTGAGTAGCCCCCATGAAGGGGCGCTATAGAATAACACTGAAGAGTGAATGCATAAGTGAATGAATGAATGAATGAATGAATGAATGAATGAATGAATGAATGAATGTATGAATGAATGAATGAATGAATGAATGAATGAATGAATGAATGAATGAATGAATGAATGAATGAATGAATGAATGAATGAAATACAGCGCTTGTTTTAACCACCTTAATCAGGATGTCTTCATATGCTATAAATAGTTGATTGGTAACAACTTGTTCAAATACGTTGCTTTTAATACAGTAAGGTGACTTCACACAATGGATGCTTCTGTGGCCCGAATCTGAGATTGATAACGACAGTACAATCATAATCATCGTCGTCGTTGTCGTCATCACATCATTATTACCATCATAATCATATCCGTAGACAACCCATAGATTCCTTTCGAGACAGAAACTCCCAGGCGGCTCTGTTAAAGATTCGCCGCGTGGGACAGAATTGGTCCCCCGGAGACTATTTTCCTATTCGGGGAGAGAATATTTCCTCCGCAGCCAATTAAAGTCTCCACGGTTCAGCGTGAAATGGGCCACATATTTATAATGAAAACGGTTACCAACTTACCGCAGACATGAGTATAATAAGTTGTCTGTGCTGCTGGCCCTTGGATAATCTTATCCTCGTTGTCTAAGACGTTACTGACTTTCTGATCAGAACACAATTAGCAGAATTCACAACAAATGATACACAAACCAAGTTAGAATTACTTTAACTACCGAAAGTGTGAAGCCCCGTAAAGGTATGCACGAAGAAATTCAATTATACACCATCGAAACGTTTTATTATGATGCTATAAATACCAAAAATTAGACTAATCAATACTCATATGTCTCGAACCCCAAGCACTGATTAACCGACTCTATAAACATCGCATCCATCTAAATTTCATCTCAGACCTGACGTCACCTTTATCAGAGCATTGGCAGTGCCAGTCTGAAGCTGTGAAAAAGCAGGAGGGCGACTCATTTCATTTTTTGTTAGGACAGAGTGTCGATGAACAGCAACGAAATGAACTGACTATTGAATCACAAGGTCAATGTATGATAGTTCCATTCCGACTTTGAATTATAATGGATTAATAGCCGAAACAAGCTTGGAAAAAGCAAATATTTTAGCTAAAACTTATGAGAATACTAGTATTACCAAGAATTATTATGAATTTTTTAACTTATATAAAAATAATCATTCGCAAAACAGCTCTCCTGTGAGTGCCAATTATTATATTCATAAAATAGAACAACTAAATTTGATATTAAATTAGAAAATGAGTTTGAGAAGTTAGGTATTTTGATCAGCAACGGATTTAGCAATGGTGGCAAAATAATCGTTACATTTATTTGCCATTATATCAGCATTATCAACTACAATGAATATATATTGACGGTGTGAAGAACAGACGGCGAGGAAGAAGACAATTCAACCACTCTCAGATTCTGGTAAATTAAGTATCCGTGAAAGAAATTCTCGGTCAATGTCCTAAACTTCTGCCATTACGAACTATGTGTAAAGGAGAATGGCGATTTCAATTACAATCGTAACGACAACACAGGGTTTTAATGTCACAAAACATAGGAGAGCTATAATGCTCTATCGACTTACACACCTCTGCAAAATATTTAACCATTGCTATATAAGAAATTTTTCACTTAATCGTCAATTACATCAACTCCAAGCAGACACTATGTGTGGACAACGTTACTTAACTGTAGATGGTAGACATCATCAACCATTGATAAACAAAGGATAAAATGTGTTGCACTCGGTGCAGTAGTTCGAGGCCGAAATCAATTAGGGTTAGGCAAGCTATTATATTCCACATGATTCAACATCGTTAGAGCAGAACCTAATATGCTGGGTGGACTTGCAATGCAATGAGTTTTGACAGTCACAAGATGGCGCTAGATAATGAATGATATGCACAGCTCATCTCAACTAATTAATGCATAAAATTTAGTCTATCATCTAATGATGCAAAACTCCATTGTATGTATGTCACAGAATAATGTGCTGAATGGATTTGTTGATTTACCTATTTGTGCATTTTTGTGCAATGACGTCACAGCAGGGTTTTTTTTTTAGCACGTCCACACGAAATGTGCAATTATTGTGAATGAATTTGTGCAGTTGTTAACACTTGAAAATTCATGTTTACGCCAACAGTCCTTTGCCCCACCACTCCCCAAACACTCACATAATATTATGCTTTAAGAAACTTCGATGGAACCAGAGAAAGTGAAGGCGTCGACGATATAACGCAAGGACCTTGATACAAGTCCTTCTTTCACAGATATTCTTCAGTGCATCAAATTCAACATCGTTAAACACAAACTCACTAACAATAACGATTGTTAGGTTATTTTCTTGGGTGCTGGACAAGTTATAATCCAATTAAAATATAAGAAAATGAAAAGCAAATTAATCGACCAACAACATACCAATAAGTGGGCCTGATCATCGTGGACACTTTTAACATTCTCTTTCTTAGCGTTATAAATAAAGCAAATTTATACATACATTTATTCACATAGGTCCTCGTGAGTCGTAACATAGTCTATTAGTCAGTGTATGATGGATCGACGTTAACGATCCTTGGCTAACACCTGTTGTAGAGAAACAGTGAATGATTTGCAAACCGCAGTCAGTGTAGTGCCAGTCCAAATGTTGGATAAAGAAGAAGGGCAACGCTGATGATCTTCTCTATGGCATAGACTAAGTGTCGTTAAACAGAACCTAACTGCTAAAAAACAATTGCAGTTAATAATTCGAGCAGAAGGTAAAACGTAAAGTAATGATAGACTTTGAGAGACCAACCAGAGAAAAATAGACACAGACAGAAGCAAGTGAAGGGAAATGCATGAGTTTATCTCGTCATATAGGGAGACATCAGAGGATTGACTATAAAGCGTTGACCTTAGGCCTAGACCAAAAAATATATTCAGGTAGAATATAAGGTAGTGAGAAGTCGAGGTAATCAGCCTTTCTGGCAACAATGTCTGGGCTAAATAATAAAACTGATGTAATTATCGTAGACACCTTTAATATTAATTCTTTTGACTGTATAAATAAAGCAGTGTTCTAACACACCCAATCGGCAGTGCCATGCCACAATAACGTTCGGGCATAAGTAATATTATTTCTCAAAATACGAATTATTATAAGCATGAAAAAATATACCTACATTCCATTTATATAAAGGAAGAGGATTTCGCTAATGATCTTTGTTACGTCAGAAAGACGTTAAACTGAAAATTTCTACTTATACACCTTTTACACGTATCAATTCTGATGATAAATATCAGAAATTACCAAAGACGTTTGATTAATGTCCAATAGAACTTTGGCGACCACTATAATAATACGACGCTTGGCAATGAACAATACAGATTCGTTTTCATCTTTTAAAACGATTGGAACCTTCAGATGCTGGGCATTCACTGGATACGTTTATTTCTATTTACTTCTTTATTTCTCACACTTGCACTAGCGCCCCATCAAGCTCGCTACTCAGAGGCGCTCCGCTTCCGACTATAACGGGGCCACTGGTGTTTCACACCATTGCGCACGATAAATTATTGCTTGTGAAACACTTGCCCAAAGTCCTTATGTAGCGCCTTGATTCGAACGTGCTCCAATGCACCGAACTCTCCACTACACAAGGTTACATCGATGTTTTCACAACAAAGAGTAAAGTTGTAGTCAACAGCCTGTGGCAGCCACATTATGTTGATAAACTGTCTCTTATCGGTTGGTGTACCACTGTACCTGCTAGGCCAAAGCCAGAAATAAATAGGGGTGCAATGCAATTTTAATCTTTACGGCACGGGTGTCATTAATTAAGCAACAAACTCATCAAGTCGCTAGAAAGAACACATTAACGCGGCATGCTTAAGTCTTGTGCGCAAAGAACGAGTGTAAGAAATTGATCGAATAAGAATATATTTATTTAGTTAGGTAGTAAAAAACTATGACAAAAACAATGCATCATTGAGCAACTGACAATACCGTTTCCCCTTAAACACCTTTAACACGTATATTCTGACGATATAAGTAAGTATTAATGAAAAAATTATCTGATTTCCTAGGGATTTTGACCTCCAACCACTAGTTTCTTCCACCTTCATCAAAAACATACTTTTTAGAGATGTGGCTGACCTGGGTGCGCCTCTGAGTAGCTTCTTTAAAGAAACGCTATAGAAATTCTCAAAATGAATGGATGAATGGGTGATGTAGATGTGTTTCCTCAAGATATAACTGCACGGATATTTCTTAAACATTAAGATACTTATATTTTGTTGTATTAGGCAATTTCGCCGAACAGACTCCTCCACTCTGTATTTCAGAAAAAAACAATCCATGGTATGGAAATTCGGTAAAACGCCGACTTCTGTGATTCTTAATTCTTATTAATTTTAACTCCGTAATTTGTTTGCACTTTGTAGCAAACTGAACGAAATAAATAAATCGCAAGAACAATGAAAGTTACCCAACATCCTAATAATTGAATAGATGAAGCAAAATAATTAAGAATTAAAAAATCAGATCTTTATCCAGTGTTGAGATATTTTAAAACAGGTAGAATAACCCCTCGAACACATGCAGGTATCTCCTTCGATCTGAAACTAGAAAATCTGTTTCGCTTTAAACTTCTGTTCGGCCAACGTCTCTTGCCAGACCAAGAGTGATTAGAACTCAAAATAATTATAAACCGACAGTGAAGTCAGTTCGTGCCTTCAATATTGCCCTCCTTATGCTTCTGTGATTCGGACTGGCTCTATAATAATTTTCGTCGCACAGAAAAAAAAATTAAATTAATATCAAAATTTATCGTACACAGGATGACAGACGTTTTCAGAAATCAGCAGTTGAGGCGTTGGAGATGCGGTCTACAAACACGGTAGCTACCGACTGGAGCTGCTGCAGTGAATAGGGCATGAGTGTTTGTTTAATTTTTTTTTGAGTACGGTTCCAACACTTCATCATACACTTGGCATTCAATTTGATTTACTGAGTAAAAATCATCGTTATGAATTAATTGATCAATAATCGTGTGGTCACTTAAAACACCTTTGACACGCTTTCCTACAATTGATAAAAGGAGAAAACGCGCTCTGTCGCTAATTATTGAGCAATTGATTTACTCAGAATCATATTCACAATAATAGATCGTGCAAAATAACCAGAGGGTAGTCATTATCATTAACATTTTTGGTGCTCTCGAGATTACTTTTCGGTGGCTGGTCCTTCCACCTGAAATTGGTTCCCGACTACTCTTCTTCAGATGCTTATAATTGGTCTCTCTGTCCCATTTCTCACTGTCCTTAAGGCCGTCCTATTCGACCGATGTTGGATGAGAAGCAAAATCTGCTTGCCCAGAACAGCTCTTAGACACGAATTTTGGGTCGGGAGCACTCCTGAATAGTAACCTCCGAGGGGCGAACCATGAATTTTTGCAACGAGTGAATGGATGAATGAATGAATGAATGAATGAATGAATGAATGAATTAATAAATTCATTAAAATGTGGCAAACAGATGCAAACAGCTTGTATGGCCTCAAGATTTAGCCATAAAAAGATGAGTGTTCCTGTCTCAAATACCTTTTAACACGCATTCATATTACGCTATAAATTGAGCAAAATTCGTCTCCACGTGTAAATCAGAAGTCTCCAACAAGCGAAGAGTTGTAATATCAAAAATGCTATCATCTAATATCTATGGTATTATACTGGAAACAGTATAACGCATACTTCTGTTATTCATGGCATGATTATCTATGGAAAACGTTTGCGGCAATTGACAACTGATTAAGAAGCTCAACGTCAAACAACGTCATTATGACACGGCGTAATTAATTTTAAGATTGCGTACACGATGTAATTGCGTTTGCAATTATTTTGACGCTGATATCAGATTAAAGAAAAAGATCTCATTAAAAAATCGTGTACTGTACTGAATGGTCATTGAAAAAAGGTCTACCTATTAGCCGTTGATGACCAGATCGTATTTGACACCTTTTAAAAACAGTTAGCCTACTTCAATTTTATATAGGCCTACTTTTGAATAACCACGCACAGTGAATAAAAAAATCAAAATGATGGTCGGCGCCAACTCTAAAGTCACTGTATATTATGACAATAATAATTATGATGTTGAAAAAAAAACTGCAAACCACCGAACGGTACCACCTGTTCTATAAAAAAAGACTTGTATAGCGTCGCTGTTGATACTGTTCACAATTTTTTTGTTTTTTTAAGAACGAAGGATAAGGATTATATTATAAGGAATTATTTTATTATTCAGCAGTTTAACGACATCTTATCAAAGGCTGTTAAGGAATTCTAGTTGTTGCACATTAGTATAGCAGCGATTGATCTTGTTTTAAAGGTGTTTAAGGTAGGTCCGTACAAATCGCGTGCGATTGGGTGATACGACTTTATTCCCAAACAATGATCGGCGTAAACGGTCGCTGGATGAAACAAGATAATCGACGAAAGACCTAAACGGTATGTTTGACATCCTGTGGTGCCAGACCGAAGGTTGGAATCAAAAGGAGGGCGATACCAATCTGTTCGTTATCTGGAAGCAGTGGCGGATCCAGAAGGTTTAAATGGGGGGGGCCAAATGAGGACCGGAGGACGAGCGACCGAAGGCCGATTGCCGAGGCGCGTAGCGCCGAGAGGGTGGAGGAAAGGGGGAGGGGCTTGGGGAGGGGGTTGTACCCCCTCCCCAACCAGAATTTTTTTAAAATCCCGCACAAAAAAGGCAGCATTTTAAGCTGTCATCTTAATGAAATTGCTATGCTACATAAATGCTGACAAACCAAGCAAGAACTACCAAATCATCAGAATTGGGAAGCCATTTAGTAGTGATGTTGTTTCACTAATAAAGAGACTTGGCCCGCGACTAATGATCTGTGAAGTATTATCATCGATTTTCGGGTGTCTAAAAACATCATTTTGATTTTAGTATAAGCAGTGATTTTCGGGTGTTTAAGAACATCATTTTGATTTCAGTATTATCAGCGATATTCGGAAGTCTAAAGAAATCATTTTGATTCCAGTATTATCAACGATTTTCGGGTATTCAAGGACATAATTTTGATTCCAGTATTATCAACGATTTTCAGGTGTCTAAAACATCATTTTGATTTTAGTACTACCAATGATTTTCGGGTGTCTAAGAACATCGTAATGATTCCAAAAATATCAGCGATATTCGGGTGTCTAAGAACATCATTTTGATTTTAGTAGAATCAGCGATTTCCGGGTGTTTAAGAACATCATTTTGATTTTAGTATAATCAGCGATATTCGGGTGTCTTAGCACATCATTTTGATTCCAGTATTATCATCGATTTTCGGGTGTCTAAAAACATCATTTTGATTCTAGTAGTATCAATGATTTTCGGGTGTCTAAGGACATAGTATTGATTCCAATATTATCAGCGATATTCGATTGTCTAAGGACATCGTATTGATTCCAATAATATCAGCGATATTCGGGTGTCTAAGAGCATCATTTTGATTTTAGTATAATCAGCGATTTTCGGGTGTCTAAGGACATCATTTTGATTCCAGTATTTTCAACGATTTTCGGGTGTCTAAAAACATCATTTTGATTTTAGTATTATCAATGATTTTCGGGTGTCTAAGGACATCGTTTTGATTCCAATTTTCTCAGCGAAATTTGGGTGTCTAAGGACATAATTTTGATTCTAGTATTATCAACGAGTTTCGGGTATTTAACGACATAATTTTGATTCCAGTATTATCAACGATTTTCGGGTGTCTAAAAACATCATTTTGATTCTAGTATTATCAATGATTTTCGGGTGTCTAAGGACATCGTATTGATTCCAATATTATCATCGATTTTCGGGTGTCTAAAAACATCATTTTGATTTTAGTATAAGCAGCGATTTTTGGGTGTTTAAGAACATTGTTTTGATTCCAATATTATCCGCGATATTGCGGTGTCTAAGGACATAATTTTGTTTCTAGTATTATTAACGATTTTCGGCTATTTAACGACATAATTTTGATTCAAGTATTATCAACGATTTTCGGGTATTCAAAGACATAATTTTGATTCCAGTTTATCAACGATTTTCGGGTGTCTAAAAACATCATATTGATTTTAGTATTATCAACGATTTTCTGGTGTATAAGACATCTATTTGATTCCATTACTATATCAACAATTTTCGGGTGTCTAAGGACGTCATTTTTATTTTAGTTCTATAAACAATTTTCTGGGGTGTAAAGACATCATTTTGATTCCAGTATAATCCTCAATTTTTTAGGGTGTCTAAGGACATCATTTTGAATCCAGTGTAATCAACGACCTGCTGTCTTGTAGTTAATTAGACTATTTTAGAGATCCGCGGGACATTGGAATTCCAGCAGGTTAAAGACTTTTATGACAGCATAGACAAAAATTGGTATACCTGTAATAGTCGTCATTGTTAATCTATTTGGTTATCGTTTAGCGAAACTCTGCACATTTCCATCTCGGCGCTTCGCGTTTTCGCTCGTGGGCATACCCAAACGCACTAAGGGCGATTTATGATTTAGCCCCTTCCACCCCAAGAGCTGAGAAAAATCTTTGCCTGTGAGTGTTATCAGCGATTTTCGGGTGTCTGAGGACATCTTTTGATTCTGGTGTTATCAAGGATTTTCGGGTGTCTAAAAGACATAATTTTGATTACAGTCTTACCAACGATTTTCGGGTGTCTAGGAATTTTGTTTTTCATTCCAATGTTATCAAAGATTTTCAGGTGTCTAAGGACATCATTTTGATTCCAGTGTTGTCACTGACCTGCTGTTTTGAAGTTGACTTGACTAATATAGAGATCCGCGGAACATTGATTTAGCTCCACACCCCCAAGAGCTGAGACCAAATTCCGCCCATGCCCACAAGACCGTAGCCAATTTTTTTTATTCTGTGGGGAGAGGTGTTTCTTCGGCGCAGGATTTCTGACGACCATTTTGTAGTCGTCCAAATTTCTGAAAACACCTTTTTTAGTTGTCACAATTTCTGGAGAAACCTTTTCACCATTTTTTAGTCGTCAAAATTTTGCCATACATGATAGTCGGATACTGTTGAAAGATTGTTTCTTTTCTTTGCGTTATATTAAGACAATGTAATTGTGTGAGATGTAATTGACTAATAGACTATAGTCTATTTTCATTTATGTAATTTTAATTCTCCTGGCCATGACTGACCCCTGCAAAAATCCTTCGGGCGCCATGGATGGGGGGGGCCACGTCCCATGGGGATTTGAAATGGGGGGGGCCATGGCCGGATTGGCCCCCCCCTGGATCCGCCCCTGTCTGGAAGCGTCATTTCATTGATGTGCTTATGAAGGAACAGCGAAACCGCTGCACTATAATTTCCTGGTGATGCCAGGCCTAATTCTAGATATAGGAGGAGGGCGACGGTAAGTGCATCTTTTACGACGACCTGACGGTTTTTCTAACATGCACATGAGTTAATGAATGGTCGGTGTTATCAGAAGATGTTGATATGCGGATACACTCTTGCTAAATACCGAAATTCTCCTTAGACACCTTCCAAAAGTAAAATTTTATTATATAAATAAATAATTAAATCGTCAAACCGATGTTGCCTTAAATATGAAAGCCGAAGACGGCCATTGCTATCCTCAAGCCAATATTGATGAACAAAGAAAACTCGGCTCAAACCGAGTGCTACATATAATGATAATTTATTATACGCGACCAAAGGTTGGATGGAAGATGAAGAAGCAATAATAGGCTGTGAGTTTGGAAGATAATGCAATCGGAGACTCGGCCTAACTTAAATAATGGATTATGAGGCGGGCAGCGGTGTGCAGTTCAATATTAAGGAATTCTATCTTAGATGTTCATTGTATAATCGTTCTTCTTTACTACAACCGTGATGAAGAAGTGTTGAGGCTTTCCTAGGAGTCAGCGAGTTTGATATGACTCAGTGTGTCGATTTTTGCTGTTCTTATACACTGGACAACAGTGTCGTACATCGACTTTAAAGAGTCCGGCATAGAGATGTCTTGCAACCCGTCCACACAGCCGAGATTAAGAAAACTAAGGTGGTCAAATTTAAGGGATTGAACATCACCATAATGGGGGGGGGGGCGGTTGGGCAATGCATAACACGAAAGCAAGAAGTAACGAGTTCGCGACCCATAGGGTGGTCATGTATTTTATCCGCTGTGTATCTTAAGCTGTCAGTTCTATTAGTAATTAAGATTTATGCCTATAATTGCTATTTGCGTTCTTGTGAATTTTACCAACTGCATAACAGTTACTGTGCACTGTAAAAAAATTTCATATCATGCAACGCTCGTCTTAAACACCTTTAACACGCTCAATATTCGTACTATGAATACAATAAATTCAGAAAATTCGTCACAATCGAGCAAAATAATTCTCATTAAAAGGCAAAGAGGTTTGGTATACAACGTTTGTTTCTAGGATCAACAATAAAAATGTTGGGGCTATGTTTAACTTGATCTTAAATCATCATTCGCAGCACAGTATTTCCATATATTCTTCCCGCCATAAAACTTTGTATGTTGCATTGATATACATAATGATGACCACTTTATCATATGTCGCATTATTATTTTAATCCTAGAAACAAATGTCATATATATACCAAACTTTATTGATGAGGATCATTTTTGCCATTTTATATTTCTTAGTGGCTGTGACAGTTCTGGAGTTATTACCGAAAGACAGAATATAGGCCGCCATTTTCCAAGATGGCGGCTCGAGCACAGCTCGGATTTATGGGGACTTTTGGCATTTATTTTCGTCAGTGTGGTGTACTTAACAACTCTTCCAAGTCTCTAACTTGTAATAATTTGTTGCGTCGATTTTCCTAAAATTCTTCCACTATTATTTTATAATGAGAGGTTAGTGTATTCGACTTTCCCAAGCACAAGATGTCGTTTAGCGATGCATTGTAGCTTACACACCTTTTACATAATTCTCATGTAGCTATAAATAAAGCAAATCTATCAGAATTGTTATGTGCGAGGTAGATGAAAAATATAACTATGAATCAAACGACAAAAAGGATAACAATATTTCATCCGAATCTCTCCGTTGCCTGATGACCTTCTTTTCACTGGTCTGCAACACGGAGAACATTGCTGAATAGATATGCTGGGAAAATCATGGCTGTATACACGGGATGCATGTGTGCGAGCGTGTGTGTGTGTGTGTGTGTGTGTGTGTGTGTGTGTTTGTGTATGTACTAGGGAAAGACTCGCAGACATTCAACTGTAGCGTGTAGGTCTACTGACATCAAATTTTGCTGATGGTGAGAAGCGCTTCAAATGTGTTCATAATTGTTTACAAACTACTATTGATAATGCTTGCACTGCGAGTATGCTAGTCAATTGCAGGCTACTGCAAAATTAACCCTCGAGTGCCCAAGGGGGGGGTCCGACCGGACCCCAGGCCTGTTTTTCCCGGATAACTTTTTAAAGGCTACGAATCTGCAGAAACGCTTTTAGGTATTCCTAGACCAACCATTTGGGCATAGAATGGTATATTTTTCGTGAGTATTGTCCTACCCTGTACCCCACAATCACAGCATATACTAAGGGTACCGCAAGATATTCGGCTGATATTCATACACGCGTATAGGCTTCCTTCGGTAAATAACGCAAACAAGCATAAAATGTGTCACGAGATTTTTGCACTATTATTTTGCACCAGGTGGTGCAGTGGTAACATAAGATACATCAATCGATTGCAAATTCACTTGGGATTACCTAGAACCAACTTATGTTACGATATTCCAATCCCTTCTCAAGAAATTAGCATGAAAACGCTGGGGTCCGCGCGGACCCCCTTCCCCCCTTGGGCCTTCGTGTACCAAAAATTACCTTGGGCACTCAAGTGTTAAACAATTTATTTTCGATCTTAAACACCTGTAAAACGTATAGAGCGATGCAATAAATACTAAACACGCGACCTAATTGCTAAGTGCTTGCCACATACATACAATGTGTACAATGTCATGTATATTCATTCAAATTTCCTTTATTAAATGTCGTGCTACCGATATTTTGCAATTTGCTATGCAAGATAGCTGCAGCATGGCGGGAAAAAAGAATTGACCTCTTTCGAGATAAAGAAATTTGATTCGAACACAAATTAATTAAAGTGTCACTTAATTAACTGTTGAGAGTCACAATATGTCATTTGATAATACACAATAATTATAGTGCGTCAGTTGAACACCTTTAATTCTAATTAAAACAATTGTATAAATAAAACAAATGCTTAATCGACAAATGAGCACTGCTGAATTTTTTTCGTTTAAATGTCGTCGAAAACCGGTCACGAAGGTGATGACTATTATAATGTTGATAGAGAATATAAAACCGCATAATAATATAGGGCATGTAGTTTTGCAGTTATCTTAATCAGCATAAATCTTAACTACAAACATAACAGACAGCCTGCAATACAGCGTCTATAATTATAGGCGGAGCCTACAGAGTCTGCATGTCCTACATACCAGGCTTCGGGAATCGAACTCAGCTCCACTGATCTTAGTCTCAGTGTGTTAACCAATATGCCACCGCTCCCTCTCCCCGTCAGGTAACTGGTAACCAATCCGATTCCCACATTAGAATACAGAATAATTATGAGAAGTAGTATGCCTTCCAATACAATGTAAAATACGGCGCTAATCTTACAAACCTTTAATACTCTGTATCACAATCATATAAATAGTGCGAAAACGATAATTTGTGGATTACAATCTGAATGATTCATTGTTCATAATATTATTATTATTATTTATTATATGATAACAGTAACTAGACCGTGGTTCAATAAAAAGTGAGAAATGATATTTTGGAATCATAATCTTGGTTCAGTTCTCTGAATATTGGGAAGCATTTACATGTAGGAAGGCTTAGATGGTCTCTATAGACGAGAGGGTGTTTGAGCAAGTTCTTCACTCTTTGTTGCTTCTCAGAGCCACAGATCTTCTGACCTTATGTGCGTGATAAATGCATCGTTAATACATGGTAACTCCATATTTGTAAATATTGGCTATGTGTAAGAAACAGATAAATAGAGACAAACAGTTTGCTTATAACCTCACGATGTAGCCAGTTACAATATTGTTCGTCTAAAACACCTTTAAAACGTATTTACTTCTTGTTATAAATACAAAATTGTTAGATGGTATTTAACTTTCGTTCACACTAGAGACAATATCTACTGGTACATACGAACACTAACTAAATATACCAAACGCGATATTATGACACAGTGTCGTAAAGCAGGAAAAAGCCAAACCTAAGCATTAGCTTTGCCTGTCACATTGTGTATCGCGGTGGTGTAATGGTATGTTAGCTGCCATCGAGCAATTGTTCCCTATTTTTACTCCCAACAAAACCTGGCAATATCATAAATATTCGAAGTATCAACTGATGTTGCTCCAAAAACCAGCCACAATTATGTCAATATTCGGAAAGTCAGTCCGCAAAGACAGGACAGCCTCTGTAAGTGACACGATAATAATAACTATTATTTTACACAATGTATAACAAAGCGATTGCCTTATACACACCTATTAATAGGATTACTTACAAACTATAAGATTATTTACAACATTCTGTTTTTTCATAATCCTGTGACAATATTTTTCCAACAAGCATAGACTGGTCGACGATATACAGGCCACAAAAAGGCGATGACCATAGAAAAAAAGCTGTCTAGCAGCTGGTGAAGCCAGTCAGAGGTCTCCAGTAAAATGATTTGCGTCGCTAAATCAGAGCAGAAGTTTACGAAAGCTACTCAGCGACCCTGAAAAAATTCTCGATTCTTCCTGCGAGCAACGGAACTAAGAGGACCGCGTTCTTGGATAGCCAGTGCCATGCAGCATAGATCTCGCAGGCTGAGAATTTTTGAGCGAGGCCCTGACGACATCACTGTAGCAGAGCAGCTAATCTGAACTCAATTATACGCTGGCGAATAGGGAGCCAGTGAAGGACCTCCAGCATAATTTATAGATCGAGACAATTTTAGAGATTTTTGTCCAACGAGACTCGCAGAATAAAAGACAAAGCAAACAGGTGACTATCCGATTACCAGTGGGTTTCAATTAATCAGCTTTCATGTATTGACTCACAATAATTCCTAATGAATCAGAATTATAAAAGAAGAAAAACTAAGTTGAACTCAAAGTTAGGTGTGTGTAATTGCAGTTCAACGTCACTGTGTGGCAACAAAGACCATTAGAGATGCCCTCCTCCTTTATCCATGATTGGGACTGGCACTGGCAGAGTGCAACCAGTGGCGGAGTTTTAAAGTTATGTGAAGTCATCCAGAGCTTTTTAACAGAATTTTTTATGTCTGCACAACTTCTTAGCACTATCCTATCCCATCCTTCAGATATTCAGATTTGTGAGTGAATGATAACTGCATCGTCGCTAGACACAGGTGGCATCTACCGACCGTATGCGGACGTTTCGTCTACGGACGATTCGTCATGGACGGTTCGTCATGGACGATTCGTCAGCTGGACGATTCGTCCATGGACGATTCGTCAGTGGACGATTCGTCTCACGGACGATTCGTCAAGCGGACGATTCGTCTATGGACGATTCGTCTGTGGACGATTCGTCACACGGACGATTCGTCCAACCGTGGTGGATTACAATACGACTGACGAAAATTATTCTTGTTTTATGGAAGTCGAATTGATGAAAATAAGTGTTCATTAAATATTATGATGTAAAATAAATATTAAGTATTAAAAGCAATGGCCACACATTCGTTTCGTGGAGGTGGTATCCATGTGCCATCATTTGAACAAAGGGTCAATCCCACCTCCATTTACGCAAGAATTCTTTTTCAATCAATCCAACTTCTGTTAAAACAGTATTTATTTATAGATCTACATAACAATATTTAGGTAAAACGATTCTCATCAATTCGACTCAGTATGAGAATTGTGGAAAAATAACTGGGGGGTTGGCCTATGATAAACTTGAATTTGGGGTATGAAAAACATACTTTAACATGGGGCTCTAAGACAGACTGGGGGGTTGAACCCCCCCAACCCCCCTGGCAATTCTCACCCTGATTCGACTTCTATGTAGGCCTAACACTAATTCTTTTCAGTCAGTTCGTATCTAATCCAACACGGGTGGACGAATCGTCCACAGACGAATCGTCCATAGACGAATCGTCCGCTTGACGAATCGTCCGTGTGACGAAACGTCCACGGACGAATCGTCCATAGACGAATCGTCCGCTTGACGAATCGTCCATGGACGAATCGTCCATGACGAACCGTCCATGACGAATCGTCCGTAGACGAAACGTCCGCAAACCCTACCGACAGAAACAAACCCGAAACGAGTTAAAATAATTGTTATAGTGTAACTTAAAGGCAACAGGATGCCGAGAATTATGACAAGATGAAAGAACTGCTCCTCTTCCACAAATCTTTCCAGATTGCTCCTCTTTCCCCTCACCACCCCATCGAATAACAAGCAATATCCAGCTGCCAGGATGTATGACTCTTTTGATATTCAATGAGGGGTATGTATCATCCGCATTCCCATTCCCCTCGCACAGTCAGTTTGAATATATGTATAGCCTGTTCTTTGGATCTCTCTCTGACACATTCCATAAGCATTTTAAAAATGTTCCGTTTGGCCGTGCTGAGCAGTTTTCTTGAAGAGGCGTTATGCAAATAATTGAATGAATTAATTAATGAATGAATGAATTAATTAATTAATTAATGAACGAACGAATGATTGAATGATAATGATCTGATATCGATTCTGACCTTATTTATGTTCCAATAAATTTTATTTTGAGTGAGTAACTGTAAATAATGTCGATCCCAATAAATATTTTGTCACAGTACACTGTAAAATATTAAAACTACTTTTGCTGATAATGAAGATCAACGCGAAGATGATGTTAAAAGTGAGATAATATTTATTATACTGATAGCGAGTTTGTTGACTTTAGACACCTTTTTCAAAATTTCAATTCAGTCTTATAATTTTGACATGTCATTTTTAGTCAATTTACTTCACAAATATCGCCCCGAAGATCCATTAGAGGTGGACGATGCTAATTATATGCGACACAGGAACACCGTACGGTAGTAGCTTTAAATGGAGAGTTTTTCTTACATCGATAGTGATTGTTATCATCAAGCAGTGGTCGATCAATTATTAATAACGGCACTTTCAGTAAGTCATTCACTCGCCATTGCTCGAGCACTTCGTCATGAGACTCAGATGCAGTGGCCGCTTTCTAGTCGAGAGCGCCTCTGAATTGCGTGATGAATGGGCGCCATAGAAATGCAGAAATAAATAATTAAAAACAAAGACACACAAAGAGAGATCGACATTATCGACGTTTAAAGAAACGAGAAGTTACGTGTTTTTACACGCCTTTAACTCATTTTATTAAGACAATATTAATACGTCAAACGCGCTACAGTTAAAAATATATTGATAAATTGAGTCATCATATTAACGTCGGCGGCAACCATTGAATGTTGGAAAACATGGTAAACTGTAATAATAAACTACATAAACGACTAAGGAGAACTATGGTGCTTTCGAATGCACGAAGAAGGAGTTTCACAGTCTCGATCCCATAAAAAAGATTCTAGTTTTCACAAAAGAGTAGACTGTTATTTCTGATCGAATTGTAAATTCCAACTGATGGCAAATTCTATCCATAAATGAATCAATCAATCGTCTAAGTGAACCACGACTTTTCAGACGTGAGCCTTATATTAATGCGGTTAAATTTTGTATAAAAAGGTTTGTTGTTTGCAAAATCGCAATCAACGATCTTGAATATCAGAGCTGAATTTGAAATAATGCATAGGTTACAAGTATTTTATTGTGGGTATTTCGGTACACAAAACCCCAATCTGTTATAGCCTTGTCTGACTTGATCTTAGCATTTTAGGCTTAAGAAATCCGTTTTTTGGTTGAATACGTAAGAGGTTTTTGAATCAGATTTCGTCTACAATCACCGCAATACCATTGACACTATAACTGTAGCTATTTATATCACCGTTGTACCGATCAGAATATAAACAGAAGACAGGGTGATGAGAAATAGACATAATAAAACTTACAGTAAATTTTTGAAAAGAATGGATGCGATCTGTATTAATGTTCGACTTAAACACCTTCATCATGGATTCTTATACAGCTATAAATAAGACAGAAGCAAAAAATATCGATATTAACTTTCTGTTCGTCAAATTAAAGTATTAATAAAGCTGCTCCCCTTCCTCATAAAGAAATATTCAGAGATACTTCTGATTACATCAATATAAAAATAGAACAATTTTAAAAGCGCCTGGGGAACATTTGTTTTTCGGTAACGAAGTTAAAGAACAGTAGTCACTTCTAAGTAGAAATTAGCTACCGCAGAAAAGTTAATTAGGGATAGGCCTAGGCAACACTGAACATTTTAAGAGACTGGACAGGCGTGAGGTAATAAGCTAACAATGGAACAATCCGGCTCCAATGCATAGAACTCACCCCTACACAGGTTACATCGATGTTTACACAACAAAGAGCAAAGTTGTAGTTATCAGCCTGTCGAAGCCACGTGGTGCGTCAAATCACAAGGGCCAACTCAGAAGCGCGCCCGACTACAGCGCGGACACTGGATCTGAGTTTCACGCCGAAGCGCATAAGCAATTGCAAGTGAGGGACTTGTCCAGGATTCCTACACGGTGCCTTGAGGTGGATTAGAACCTGCAATAGTGCATGCAACGAACATACCCACTACATTATACGTCACGCTCCTCGTATATACTGGTTGTAGACTGGCGCCATCCGATTGTAATGTGTTTTTCATTGCTCGTTGACATCAAGATAATTATTAGTCTTATAATTGTTGTTGTCGCTGACATTTTAGGGTAGTGAAAGCTCATCGTTAGAACCAATTTTCTTATTTATAAAATCAGGGAATTTGTTTTTCAGGTGTTTAGACGAGAACTGCAATTATATATAAATTATTAATCTTGCCAACATATATTATAGGCCTAAGTGTAAGTGGGGCATCAAAGAAATACTCGGCCATTGCCCGTTGCTTGAGTTACGTCAGCACTAACCATGTGTAAAAAGAAGAAGTACGATGAATCCAATTGCCATTGTAGTTACGCAGCTTCGGTAAAACGCACGATCTCTGAGTAAGAAAACAAATCTAATTCATGCATAAGGAAATTATGATGTTAATACTATTATTATACTCTCATAGACACAAGATGTCCATGAATAATAAGAACATCAACCTTACACACCTTCAGCATAGATTAACCAATTGCTATAAATAATACTTTATCGACAATGCAATGATTCTCTCTCAGCGCCCCTTGCGATCAATCCGGTCATGAGGAATTTATATGATAAATTATATTATAATAATTGATATTGCGTGTGGTGTCAAGTCGAAGCCGAATTGAAGAAGGTCTACTCTATCTCTTATGAATCAGAAACTACACCGTACAATGGTGGAAGTACGACGCAGTCGGCTTTGACAATAGCAAAATGGGTATTAATATAATAGTCCCGGTCTTAAACATATTATAGTCATCGAATGAAGTAACAATTGTTAATATTTCTACCATCTTCATGTCTATTTCACCTGCTGAAAACTGGTCTTCACCTGGCATGGTTTATATCTAATCATTTAAACGAGGCCATAATTATCCTCATAAAGTACTACAGTCAAAATGGCGATCACCAAACGGTTATTAAAATACTAAATACCTATTCATTTGTTATAAGCCATTGCCCTGCGCTTGGCTTTAAAATGGCGCATTAAAAAATTGAATATTACGCTTACGAAATGGTTGGATATTACGAAGAAATTGGCCACATCAGCAACAGCGCAAAGACATACAGAATGTTCAATCGACAAGCAGACACCTTTAACGCTAAGTCTCCCGAAACTATATAAATATAAAAGATTTAACTCATCGATAGGTCTATCGTATCTCAGTAGCTGTGAAAATAATTTTATTAGAAAAAGCGTTGATAAATTCAACAAATTATCAGGAAACAGAGACTTGGCATAGTAACTGCTAAATAAATCCAATGACGAAAATATCAAATAATGCCCATAATACCGTGCTGTGCATCTTTTAAAGTAGTTTTTTCGACACCAAATCCAAAACCGTCACAGTTGCTACGAATTAGAGAAAGCACAACTACTCTTCATTAAAAACTAAAGAAGATTTTATATCAGTCACAATTGGGAAAAGCTTGGGCTAAACAATAATATTGAAGTCAGACCTTATTAACAATAATTATTAAATGCATCTATGACTTTTATATGAGCAAGTTGTCTGCGTCTTAAAGGTGTTCAAGTCCAAAACTGTATTTTTCGATATTACCCTGCAATCTTCTTATTCCAAAACCTTCTTACACTAAAGTCTTCGTGATTTGATATCATCATAATTATAACCCTCGAGTGCCCCTGGCCTGTTTTTCCCGGATAACTGTTTAAAAACTATGGATCTGCATAAATGCTTTTAGGTATTCCTAGACCAACCATTTGGGCATAGAATGGTATATTTTGCGTGAGTATTTTCCTACCATGTACCCCACAACCACAGCATATACTAAGGGTACTGATTCCTCTCTTTTGTCCGTCTTCATGTCTGTATCTCTCTCTCTCTTTCTCTGCCTCTGTCTCACTGTCTGTCTGTCTCTATCGCATTCCCTACCTCACTCCGTTTCGCTCTCCTCCCCTTCCCACTTTGCACGTATCTAATCACAACAAGACACTGCAAATATGAACACATAATCTCAAGAACAATACAATGCAACTATAAGTCTACAATCTATGCACCCGAAATAATTTTATATCTATATTCTTACAAAGTTCAAAAGTGCACGATGCACATGAGCATCGACGGCGCAACTGATCCTAGGCCTATATTTGTATTGTAAATCAATTATTGTTCAATTGACCCTACACGCCTTGAACGGGAATCGAACCCGCACTCTTCGCGTTACAGATCGACCGTTCTAACCAGAAGAAAAAGTACACACCCCAATATCATAAACCATTTGCAACATAAAAGGAATATGAAAACAACAACAAAAAACTTTTATCTTTGCCTGGGGTCGAAGCATTCGCTAGATGGCTCAAGTGTACACATAATATTTTTCACATAACCAAATAACAGTAAAGTGATTGGTCGGTTAGTTCCTGTGTTACCGACGCTATGCCATTGATAGGGCGGACGATTAACGTCGCCCTCCTCGCTTATCCAAGCTTCGGACTGGCATCACTCGATGACAAACAGTTCTTCTCTGTCTATCGATAGTATCAGGTTTGGGACGCGGCAGTGTAGTGATCATGTTCGCTGCCCTGCAAGTTCGAATCCACCGGAAGACGCCTTGTAAGGACCTTGGTCAAGTCCTTCACTTGCAATTGCCAAGGCCTTCAGCGTGAAACTCCGATTCAATCAAACAATCAATAAATCAGTCAATCAATCAGTCAATCAGTCATAATTTTTATAGCGCCCATTCAAGGTACAGTCTTCAAGAGTTTGTGAAATTGAGAACAGCTTGGGAGATGACGCATAGTCAATGGAAGTCCATTCAAGGTTATAACAACGGAATTTATTTAGACACCTTTTAAAAGATTTCTCCTGAAACTATTAGTATATAAATTGCGTATTTTAGAGTTAATCGTTTTGGCACGTTGGCTTGACACCTTGTTATTTTTAAGATCAATCATAATTCATTACATTTGGTCTGCATTGAGTCCATGGGTGCCGTTCTTTCCAAGTTTTCCCCACGCAATTCAATTATATCATTCATTCATTCATTCGTTAAATGCATTTTACACAGCGCCTCTTCAATAGGGGCGGCCAAATAAAACTGTCATAAGATGAGAAATGAGAGCCTGATGAGAAGTTTAGAAAGAGAGCGGAGTATCAGAGCAAGACCATTACAGGTTGACGGTCCTACCACATAGAAAGCACGGTTCTGCATAGCGGAAGTAAAAGCAAAAGGTACTGACAACGAATCTGATAGCAGTAGTTGCGAGAGACGATTAAGACGCAGAGTCAAGCTCAACTTTTCTCTTATCAAACAAGCTTCAGTAAACATTTATTTTACATATAGTTACTGTGTTACTGTGAGGTTGACAAAATCGGCGGCCAAAGAGATGCGCCTCTGATTAGGTTGTTCCGTGAGAGACGCTTTATAAATAAAAAAATAGCATAGTATAATTATGGTATAATATTATAGTAAAGAGTGCGTCTCCTCTTACACACCTTTCAAACGTTTTATTATTATTTAAAAATAGCGCAAAAGAGACAATAATAATTACTCTCTCGCGAATTAGCTCGTCACTTGTGTCCTTCGAGATTGACACAATGTCAATCAAAAACGGTCATTGTCAATAATTATTGAAGATAAGAAATGAAAATAAATATGTCACCTATTATTGATATATAATATATAATATTCGTTTAATGATTCAATCTGATAAAACGCAGAATGATTACACGTGATAGGAAATTCGGCCCACTATAGCAGGACACGCAGGTCGGCTTTACAGGAGTGGGTTCGGTAGCTTAACCCTATTGGCCTAAGTGCTGGATCACTCCTGGCTTGGCCAAGCCAGAAGTGGGAAGGGCTGGTTATCTTATTTTTAGCAGAACCCGAGTCAAGCAACACAACAGAAAGCGCCAATGGCAGCTAACAGAAAATTCAAATAAATTTTTGCCCTGTGCGAGGCTTGAACCAGGATCGCGTGTATGACTCTCAGTTTAACGACCAGCGCTCTCTGAACTGAGCTACGGACCCATCCAAAGTGGATGATATCGAGTGGTGTCATTCCAAAGACCGATCTAATCTACAAACATGAAATTATTATGGTAAAGAATGCGGCTCATTTAACAAACCTTTCAAAGATTTTATACTTATTTGATAAATATCGCAGGCGCTAGAAAAAGATTACGTGTCACTTTCCTTCAAGTTTAAGCAATGTCGATTATAGTAAATGGAATTACGGCCAATTAAATCGGCGCATGTGTATAAACTCTAGGCAATTGAAAACACCATATCATCAGATGCAGCCAGTCTAAAGCTTGTGTATACGAGGAGGGCGACACGTGACATTTCTAGTTTACAGGCATCAAGGCCGTAGCCAGGATTTTATTTCGGGGGTGTTTTCAGTGGCGGCCAGGATTTCAGATTTGGGGAGGCTGAATTTCCTGAAAAATGTCAACTTTTTTAGTCGTCCGGTCGAAATCTTGGAAATATTTTCCATTTACGTTGTCAAAATTTCTGATGACCTTTTTTTAGTCGTCAACTTTAATTTTTCAGATCAAAATTTTATCTCTTATTTCGTTTCAGAGGTGTTTTCATGGCTTTTTCCATGCTTTTTTGCATCACAAACTAAAAAATGCAATAGATTTTTTCTGCATTTTTCATTTCGGGGGGTGTTCAAACACCCAAAACACCCCCTCTGTCTACGGCCTTGACAGGCATCGTCGTTCAGAATGTCGTTCACTTTCGAGTCTACTGGAGATATGTAGAGGTCTCCCCCGCAGCTAAGCAAAGACGCGCTGTAACGTCGGACGCAGGACGGTAAATTTCTCGAAGATAAATAGGAGGAATTCATGACTGCAATTATTTAAGTGTTAAAATAAGCATACAACAGTCATCCTCATTTTTTATTATCATATTTGTCTAATTTACCCATTTTTGCCAAGCGTCCCATAATATTATATGGGACAGGCAGTTTAAAATTTAATACAACTTCAAATTTCTAATAATTCCAAAAGCATTTTGTATCAAATTGCTTAACAGACTTTGCGTAACATTTTCAACGCCTTACACACCTTTGTAGAGCAAGCCAACAACTCTATATAATGAAGATCGTCGCTAGTTTTTTATATGCTCTGAATGTGTCAATAAAGTTTAATGTAACAAATGGCCATAAACCAATGACAAAGAAATGATAAAAATGTGTTAAATTGGATGGTCAGAAGCCGAATTGAAGTAGGTCAACGCTAAATATATCTATAATGAGTCATCATTGCTATGCATGCTTTGTCTCTGTATCAGTCCAACATAAAAGAAAGCAATTTAAACTGCCGCCAAGATGGTAACATTCAAAGGTCATGATTTGGTTGGAAGGTCGACGTTGTTAATCTCCTTTATAACACAGCGCAGCTAAATAACAGCTAGTCAAAATGTCGTGATAATTAGTACACACTCATTTACACGTTTTAGTGTTGAGTCCTACAGAGTTCAACTTAGACACCTTCAAAACGTATGGTTCTTGTGGTATATTGAAAAAAGCGTATGATCGACACTAAATTGAACCCCAATGGGCCTGCAGCAAACAGTGCAAATCCATGCATCCACATTCAGCACTGCTTGAACAGGTTTTACTTGATTCTATAGCTCACCATCGATCAACAGAAATAACCCTCAAACGACCAACTGGGGTCCTCGGGGACCCCAGCACTGTTGCGGCTCGTGCTACTTTTTTGCTAATCAATATTTTTTAACGACGTTTTATGAATTTGTCAATTGGACATCGCTCATTATTTACATCTAATAAAATCTGGTTTAACTTTTGCGGTTATTTTTTAAATATGAAATATCTGGTGGGGTCCCGCGGGACCCCAGCCTTAGGACGATTTTTCCTATGGAACCGAACGCTATTTTCTGAAAAGATATTATGACAGCGAGAATTTATCCAGTACGATTTAGTGCAAAAGAAGCAATGCAGACAATTCTGGAATATAGAGTGGCGTTGGAAAACGCTATAGCACAAATAATGACCATGTCCATGACACGATTTCGTGCATCCTGAAGTACCGGTACATGGGATTTTGCAACAAGGCAATTGAGCATAAAACACTTCATATGTCACTGAAAGGCTGAACAACAACAAAGTTGCTGCTTTCCGTTACCTAAGAAAAATGTTTTCTGCTCAGTATCATTGCCAAGGAACTTCTTCCTGGTAAGCTTACAAGTCTGAGTGGATGAGCTTACTGTGGCAGGTGTAACTTCAGGCAGCACATAAAGTTCAAACCTGCAAACTATGGTATCAAGATATGGTGTGCTGCGATGCTGTCACTTCATAGTCATTGACATACACCCGGGCAGTGACAGAGGGAACAGCGTGAGACAAGTCAAGAGTTGTAAAACAACTGGTATCACCAGTCACCATGACGGCACAGTGGCAGAAACGTTGTACGAGGTGAAAATTTCATATAGGGAATGAAGGCCAGGCATGGGGCGCCAGGAAATGAGCTCTTTGCATTTCATGACCAACCTACTCCTGTAGGTTATCATTTATTCCTAAACCAGGCACAGCTGTGCTGTTTATTCACTCTGCAGCACGATGCCACCACTTATGCCTAGATGAACAACAAGTCAGAAGTAACCCTCCATTATAATGGAACCAAAAGTGGTGTTGACAATTATTATTTTATCACCTGGATAATAATTATAATGCGCACCACAAGAAGAAAAGTCAACCGTTGGTCCATGACGATGTTCTTCAACATCCTCGACATCACTGGAATTGCTTCTTACGATATACATGTGTCTAAGCAATAATCCAGATTGGAAGATCTCGCAGAGATCATGGCGTAGACGTACCTTCTTGACAGTAATTGGATATGACATGGTAACACCTCACAATGACATAGCAAGCAGTGATTCAGACAAACTAAGCACCAATCAGAGCTGCGATAAAGAACTGTGGTGTAGAAATTCAATCCCGGCAGCCAGGGTCAACTTCGACGTGAAACTCCGATTCAGTGTTCACGCAGTAGTCGGGAGCGCTTCTGAGTAGTTTCAATTGACGCTGAGTAGAGCATTAATCTAGACGATTATGTTATTAGATGGTAATAATAACCAAAAAATCGCTCAGTGTAGGGAGCTTTTGCTCAGCGCTTCGACGTGAAACTCCGATTCAGTGCCCGCGCAGTAATCGGAAGCGCTTCTGAGTAGTTATTATGATGGGCGCTATAGCAATTACACATCAAACAAACAATAAGCTGCCATATCTTGAACTATAGCAACATAAAATGAAGTTTCAACAAGTGAATAAAGCACTGAACGTGTTATCGACTATTGGGGTCCCAAGGGACCCCAGTTGGTCATATTAAGGAGTAAAATATGTTGGTCGCATGAGGGATAAACATGGAACTGGCTGCAGTCATACACGCAGCAAATTCAGGATAAATCAAATAGTTTCACCGCATCATCTGGCAACAGCAAAACAATGCAGATGCTATTCATTAAAATAATTTTAATTCGAGACAGAATTTCAAATAAAATTAATCTTGAAAAGAATTTGAATAGCATTAGCATTATTATGTATGTTTGTTAAATAGTGACACTAAATAATGACAAATGCATCAAAGAGGATCTTCAGCAACCACCTTATGAACATTGTCGCCATGAAAACAATCATTCAAACTCCAGAGAAGACAATGAAAAGAAAGAGACAATAAAGAAGAAAAAAAACTGCGGAACTTTTGGGCAACAGTGAACTGAAATACATTGATACCGTAACTAAAAGCAGGTCTGTAGCAAGGGTATTACGATGTACATTTAATAGTACAGCGTGTACTTGCATAAAAAGTAATTTTATGCGTGTAGTATATGCTGGAAAATGACTCGCAGACAAGCAACTGTTACAGTAGCGTGAAGGCCAACTCACGTCTAATTTGCCACTGGTGAGAAGCGCTTCAAGCATGTTCATACAAATTTGCATACCTATGGAAACTGCTACTGCGCCTATGCTAGTCGATTGTACAAAGCGCGCAATGATTGCTGCAGAGTCGCTAACAGAAACAGCTGCCCCGACCGATAAAAATTTAAATGCAAGTGTCACATAATCAAACTTTTTCCGCTACGAATGTCGCAAAACGTTGGATTTGAAATCTTTGACGTGCATCATATTGCTCGACTTCAACACCCTTAAAACGTATTCTATGCTTGCTATAAATTCATGGAGCGTATGTTATCTTTAGGGTCGTTAATTGAAATACATGTATATCTGCAAACGGAAATATATCTAATTCGAAGATGAGATTAAAAGGGGAGGGATAATGACATTTCACCATCACAAAAACTAATATCGGTAAACAAAAAGCAATAATTAATAGGATGGTGATTTATAATAGGCCTAGTCTTATACACTTTTAGCACAAATCCACACGCTCGAGAATAAGCTGGTGCCCTGCGGTTGGTTTTTAAGTGGCGATCTGGAAATGAAGGGACTATATGGCAGGTGCGCATGCAAAATCCTATTATGTTTTATTTAGATAATTCTGATAACAGTAATATTGTTGGTACTGATTGTCTTAATGTCCTTCAGGAAATAACACATTTAAATTGTTACACTATAGGGACCTTGACAAAATCACTCATTCACAATCACTCAGCGCTATCTAATTTTGGATTGTGCGTGTGTGATAACCTTACTAATTATATGAATGAATGAATGAATGAATGAATGATTGATTGAATGAATGAATGAATGAATGGATGGATGGATGAATGAATGAATGAATTAATGAATGGATGAATGAATGAATGGATGGATGGATGGATGGATGAATGAATGAATGAATGGATGGATGGATGAATGAATGAACGAATGAATTAATGGCATTTATTTTCTACATCTACCTATGGAAGAAGTTTTACTAAATTGAAATAAAAGGTAAGCTTCTGAGTGGTTCAAGTATAATCTGTCGCAAGATATCTCTAAGCAGTAGTTGAATAGATATAATTGCAAATATCATCTAAACACCTGAAACACAAATTCTAACGATGGTATAAATAACAAAATTTGGTTTTATCGCTGTTCGACTGAACCTAATTCATAACTAGCCTATATTATAGAGAAGATCAGCGACAACCGTAACGACCATCCTTAACAATAATTAATTATAGGCCTAATAATTATATCAGTGGACAACACTTTATAGTCGCACGCCGCGTTAGGACCTCACTCACAATTGCTCAGCGCTTCGTCGTGAAATTCCGATGCAGTGTTCGCTCTGCATTCGGGAGAGGATCTGAGTAGCAAAGCTTGAAGGGGCGCTACAACAAGTGCACATGCAAACAAACAATACTATAAGTAACTCAAATCTGGATCCTCCTCCATTATAATTATGAATTATTACTATAAGTAACTCGAGCATAAGTTTTTTTTAACTGAACAGCCCACACTTGTTCACTAATGAATTATTACTATAAGTAACTCGAGCATAAGTTTTTTTAACTGAACAGCCCACACTTGTTCACTAATGAATTATTACTATAAGTAACTCGAGCATAAGTTTTTTTTAACTGAACAGCCCACACTTGTTCACTAATGAATTATTACTATAAGTAACTCGAGCATAAGTTTTTTTTAACTGAACAGCCCACACTTGTTCACTAATGAATTATTACTATAAGTAACTCGAGCATAAGTTTTTTTTAACTGAACAGCCCACACTTGTTCACTAATGAATTATTACTATAAGTAACTCGAGCATAAGTTTTTTTAACTGAACAGCCCACACTTGTTCACTAATGAATTATTACTATAAGTAACTCGAGCATAAGTTTTTTTTAACTGAACAGCCCACACTTGTTCACTAATGAATTATTACTATAAGTAACTCGAGCATAAGTTTTTTTTAACTGAACAGCCCACACTTGTTCACTAATGAATTATTACTATAAGTAACTCGAGCATAAGTTTTTTTTAACTGAACAGCCCACACTTGTTCACTAATGAATTATTACTATAAGTAACTCGAGCATAAGTTTTTTTTAACTGAACAGCCCACACTTGTTCACTAATGTCACTAGTTCTGTAATATGCCGAACAATTTTTTTCGAAGACAACGATCTCTAATTGTCATAGGCTCTTGTCAAATCTGGATCCTCCTCCATTAAAATTATGAATTAAATTGGCTTTGACAGTCACATACATGGTGGTGTGGTGGTGGTGGTGGTGGTGGTGGTGTGGTGGTGGTGGTGGTGGTTGTGGTGGTGGAAACGATGATGAATATAGCAACAATAGCAACATCAGCAAAATAATGATAACGATAGTGGCAATTATGATAACAACAGTATCAGTTATAAAAGTAATAGTGAACAACAAAATAGTGTTCGTGTTCGACACCTTTAAAAAGTAGTTTTGTGTTGTAATAAATTTGTTGCAACAGACTCGTTTTATCAGAATTATTGATTACTAGCTGAAAATTTATGCTTACATTAAACCTCGGGCTACCAAGCTTTTTTTGTAACACTGACTACCAAGGGGGGGGTGGTTACCACCCCCCTGGATTTTGGGTTTGGTTTGAGATATCATAACTTGTAATACACCAATGGATTCAGCATTCATTTCTGCACAAAATGCTATATTTAGGTTTAAAATATATGAAAGCACCCCGAAGTTATGACTTTTTTTTACCGTAGGCACCCGTCGATTCCACAAAATGTATACTTTCGCATAAGCAAATTATTAGATTCTGTGTTTTTAACAAGATTTATTTATTTAAAACTAGTTTACATATAATAAAGTCCAATATCCAACTATAAAAACTAGTAATAAGATAGTTTTAATTACAATAAAAAGAAAAAAAACATGTATTAGCTGCTGAAAAACGTTTACGAAGACTTATCGGTTTGCGTTGTAAAAAACCCCCAACATTTTCACACATTTAAATTTATTTTGAGCACTTCCGGTCATCAAATATCAAATTAAATAGTATAAAAAATAGCCCTAAGTGCCCTCTATAGAATGGCCTAATTTATTTGTCTTGAAAAATTAATTATGAATATTTTTTAATAGGAAAAACATGAAAATTTTTTGAAAATAAAACATTTTTTTATATATTTTAATTTATTTTGAGCACTTCCGGTTGTCAAACAACAACTCCGTGACCACCAAAATGTAGCCCCACATTCCCTCTACAGAATGGTGTAATTTGTGTCTCTTCATGTCAAAGGACGGATAAGATATAGCCGATAATCTAAGGAGGGGTGGTATCCACCACCCCTGGTGCCTCGGGTATATCGGGTATAACTTTTGAATGGTATGGTATATCATCACACATTTTAGCTCAAAATGTGCGCAAATGAATCCTCTACAGCTACCTAAAACGTCAAAATTTTATTCCAAACGCAAAAGTTTTTTTTGGGAAAAACCTAGGGGGGGGTGGTTACAACCCCCCCCTGGTAGCCCGAGGGTTAACATTACCAGCCATTTGCCCCTCTCTCCCAACACTCACATGTGGTTTACTATCACGAAAACTACGAATGTAGACAAGCATGGACAATTGGACATATCCAATCGAGCCAGAAGAAGTGAAAGCGTCGAAGATATAACGCAAGGACCTTGATCAAGTCTTTCTCTCACATATATTATTCAGTGCATCAAATTCAACGTCATTAAGCACAAACACTATTCTTAACGATTGTTAGGTTTCGTTTGAAAGGTTGAACCTGTCGGATGCAATTAGAATAATATAAGATAATGAACAGCAAATGCAATCAACCGTTGTATCAACAAGGTCCGAGTTAAACAATTTAGCAATAAGTGGGCTTGAACATCGTAGACACCTTTAACATTCTCTTTCTCAGCGCTATAAATACAGAAAATTAACAAAAACATTAATTCACATAGATCCAGGTACCATGATAGTCAGTGTATCATAGTCGACGTTAACGATCCTTGACGAATACAAGTTGTAGAGAAACAGTGAATGAAATGCAAACCCCTCTCGTATAGTGCCAGTCCAAATGTTGGATAAAGAAGGAGGACAACGCTGGTCGTCTACTATATGACATGGTGTCGTTAAACAGACCCTAACTGCTCAAAAACATTTGCCGTTAATAATTTAAAGAGAAGGTAAAACGTAAAGTAATGATAGACTTTGAGATGCCAACCAGAGAAACAAAAACACAAACGGAAGTAAGTGAAGGGTAACCGCAGTTTAGCTCGTCAAATGGAGACATCACAGGATTGACAATAAGGCGTTGACCTTAGGCCTAGGCCAAAAATATATTCAGGTAGAATATAAGGTAGTGAGAAGTCGAGGTAAACAGCCTTTGTAGCAGCAATGTCTGGGCTAAATAATAAAAAACTATAGCCTAGTAATTATTGCAGACACCTTTAATATTAAATCTTTTGACAGTATAAATAAAGCAGTGTTCTAACACACCTAATCAGCACGGTCCTGCAATAATAACGTTCACGCATAAATAATAATATTTTCACAAAATATGAATTATTAAGCATGGAAAAATATCCCTACACTCCATGTATAATTATAAAGGAGGCGGTCTTCTCTTATGATCTTTGCTAAATCAAATCAAAATCAAATCAAATCATTTTATTTTGTAACCAAGCAATCTTTTACAATTATGCAGTTACAAATCACATTTTCAAATTAGAATGGCCACAAGGATGGGCCCTTAAGGGATCACTGACCCCGCTGATAGGGACACCTACGTACATGTGAAACGGAAAGATGAAACGGCCGACAATTGCTACTAACAAGAAGTGAATGATTACAACTACTTCTGGTATCTTAACTAAACCACTCTTAACTACATAAGAAGAAGAAAAAAAGTTAAAGAATCAACAAGTGCAAGACATGTGTGTGTGTGTGTGTGTGTGTGTGTGTGTGTGTGTGTGCGTGGCTTACATGGACCAACACATTGTTACATCATAACACAATGTTGCCATTATTGACAAGGTGAGAGCGAAACTTTTTCTTAAACAATGATAGTGATGGAGATTGCCTAACTTCTTGAGGGATTTTATTCCAGATTGAAGGACCAGAATGACGTTATACTGAACACTATTTCTACCTACACACCTTTTACACGTATCAATTCTGATTATAAATATAAGAAAATACCTCAGTTGTTGGATTAAACTCCAAATTGCCTTGTAGACTGTTCCACCGTATCATAGCCGTGCATGATATGTTACTGTAGTGTCGTCAAAAAGAAGCAATGCAACCGATGGAGTTATTTTTTTTATTAGAAACGACACTGGGATCGGAAAGAACTGTTTTATTATCAAAAAAGATAATTATTCAAGTTGACTTGCAGCATAATGAATCAAGGGCTCGCTAAACATAGATAATTTAGTGGTGGTCTTAAACACCTTTATCGCTTATCGACATCATGCTATGTAGTTGATAACTAATGTAAACATAAATTGATTCTTTACACAAAACGGTCAGCGGAAACGGTTCTTGGGGCCAAGCCTAACCTGATATAATGAAGCATCATAAAACAACATCACATCGAGTGGCGCCAACCCCTATTCAGGATTACGGAGGAGGGCTACATCGTTAACAAACTCTATATTTAGTATTATAGACAGTCATTGCAGTAGAAACAATCATCAATTGAAACCTCGGCCTTTATTATAACACCTTCCCGGGCGACAAACTTGATAAAGAAATTCTCAAAATGAATGGATGAATGAATGAGTGATGTATTTGTTTCCTCAAGATATAACCGTACACCCTCGAAGGTTTCGTCGTGTTAATAACCTGTTATATCGGATATTTCTTAAACATTAATTTAGGCTACTTATAATATTTTATTATAGTAGGCATTTTCTCCAAACTGACACTCCCCATTCGGAATTTCACAAAATCCAATCCCTTGCCTGGATTTTTTTACATCGTTGACTTATGTGATTCTTCTTATAATTAACTCTGTAATTTTCTTGCACTTCGTAGCAAATGAAACGAAATCAAGAAATCGAAAGAACAATAAAAGTTATCCAACATCTTAACAATTGAATAGATGAAGCAAATAATTCAGAATTAGTTGATGAACAGCGTCATCATCCTTCTTTTCATATTATTTGAACTTGCAACATCAGTTGATTGAGAATTTAAATTGTAGCTGCCGACTACGTACATGTAAATATATGACCCATAGATTATATTTCTGCTTTATTTATAGTCGGAAAAGGATCGTTGTTAAAGGTGTTTAATGCACGCAGCGTACATGTCGAGAACATTGTTTAGCGACATCTTCTGGCTTAAGAAGTCGACGAGATGAGACGTCGGGGCTGGAAGTGAGGGCTTTACTGACTTTCCATCATCATTTGCCCAAACTAATTATGAGGTCGGTAATAGCAACAGCAGAATCAGTCTGGGGGTAGCTGTGAGAAGCGCTTTACGAATGTTTTATGAGATTAGATTAGAGTCCAGGAGCATTCCAAGGTCACGCACCACCAAAGAAAATCACAAATGGGAATTGAGAAAAGTGAACACTCAGGTCGAGCTTAGCCAGCTGTTGCCTAGTTTGCAGCCAAATTAATTGGGTCTTTGGGAGTTGAAGACATCTAATCTGTCAGGGCCCCTATTGCTCGTTGCATGGTGCGGGCGGCCTCAATGTCTGCGAGTGGAGGGTAGTGAAGATAAGAACATATAAAAATGAAGGTGTGGCAGCGTACCAAGCCATTCCGCTGCGTAGAGAGCAAATGAATAATAGACAATGCAAGATGTAACGAAGGAATGATCATGTGTAGGGTAAGGTCACGTGACTTTTGTGGTTGGCTAAGGAGGCTGTGTAAAGAATCTCACCAAAATACACCAGAATGTCTTTCTCACAATATCAGTCAGGTTGAAAGCTTCGCTTGTTTCTTTTCATTTTGAACTCTTGTATTATCATTCTGTGCCGATTACTGAAGAGTTGTCGAAACGTTTCAACATTGGATTTCAAAAAATCATAGCTATATATATGGAATTATTATTTAGGTGCAAAGATGTCTACAGGACACCGATTAAAATGAAATACGTTCACGCATTACATTTACGTATGTGCATGTATATAAAACAGTCCTACTGACTTTGAATTTAATAGCATTTAATACTAATATTACTAGAATTATGATTTCTTTATTTGATTTTCCAAATTTTATAGATGACAGTTATATTGAGTCCATGAAACAGGTATAACAAACCGTCGAAATGAATGTTACTAAACATGTAGTCTAAAATTCATCAAAGAAATGATTTATGTTGCATATAGAGACTAATACATTGTAGTTTTTACTAGTCATTCTGACATCATCCTACAAAATTGGCATATAAAAAACACTATTACCTAGGAAAAACCTACATTTAAACGGAGGGGGTCTGGCCAGAATCGCAGTGAATCCCAGAATGTAGCATTGCTTCACTAACGTAGCTATGTATGTACATGTATTATAGTTGTATACGCCAGGGGAAGTTTGTTCTTTTGACAGGCATGCAGTGGCAGTACATGAAACGGACCATGAAAATGGCGACTTTCTTTCAACGGTTGCCATACTTGAACTTGACCGAGAGATCCTCTTGTATCATCGAATACGCTGCTATCTGCGTCTTTGTGTTGGCTGGCTGTACCGTAACTAGTTACGATTGATGTTAATTAACATTGTGTCTTGTAATCAGAATGAATAATGCAGAAAAGACTAATGTTAATGTTATAATAGAACAATTTTTAAAAAGTGCAGTCTATCGCGCAAAAAAGCGCTTTTTGTCAAATGTAACGGTTATGATGTTCGTGCAGTTTGAGGTCACCTGGAGTGCATGCTTCTTGCGGTTACCTTTGTGGGAGGAGGAAGTTGCTTAAGATTTTGACTAAGGTGAAACCGCCTGTACATTTGCGTCTTGGATGGATGGATCCGATTTGACCAGGGTCTATGACAACTTACAGAGGCCGTTACTCTGGGCAGAAAATTTGCGTGGCATATTACAGCACTTAATAAGCAGTGTATGAAACCTGACATTTGTAGTTATAAGGGTGAGAGGAATTATCTACAAACGTAAGTCTTGTTTCGAAAAAAGCAATTATGCTGTCTGTTTACTCAAAGTTTAAGGTGTTTAAAAGGTTCGCGGACGTGAACGACTCGCCAAGCGGGGGTTGAATAAAAATGGATTGATAAGAACTCTAAAAGAATTCATGTTACATGAAAGTTGGATTGATGAAACTATGTTATAGTTAAATGGAAGTGCGATTATTGAAAATATTTCATAGCTCATAGAAAAGTTTTTGTGTTGAAAAATATAGTTTTAATAGAAATTGGATGAAAAAGTAGTTTTTGTGTAAATAAGCCTAGAAGCTGAAAATAATGATGAAACGAATTCTTTACTAAATGGAAATTGGATCTAGGAAGAATACATGTAGTTCTTGCTCGAATAGATGCAGGAACGAAAAAGCGAACGCGTGTCTAAATGGAAGCTGGATATTTTTCACTTTATTCCGTGGACGCCGTTGACGAATCGTAGATTGACGAAACGTCCGCATAACGTTTAAAGGGATAACTGTAGGATTTAGGAGGCTTGCCATAGCTAAAAATCTGTGTTTTATGTTGATTTCATGCACAGAACTGGAACCAATGAGAATTGGCTATCAATTTATTGAGCTAAGGAAAACGAAATATTTGTAGTATTTGTTAGAAACAATTTCAAGGTGTCTAAGTAACGCATGGTGATTGTAATCATTAAACGGTATAATTGCGACTGTGGCGGATGACCTCAGGAAAACAAATCCCGTCGCCTCCTTCACTTATCAACTTATTAAATGCCTTATAGAACGTTCAGACAAAGAGTTTATGGACCCTGCATTATTATTAGCTATATTTGGAAAATTATAACTGAAGGTCTGGCTTAATTATGTTAAACGTCTTTCTAACGATGTCATCGCAGAGTAAATTAATACACATCACTTTATTATGTCAGATAAATATGGATAAGCCAAAAGCAGTGCCTTACTTTAATGTACATTGGAGTCTGAGGTTTAAGAGCAGGGCTGCCGATGACGCGTCTTCATGCTGCGATAAGCATTAAGATAAATTTAAGACATCACGGTAAAAAAATAATAATTATACGTTCGGCTTTTCGTTTATTTTATTTTTTAAACGAACTATCCTTAAACCGGTCAAAAGATGTCATTCAATAGATGCAGTGAATACATGCCAATCGAAACTGAACCCAAAAGTTGTCTTCATAGACGCAAAATGTTTAATGATGAATATATTAATCAGGAAAGACCATAATTTTAGAAACCTTTTTATTGGAAAATTTTAACATTACTTATTCTCGATTCATGTCACCGTAGCACATTATTAAAAACAAAGCGTCACATCACCTCCGAAGGGTTAATGATGAATACAATAATCATGTAGGACTATATTAAATTTTAGAAACCTTTTTATTGGGAAATTTTAACATTACTTATTCCATATTCGTGTCAACATAATACAGTATACTAAATAACGCGAAGGGTTCATGATGAATACAATAATCATGTAAGACGATAATTATTTAAAAAACCTTTTATTGGAAAATTTTAACTTTACTTATTACCTATTCGTGTCAAAGTAGCACATTATAAACTACACACTATACGTCGATTCGCATTGCAACCTGCTGACTAATTTATAATAGTCATGTGATTATGACACTATTACAAATTAAACAACTGCATGCTTCGTCAATTGCTGGCCTTGATTGGTCGGTACGAGAGGAGTTAGCGTAATAGAAAACATTATGGCTTGAAGTGCTTACGGTACTCGATTAGGCTATAATCCTGTATAATGGTCCTTGGGTTTAGTTTTTCACTCATTGCCTAGGTAACAGCTGAAGTACATTATAGTACGTACGCCGTGCACCGCTGCATCTTTGTGAGTTATTTCTTCTGTGAGTTGCGTTCCTATGAATTGCTTGGTGAAAAACTATAACAATACAAAATGTTTTTCAGAGTAAAATGACATCGTGCGGATGTGGTGAACGTTGTCTTATAGTAACAATTTTAAATCATTTTTACGGTAACATTTAATTTATTTGTTTATTTAACCAAAGTTTAACGTCGTCGTTTGACATGAAAGGCCATTGACGACAATTCACAGCTTATTCAGTGCAGTAGCACCACATATATTATATTACAGTAACACCAATATATGTGGTAACACTGAATTCGTGGCGTCCAAAATACACCAGGTCCTTATAACGTTGTCATAGCAATATCATTGCCAGCAGCTGCTGTTTAGCAGCAAACTTAGGAGACTTGCAGGTAGTTAATTTATCGAAAGGAAACGATCATTTTTATACCCTGCGCTATAAAAATTTTCAAGGTGTTAAAGAAGCGCCAAAAACGGAGACAAATTAATTATATTTAATTGTGCAAGGCGTGTCTACTAACTGTATGCCAATCCGCAATCTACATAGAAAACAAAATAGAAAATATGAAATATGTAAAGACATTTTTTTATCAGATTTAAAGGTGTTTTAGTGAATATAAAATACTTCCATGCATTAACCCTCGGGCTACCAGGGGGGGGGGTGGTATCCACCCCCCCCCCCTAGGTTTTTTCCAAATCAAACTTTTTCGTTTGGAATAAAATTTTGAAGTTTTAGGTATCTGTAGAGGATTCATTTGCACACATTTTGAGCTAAAATGTGTGATGATATACCATACCATTCAAAAGTTATACCCGATATACCCGAGGCACCAGGGGGGGGATACCACCCCCCCTTAGACTATCGGCTGTATCTTATCCGTCTTTTGACATGAAAAAACATGAATTACACCATTCTGTAGAGGGAATGTGGGGCTACATTGTGGTGGTCACGGAGTTGTCTTTTGACAACCGGAAGTGCTCCAAAAATAAATTAAAATATATAAAAAGGTGTTTTTTTTATAAAATTTTTATGTTTTTCTTATTATAAATTATGAATAATTTATTTTTCAAGAGAAGTAAATTATGCCATTCTTTAGAGGGCATTTAGGGCTATCTTTTGATACCAATTAATTTGACATTTGATGACCGGAAGTGCTCAAAATAAATTTAAATGTGTGAAAATGTTGGGTTTTTTTACAACGTAAACCGATAAGTCTCCGTAAACGTTTTTCAGCAGCTAATACATGTTTTTTTTTCCCTTTTTATTGTAATTAAAACTAACTTATTACTAGTTTTTATAGTTGGATATTGGACTTTATTATATTTAAATAAATAAATTATGTTAAAAACACATAGAATCTAATACTTTGCTTATGCGAAAGCATGCATTTTGTGAAATCGACGGGTGCCTACGGAAAAATATTCATAATTCCAGGGTGGTTTCATATATTTCAAACCTAAATATACCATTTTGTGCAGAAATGAATGCTGAATCCATTGATGTATTACAAGTTATGATATCTCAAACCAAACCCAAAATCCAGGGGGGGTGGTAACCACCCCCCCCCCCCTTGGTAGTCAGTGTTACAAAAAAAGCTTGGTAGCCTGAGGGTTAAAATGCTTGCCAATGCGAGAAACAATTTGCTCAGAGATTACCTCATAAGTAGAGATACGTGTAATTGTCAGTATTAGCGATACTGTACACTGTTATACCGCAAGCAGGGTTGCCAGGTCGTCGCGAGAAACGCGAGTTAGGCTACTTTTCAATGCGCTTGCGACAGAAAATATCGTCCTGACGACCTGGCGATTTGTTAGGCTCCTATTGAATCAAGTAAGTAAGTAACGGTTACATTGTGAATTATCTATAATTATTTTTACCGCTTGTTTGTATGTGCACTTGTTATATCACCCCTTCAAGCTCTCTACTCAGAGGTGCTCCCGAATGCAGAGCGGACACGCTGAGCAATTGTGAGTGAAGGACTTGCCCAAGGTCATTACGCGGCGATGCGGATTCGAACCTCGAACCTTCCTGCTCCAAGGCAACGATGCCACCACTACACCACCGCGCCCCACAACCGCTGTTGGTTACTAAGTTACTTTTACTAGTCTTGATAGTCTTGTCGATAAGTTAAAAGAAAACACAATGTTATGCTTTTTGACGGCATAATAATTATAATAGACAAGTCCACGATAAGACCAAGCAGCATTATCATCTAAATTTGTACGTCGATGATTTCATGAAGTGTGTTGTGACGTGTCTAACAAAACCAATAAAGTACTTACATAAAATTTTAACGACTTCATTTAGCCACACATTTAGCGACTTCTGGGCCACTTTTTGACATAATCTCGCTATCCAAAACTCTGCAACCTGGTATTTTATCGGATCGATAACAGTAAATTCAAGAAGGTTTTTAGAGTAGTAACCAGACAGTTCTAAACACATACGACTTAAATGATTTTGATAATGTTGCATGAGGTACAAGCAGTTGCATTGATAAAGTGGTATTTATTGCACTCGTTGTAATTGTAAGTGTATTTGTAATCGAACATTTATAAAGCACCACTTCAAGAGAACTTCTTAGAGGCGCTCCCGACCTGACACTAAAACCATAATCAAAGAGATTGGTTTCCAAACGCTTACGAAAAAGAGGCATAGAAAGACAAAGAAGTTCATTACGGAGAATAATAGGTAACTTATTCCATAAAGACGTTGTGAAATAGCTGATGAAAAGTGTCGATGTTTTATTGAATTCGAAGGATGAATAAATTCAATAGCGAATTTATTAGTCGATCGAAAAGTTGAAGATATCTATATTATTGTTATGAAATCAACAGAAATCAGCCTGTGGCTGAGAGTACCAGCACGAAATTTTTGAAATCTATTTAGACACCTTTAATTTTATGATTTATTTTTAATATATACCGCTTAGATCAGTCTTGTATCAATCAAACAAGGAAAGTAGTTTAACGACCGTGTATGACCAAAGGGCCTTTACAGTCGGAGGCAGAGTACAACCTTACACTGCACGTTTATATTGCGACCGAGCCACCCGCAGTAAAGATCCGAGAAATTAATCTCCGACCGGGAATCGAACCCGGACTATCAATCAAACGGGCACAGTTATCATTTCATAGCATCGTTACAATTCAATTAAAAGGTGTATAATAATTGATTCGTACTTCTTTACGATGCTAAAAGCATGCGGTCTCCGACGAAATAGTACGTTACTTTTTGTGTGTAAAATACACGATAGTTTTTTCCACAAAACTAATGAAAAACTTCAATGAATAAGTCATGTCAATAAGTTTTCACTGTGATTGAGAATATCAGGTAGATAGTTAGAATTGATTTCAGTTTAACGAGTCTAACGACACTTCGAGGACAAATATTAATAGTCTCCAACCCCCCAACCCCCCATCTATACAAAAAATTTGTTGCAAGGTATTTTTTATAACGAAGACCAGATCACAATAATTATTGGTGCTAGGTGGCGCTCCGGCGTGTCAATACCGAATCAACACGGCTGCAACATGAGCGCTTCTAGTAGATACCCCTGAAAAGGCGCTGCATAAATTTCTGAAATGAATGAATGATAATGAAACTAAGTTGATGGTTAAAACTAATGGTAAACGTTAGATATGTTGTCTGTGCATCGGACCAGTGGTGGTCTATGTTCTGCTTAGACACCTGATAATTAATTACAGTCAGCATTATGTAGTTCAAACTCTAGCACAGTTTAGTAGCATAAGTTTTCTGGTCTAGTACCTTGCTCATAAGTGACGTAATATGCCGAGAAAATTTCTGTCCAGGGTAACGGCCTCTGTTGTCATAGACCTTGGTCAAATCGGATCCATCCATCCATTGTAAATTAGACAGATTTAACGTATTTCTCAACGTAAACCCTTCTAATAATTATCAGGTAGATAGTTAGAATTTATTTCAGTTTAACGAGGACAAATATTAATAGTCTCCAACCCCCAACCCCCCATCTATACTAAAAATTTGTTGTAAGGTATTTTTTATAAGTTGATCGTTAAAACTAATGGTAAACGTTAGATGTCGTCTGTGCATCGGACCAGTAGCTGTTTAGGTTCCGCTTAGACACCTGAAAATTAATTTCAGTCAGCATTATTTATTTCAAACTCTAGCACACTATGCATAGTTTAGTATCATGTAAATGTCTCCATGTCACGACGAGAAATGCCACTGATAGATTGTTCAACCGAGTTCTAGGTTTTTCGCTCTAAAATGTCAGAGTACAAACAGCGGCAGAGCATTGAGAAAAAATTAATCTATTTTAAAATTAAAAGAATTAAAGGTGTTTCGGTTTATCAACGATCATAAATCAGTTCGATTGATGAATGGATGGACGGACGGCTAGATAATAACGCTTTGCAGATTTGTTTTTAATTTGATAATCCGACAAACTTAATATTTATTATAGCCCAGTAGATCTGTGAAATAAAGGTGTGGAAAGGTAAATATCAATGAGATTAAAGAAATAATAATAGAACTTTTTTGCCTCCGTTTGTAGCATTAGTTACAAATTAGTAGCATCGTGTGATAAACTTAGATCTATTCGAAACTAATATAATTCAATATGAACACTCATAAGCGGTCTAAAGTACACGAAAATAAAAAGTGTTCACAAAAGCGGATTCTGGTTGATAATATACCTGCATCATCTATAATACAGATGAATTAACACCCAGAATTCCGGTACGAAGTCAATGGGAAAGACTTACAATGTACATTGCAACAGTCTGATTCTATTTTAATAAGGTTCGTGATTTGACTAAGGTACAGTAAACAGATAATGGCGGCCAGCAGAGGGCGTTAAGATCGTGACTTGCATATCAAACCACTTAGGTGTTCAGACACATTAGTGTCGCCCTCATCCTCCATCCAGGCTTGGGACTGGCACTGTCGAATTATGGGCAATGACGGAGTTTTAGAACGCCAACAAACACTTTGGTAGTTTTTTATACAATAGCAACAATTGCAACAAATTTGTTGCAAATAATTTTTTATAACGAAGACCAGACCACAATAATTAATTATTGGTGCTAGGTGGCGCTCCGGCGTGTTAATACCGAATCAACACGGCTGCAGCATGAGCGCTTCTGAGTAGCTACTCTTGAAAAAGCGCTGTATAAATTTCTGAAATGAATGAATGAATGAATGAATGATAATGAAACTAAGTTGATGGTTAAAACTAATGGTAAACGTTAGATATCGTCTGTGCATCGGACCAGTAGCAGTCTAGGTTCTGCTTAGACACCTCACAATTACTTTCAGTCAGCATTATTTATTTCAAACTCTAGCACGGTTTAGTATAATATAATGTCTCCATGTTATGTCATTGGGACAGAGAGCGGCAAGGCAGAAAATGGCGTTCTTTGGACATGTGATGCGAGCAAACGGCTTGGAAAAGGAGATGATGTTGGCCTGCGGAGAGGGAAAAAGGAAGAGAGGACGCCCAAGAAGAAGGTGGATGGAAGAAATACACGAGAGAACAAAGATGAAACTGGAGGAATTGAGAGACGCGACGGAAGATCGTAACACATGGAGAAGGTTTATCACAGCGGTCGCTAAGGTTCCAAGAATCGACGGCACAAGCAACAAATTCGACTGATGCAATCTACATCAGAATCTTGCGATGTTGTTACAACAGCTGAAGTTATTGGCAATGGTCTAATTTGTACGCGAGGTCAGAGTAAGATCGATTAATTAAAGAACATTGAGTTGAATTCGATTCAGTGAAAGCGATCAAACACGAAAGAAGAAATGTGTGATTGATGAAATACCACCCATTCAAGGAAACTACTCAAATGTGCTCCCGACTTCAGCACGGTAAAAAATAACAGTTTTAGAATGCCTATAAATTTTTTTGGGGATGTAACAGTATCTGTAACGCTCGTAGGCCCACCTTTCTCCCGATCGGGGCGCTACTCCCGATCGTTGCCGTGGAGAGGTGGCCATACTTTCTAATAGGTGCGTTGGACCTGGGGCAAAAGAACCGGTCAGATCAAAGTCCTTTGGTCTCGCTCCCGTGTTCGGGTTCATTTCTCTTCGGAGGGGAAAAGTGCCAAAGTTGATCGAGGTGTACGAGGGCCTAGGCACGGTCACTGGTCGGTAGACAACCTCCGGACCAGAGTCCGAAGTATCTGGGTCCGTTGGGGCACCTATTGTGAGCGTCCTAATATTTGTTTCCCCCCATCTTTCCATCCTTTCTTCCCATTTCCTTCTTTCTTCCTCTTCTTCCGAGTTCGAATTCCCCTCATTAATCATTAAGGTTAGAGAAGAAGAAGCCATTGCTTTATGATAATGTAATCAAAGGAACAGACGTGGTAATGCAATGGCTACGCCTAATTAGCACAGAAGAACAATATAATGTGAACCACTAAACTAAATAGAAGAGACTACCTACTCTAAATTAATATATCAAAGTCATAACTATCTAAGAAAATGCTCGTAAAGTCACAACAATTGTTACTAATAGTCCACTTTAAGGTGCTAGACGGTTCTCTACCCGTTCGCCTAATATTCACGAGACTAATACTACATAGTACAAGTAACCATAACTCTAAAATATCATTCATTCATTCAGACTATAGCAGCAAAGCGAATATACAATGGTTCAAGTACACGTGACTACACTCTCAAATGTCACTCATTCACATAAAGTAGCGAAGTGATATTAAATGCACAAAAGCCATAGCTTCTGCACGGAAACACCCTAGAACCCAGACAATATTTTAGTCCTTAATTAAGCAGAGGCCTACAATTAAATATCTCTTTTCTCACAAATGAATAAAGTTCTAATTACTACCCGTTCGAAAAGGGGCGTTTCCCGTCACTCCTCCAGACAGCATGACGAACGAAATTCGACCAAAGGAATTCTACTGCCACTGCTGTTTCTTCCGTTGCAAGAACCGTCTTTCGTGGTTTCTTCTTCCACCGTGGTTTCGACCATAAAGCTATTAACTCAGCGTAAATTATCGAAGTTTAACTTCGCAGTTGTACAAGACTTTCTTCCCGGTTCCACAGTCACGTGACGACCTTCTCGTTCCGTTTCAAAGACAACTCTGCCCTCACCGTCCAGATTCAAGTCTCTTCTCTCACCGTTCCAAGCTGGGCTCAATCTTTTATACTGCATACGCCCTCTAGCGATTAAACTATCAGCCCGCCTTAAACGCCAGCTGCCCTGATCCACTACAGAGCAAAAACCCATCCCCCGTAACGAGGTTAGAGTTCGTTACATATCGAGTCCGTTGACTTAAAGCAAAGAAAAAACTCTGATGTAAATCGGGCGATATTATATTTTGGAAAAGGAAACATGGTATCTATATCCGCTATTATCTCTGGTTTTAAGGTGTTTAAGCAGCAACTAACAATAATGATCATATTTAGATCTATATATCTATGAATCCAGATTCGACGAGGGCCTAGGACAACAAAAGTCAAGCCATTGCCCTCGAAAAAAATGTTTGGCATATTACAGCACCATTTAATTCATATTTCATATTTTTTGTCATAATTATTTCTACGTGGAATGTCATAATTATATGATAGCGCGGTGGATGTTGACCTCACGAAAAACAAAAAAATCCGTCACAATAATTATTCACTAATAATTATACTTTAAAAAATATTAAATGCTTTTGTAGAATCTGATCGTGAACAAAGAGTTAATGGACTCTGCATAATTAACCCAATTCAGTCATTTACAATCGTGGACCTAGCTCTGTCACCTCCAACATCTTTCCGACGAAGTCGTCACAAAGTGAAGTAATACATAATGCATACTATTACTTTGCTTTCTCGTGTAAACATACAGACAGCGGCTTGAGGTGGATTCGAATCTGCAACCGTCCATTTATAAAGGACTAAATCGCTCAATGTAACATCACATTTATCGTCCCCCTCTGTGATCGTCCTGCCCCACACAGGTATACTGAAAAAACTATCACTTTTTTGTTAATCCGGTTCTGAATTTGACCGTTTGTATCCTGATCGTGCACAAATTGTTTTCTTCCGAAATGCATCAATACGTGAGCAAACAAAATATAAAAAAATAAGCAGACGTGCGAAGAAACCAGATACGCATTAATTGGAGATAGGATGAGCTAGTAAGCTTGAAAATGAGTTCACCTAAGGTAACAGAGCTAGTTAGTGCATATTGATCATGGACACAAGACGAGAATGTAAGGGTCTAATGATTATAGCCAAGGTTTTGAAACTATTGTGGAGTGCTGAACTAAATACACTGGGTTCGGAGAGGCGATTGGAAGTCATCCAACGATTTGACAAGCAAGAATGAGTCGAGCAGTTGGGGGTTCATGAACAATTGAACATGATCGTGGACATCGTCAGCGAAAAGGTCGATAGTTGCGAAATGGTGAGAAAGTGAGAGAAAGATGAAGTATCAGTCGTGTGTCATAAGATGAATGATACAATAATGATCAATGTTACAGATCTTGGACGGGAATGCATCAACTACTCAACTTATTTATTTATAGCATAGATTAAACACGATTTAGAGGTGTCTAATCCCTGCTTTACGATGACATAGGTGTTCTCTTACGAAGTTCTACGTCAATTGTTTCTTCAGAAATGCATGAAAACCAATTCACACTAATCATTAAAACGTCGTCGTCATTATAACACAGCATTGGAATACATGGATACATGAATACATTGGAATACATGTTCAATTGAACAATATTGAACAATTGAACAATTGAACGTTTACCGCCAACGTTGCGAAAACATAGTACATCCAACATACATTGTATTTATTTATATGCACAGCCATCGCAATCCACATTAAAAGCAATTAACCGACGAAAACTGCATCGAAACCGTCATCGTCTGCATCTATAGAGCAGCTTCTTTATAAAGTAAATGAAAAATTAAGGCACTGCCTTGCTATTCTAATATCAAACAGTATAAGAAACATGGTATTGAATCGATAATAAAAATTTTCCGAAACCGATTAAACACCTCTAAATCTGAAATAACTATATGGCCTTATATATACCCGAACAATTACGTTTTTATTATGCTTCAAAAAACCCAATCACACAATCAACATATTAGTCTAAAAATAGTAATTATATGCACCAAATAAATTTTTGAAATCAGAATAATTATCATTAAAAAAATTTGAGGTGATGATTATAAATATTCCAGAGAAAGAGTCAACGAGGCCAGCCGCGACTTTTCTCATTTCCGAACGATTTGACATGGATTTCGCATTCAGTGTCCACTCTGCATTTGGGAGCGCCTCTGAGAAGACAACTTTAAGGGGCGCTATAACAAATGCACATACAAAGTAATTTGAAAAGGCTCTATTTAGACACCTTTATGTCTTGTCATAAAGAAACTACAAATAATTTACTTTCGTTCAAATTCTAGATATAGTACGAAAACCCAAGGCTCTTTCACTAAAATTGTATATTATGATAATTATGTATCAAGGTCCATTGGTCACGAGTTGAGACTCAAGGTGGCGCTTTATGAATATTCTGTTTATATTACGGCATGCTATCAGCGTACAATGATTGTTTCCCTCGTATTACGCGCAGTTAGAGCATCATCAATGTATTTTGCATTTGGTCGACAAATTTATACGCAAGATGTCACAAAGATACTGATTCTAAGACTTGCAATAGAGAAACTTTAGGCATATTTAATCATTATTTATGTGCCATATAGGCCTATTTTTCATTTCTCAACTTTTCATTAACATCAAGCCACCATAATACACCTTCCACATATTGAACATTAGCATCTTCTAAAAATCAAAATTAATAAGCAGTTTATTCTTTCTTTTACGTAGGAAACTTATATAGCGCACGTTCAATGAAACTACGCAGACTTCAGAGAGCCGATAAAAAAACAGTTGCTAACCTGGCTAACCATGAAGTTTCAACATGAAATTTTGTTCGAAATGCGATATTTATAACAATCGTCGCCAAAATTGTTAAGGTGTTTATGGAAAACCTAACAATGTACTTCTTGTGACAATAATTCCTAATCTTATAATCTTATTCGACAACATTCAATCGTGTTGTGCAGAGATTGATGGGAAATTGAAATACGAGATACTTATTATATCAGTTAACTCTATCTTTAGGTGTTTAAGAAGGATATGTCTAATTGAATGGAATGCTTTTCAGAGTAAAAAGATATACTGCGAGTCTTCGGCAGTCGTGGTGGTTGACTTTAAGTAGCCTAATAGTACATCTCAGACCGACACAGTTAATTATATTGAAAAAACGAGCTGTATATTGAGTATTCTATCCGCAATTTTAAGGTATTTAAGTGTCGCCTAACAAAAGATAATATATTTCCATGTTAAAAGATATTACTATTGCGACTGTGGTTTGGATGTGCATATGTTATAACACACCTTCAAGATCTCTACTCAGAGGCGCTCCGGACTACAGAGTGGACACTGCAGCGGAGTTTCACGCCGATGCGCTGAGCAATCGCGAGTGAAAGACTTGCCCAAGGTCTCTACGCTCTGACTTGAGGTAGATTCAAACCAGCAACACTTTGGCTGCCAGGCAATGAACATAGGCTACCCACTAAACCACCGTGCACCATTGCTGACCTCACAGAAAAGAAAATAAATTCGTTGTCATTCTCACTTCTCCACTTAAAAAAATAATACACAAACTTTCTGGAACAAAGCTTGTGGACAATGTACAATTAGCCAGTGAACATCATTATTGAAATAGATATCAGCGACCTCCATTTAGCATCCTTACGAAGTCGCCACAGAATATGTTGTCAGTTAAACATACAGTGACTAACCTCAATTGACATTGAACCTTGGGAAATCGGAGTTAAACAAATCGAGGTTGTGCCTCGACTCTTAATTTGAATGTCAGTAGACTTATCATAATTATTTGAATGTATTCAAAGAACCCTATTATTATGTAGCGTCAATATAAGTAAAAACTCCACAAATGCCCAGTTATTGTTTAATCGTGTTTTTAGCTCTCTTACACACTGTGATTGGCGTTAGGCCTAACGTATAACATAGGTTATCTTTGACTTTACGAAAAACAATTACGCAGTGATTTTTTGGTTGCTGTGTGTTTTAAAAGGAATTTAAAAGTTGTCATAATTAGCCTACAATATACAATTAATGCAGTCACAAACGGACAAATTATCCAAACGGTGTCTTTATAAGCACAAAAATAATGTTGAATCTGTCGTCGTCGTGCCCATCCTCATTGCTGCGGATCGGGGATCAGAGTCGACGACGTCATCCTCCTCCATTGCTCTCTGTTCCTCGCGGTCCTCACGCAGTCCACCATCGCCATCCCCGTCCACTCCTCCACGTCATCCATCCATCTTCTTCTCGGCCTTCCTCGGGCCCTTTTTCCATCCACATAGCCCTGACATATGAATGCCGGCAGCTTGTCTGCTCGGATCATATGTCCGAAGTAGTTCAGCTTCCTTGCTCTCACCACCTCCAGCAGGCGCCGTTCCGGTTGTATCTCTTCCAGTATAGATTCATTTGTTCTAAACTCCCTCCAGCTGACTCTCAGCATCTTTCTATATGTTGTCATCTCAAATGCTGATATTCTCCTTTTGTCTTCCACCCTTAGCGTCCAAGTTCCACAGCCATACAGCGCCACTGGCCACACCAGTGAATATTTGTGAGACCATAATGAAGTGCACACCTTTTTATTTGAATTATCATATTTTATATAGATGTCCAATTCTGGACACCATTTAATAGCTTCCAGTTTAGGTCATCCCAAATTATTTAAGTTCTTAAAAGTGACTTTACCTTTTCTGACAGTGTCATACTCAAGTCCTATAAAGGCGACCAACTTTGGAGCGACTTCATAATATTGTTAAACAGACACTGTTACGGTCATTATGAATTTATTATAATGAGAAATTCAGTTGGATGGAACATAATAGCAAACGAAGAAGTGTTGTGAATGGTTGGCGATGGATGAAACCAGATAAACATAATGAGAAAGATAAAAATAGTTTGGTAGGGCATACACTCAGAGGAGATTCATTACAAAAATCGGTCCAGAAAAAAAGAGAATGAGTAATAAGAAGACCACGATTTGCTGGACTGGATGATGACAATGGATATAGAAAGCCCAACATCGAGAGGAATGGCAACGTCAGACATTTGAACCTGCTCATAGGGGCAGAGAACCAGAGAAAGAAGAATTTTCTTAACGATAAGACCGACATAACTGCAGAGAAGCTAGCCGACATGGACAGAATTACAACAGTCAATCCGAGAACAGACGAAGGCGTGAACAATATTGGTAAAGGTCGAAAACAAAATCGAGTTGCGAAAGCTCTGAGACGCCTTAACTGGAAGTAGGAAGAGCGAGTAACTTTGGCGATGTGTTCGGTAAAGGTTAGACAATAGACAAAAATCAATGTTTTTTCGATGTTTTTTTTATTATCAGGACATTTTAATGCGAGTATAATACACGGTAACAATCTGCTAATGACATTGACATTTAGCTGCGGCTCTGGTGCCACCTTTGGACATTACCTAGCTAACCAATTATAATATGCAACCTTTCACGTTTCCGAGGCAATTGAACCGTATATATAAAATAGATATTTATAGCAATCGTCGCCAATGTGTCTAAGGTGTATACGGAGAACCTAACACTAATAATATTAATTATACGCGCTGTGATAATTCTTTGTCCTATAATAAGACATCCCGCAATCGTAATAAACGCAAACATGATGAAGTGAAAAAATTGAGCTTTGTATTGAAAACGATATAGATATTGCATTTTAAACTATACTTTTTAAGGTGTTCAATACAATACAATACAACACAATACAATACAATTCTCTTTATCGCAACCAGAAGACAAGAAAACAAAAAAAGGACAAAACATGCATGCATTGGCTACAAAGGGGGGGCCCAAAAGGGATGGACATCCCGTTGGGAAGGGTCACCCAAGTAAAAAAATTCCCAAGAAAAATTAATCAAGATAGCGAAAAGAAAGAGACTAAATCAAATTAGGTGATGACAGATTGCAGAAAAGTTTATATTGTCAAGAGCATGTAGGGAAACAAACTTAACTAAGTACTTAACTAAAATCTTAACTACACATGGTCATGTGCACTTCAAGTAGCTTTAGTGGAGGAAAGTAGAAGATCATAATTTTTAATATAAAGTTTTGAAGAGGGTACGACATCTTGCGGCTGTTACAGTAGTGAGCGTTGACCTCACGGAAGGTTATAAAATAATCTCGTAAAAGAAACAGGATATTTATATCGTCTATAATCTCCAATGTTAAGGTGTTCATGTTGTGTCTAAGCTTATTATAGTGGTACATTTTCGTGTCATCATAGCAGACATAATTGCTTTGGTGTTTACATATAGGCCTAGGTCGAGATTTGGAAGTTGTAAATTGGAAGATCAGGCGTGTGTTATCGTAGAAGTTGGCACAGCGTATAAATGGCGAAGCTGCCAATCGGTTAAGTAATTAGCGTACTGAGCTGTTTATTAGTTCGGAACTTCGCCGGAGGTAGACATTAAATTTTGGTAGAGCTTCATCATTAATAATTATAGTCAACAGTTACATGGTCATTCCGCCTGTGATTGGATGGATGGATCGATAGCTTAAAGACATAATATTATTTTTTTGCAAAATGGATCCTGATGAACAAACCTCTTTAACCCTTTAATACCATTTACTACCATCTCGGCATTAAAGGGTTAACGCATACATGCGACCGATGGACACAGATTCCGAGGTTCAACTGAAGGTGCGCTACCACCGAATTTTCCTCCAACTGACTGCAGAATGTCTCAACTGAAGCCGTTTTCCTCAGAAGACCTTCGCCAGTTGTTGCTGTCTTCGCCATCGAAGTCATGTGAACTCGACCCGCTGCCTTCATTTCTCATCAAGGAGTTCGTGGATGATCTTTTGCCGTTTTTGCTGTTACTTTGTAATACTGCATTGGGGGATGGGGCCCTTCCTTCTTCTCAGAAGCGGGCTATTGTTTTGCCTTCGCTTAAGCGTAGTGGTCTTGATGTCAATGACATGGCCAATTATCGACCGATTTCTAATCTATCTTTCTTGTCAAAGATAGTCGAGAAATATGTATCGTTGCAGCTTATTAGTCACCTTGAAGCTAACTCCCTTCTGCCCAAGCAACAGTCAGGCTTTAGAAAATTTCATTCCACTGAATCTGTTTTAACACGCATATTAGTTGACATGTATGCTGCTGTTGACCAGGGGCATGTAACACTCCTGGCTTTATTTGACGTGAGCGCGGCCTTTGACACCGTCGACCATGACATTCTTCTACAGCGCCTTGAAACGTCGTTTGGTGTCATTGGCCGCCCACTGCTGTGGTTGCGGGCTTTTCTTTCTGGGCGCAGCCAGTCTGTGGTTTTTGGCTCTACCCGATCTGACTGGTCCAGGGTCTCCTTTGGCCTTCCACAAGGTTCTATTTTAGGGCCTTTGCTCTACATTTTGTATACTTCTGACTTAAATAAGATCCTGTCTTCTGTGGGGGTTGCGGCACATCAATATGCTGATGATACTCAGGCATACGTCCAGGGGCCAGCTTTAGAGGCTATCTCACTAGTAGAGAAAATTCTCATGACTTCGGAAACGATTAGCGCCTGGATGTCGTCCAACCGCCTCAGGCTTAATCCTGGAAAAACACAGTTTATTTGGGTTGGTAGTCGCATGCAAGTTTCTAAAGTTGATATGCAAAATCTGCAACATTGCTTTCCTGGAATGACTTTTTCTACCACTGTGCGTGATTTGGGTGTGACCTGGGACCAGGAATTGACCCTTTCTGATCACGTGAGAAATGTATGTCGTACTTGTTTCTACCATCTTCGTCAGATTCGCTCGGTGCGTCGCTCTCTTACAACTAAAGCTGTCACTACTCTGATGCATGCATTTATATGCACGAGAGTTGACTATGGCAGTGCCATTTATGCGGGCTTAACTCTTTCACGCATTAATAAGTTACAATCTGTCCTTAATGCTGCAGCTCGTCTGATTGGTGGCATTCCAAAGTTTGGGCATATATCAAGTTTTATACGGGAGGAACTGCACTGGTTGCCTATGCAAAAACGTATTGAGTTTAAGATTCTAATGCTCATGCGTAATTGCCTAGCAGGCCAAGCTCCGATCTATCTTATGGAACTTTGTGTGCCTGTGCTATCCATTCCAGGCCGTAGATTCCTTCGCTCTGCAACGCATGGTGACCTGGTTGTTCCTAGGGCTCGATCTTCCACAGTGCTGCATAGAAGTTTTGCTATGGTCGGTCCGTCTTTCTGGAATAAGTTACCTATTAGTCTCCGTAATGAACTTCTTTGTCTTTCTTTGCCCCTTTTCCGCAAGCGTTTGAAAACCATTCTCTTTGATTATGGTTTGGTGTCAGGTCGGGAGCGCCTCTGAGGAGTTCTCTTGAAGTGGCGCTATATAAATGTTCGATTACAATTACAATTACAGATGAACGAATTAACGCTACGAATACGAGCAGACATGGTAGGACACCTTCAATTCGTAGGAGCAATTACTATACAATTAAATTTCCAAAAACAGCGTGCGACAACGCAATCTTCCAACGTAAATATTTGCATTACAACCGTGTGACATCATTGCAACAACAACAACAACATTGGAAACGATTTAGCGAAATTGAAAAAAAAAATCAAATCGGTCATAATTGTATCATGTCGATGAGATAAATAAGGTCAAGTACTTGGAGAAGATGAGCGTGACATCATGCACAGCATCAAGTTGACGAATAGCAAAGTAATAGGAGCAAATGCGGGTTGTCAAGCCTGTTCCTGAAATTTAGTGATAGTCAGCTGGAACCCATTGCAGAAAATATTCAGTACTATAAATTGTATTAATTTTTCAAACCCGAGAAGCTGCATGTTCCTGAAATTTAGCGAGAGTCAGTTGGAACTTCATTCACTCACTCACTTATTCATTGAAATAGTTATATGACGCATTTTCATCAAAACTACTCAGTGGTACCCCGACTCCAGCATGGCCAAAACGAACAGTTTTAAATTGCTTATTGTATAAGTGAGCGTCCTTTTTAGGGCACAAGAGTCAAGCCATCCCATACCGCAGGTTCAACCACAGAGAATCAAGGCTTTGCCTGGCGAACGTACATGTATGAGCAAATAATGTGTCTGACATAACTTCAAGTATTCTCCTTGAATTTGACCCAAATATCCTCTTGCATTTCTTTCCTATTATACGGTATCAAAACTATTTCAGGCAACAGGAACAAAATTGTCGCTTTCATCGTTTAAGATTGGGTCGTATTGAAAATTTGCATCATCAGGCTCAGCTAATCCTGAAATGTTTCATATTTTTTCGAGCATTTTCACAAAATAGACTTTTCACCTCGGCATTTTCGTGAAACATTTTTAAATTGACGTTCAAAAGTTCTGAAAGTTGCAAACAAAATTAATCTGGATCCAGCCATTACCATTGTTTACTTAGCTTTGTGTTTTCCTAGACACCTTCAATAGGCATTATGCTTATTTATAACAACTATGAATTGTATGCCATTTACTACTAAGCATAGATGATTGTTCATTGAAATCTACCGATTATATTAATTACTTTGAAAGTTTTACGGTATTTGAACTGATCAGAAATAAAATGATAAACTGTAGGCTACTACATTTTTCATTTCGTGTGTTTCTAAAATAAGACGGAGGGAAGCAGATTTAAACGTTGTTTATTATGAGTGTTCAGATTGGTTTTTCAGTAAATACGTTTTCCAGATGATGAATCTGAAGAATAAACAAATCGACATCTTACATTACCAATTAATGATGAAAATCTATATGTAATGCATACTTGCATACTTGCATACTTGCGCCCGTTGAACAAATTCAAACGGTTTCATAACGCAAATTTTCATAGGCCTATATTTCTGTTTGTTCTATTAGAAATGAACTTACACATAAAACATTTGTAAAAGTAATTGCCTGCAACATATTGAAGTATTGATTAAACGGAAATTAAACTTTACCTAGAGATCCATTTGTATTTCCTGCGTTTGACTTTGAAGTGGTCACCTCTCAATACAGTTTTATGTATCGCTCATAACTTGCACATGATATCAACACTTTTTTTCTGTTGTACGTACTGAATAGCTATTGTTAGCCGAAATAATGCTACACATAGCCAGTGAATTGAAATTAGCCTACAAACGAAAGCACACGCTGGGAGTTGATAATTCTTGGCGGTATACGTTAGAATCCGTGTCTAAGGAACAATAACGGAGTTAATCTCTGCTAGACTCAATGTCCTCGTCAGACAGCTTTAAATAACTTTTAAATAATTTATATATTCTACAGTGTCGCCTAAATATCGTTCCACTCTGCGTGCGCGGGAATTCATTGATACTAAGGAACAATAGCGGAGTTAAGCATATTTCTACTTTCATGTTTGAACAGCTCCATTGGCTTCCTCTAACTGCGCGCATTAAGTTTAAAATCCTCATCTTGGTCTCCAAAGCTCAACGGGGTCTTGCCCCGAAATATCTAGCCAATGAAGTTCACCGACCTCTTTTAAGCTCCTCACATCGCCCACTCCGCTCGTCAAATAGATTTGATCTTTCAGTTCCTCCTACTAGAACGGCTATGGCTCTGACCCGATCCTTCACATCAATTGGCCCCTCTCTTTGGAATAGCCTATTCTGTCTCCATCTACTCTGTCTCAACTTCTAACCTCCTCCTCATTTTCTTTCATCAAAACTTATTTCTTCTCTCTAGGCCTTGCGCACTGGGTTTGCCTCTGAACGGTTCATCCTAGTAGAGGCGCTTTATAAATGTTTTATACAATACAATACAATACAATACAATACAATAATCGCAGCCAGACTCAATGTCCTCGTTAGACACCTTTAAAAGACTTTTAAATGATTTGTATATTCTACAGAGTCGCTAAAGTATCGTCTTCCTCTTGGGTTCGTTGTAAATCATTGACACCAAAAAGAATATACTTTAACTGAATAAAAACTGGTTAGAAAAGCAATAACAGGACAACATTTTTCCCGTTATATATCAACAAGAATGGAAAGAGGGAAACTCAAGCGTCCACTAAACATTGCTTTCCTCTGAGTTTTCAAATAAGGTTTCCTCGTCCTCACACAAATCCGTTTTCGCTCATGATGATGATGAATTAGAAAGAGAGAGAAATCAGTAAATCGACACCATGCTTTCTTTACAATTGTTCAACACTATTATGCCAGCGATGCAAGATCGGACAAGACAAACGATTCGACGCCACGCATTTGAGTAGTTTGCACACCTTTAAATCTGATATAAAACACCGTATAAAGACCCGGCATCCTTAAATTGCGACAGTTAGTACACTTCTCTATCCCGTTGGTGTGTCGTCTGATCAAAGATCATTTGCATGAAGTAAGATAATATATTCAAATCCTTTTACGTATTTGCAACCATAAAAATTAATTTTGAAAGATATTGATTGAAATTGAAAACAACTGAAAAAGAATATCATAACGCGCCTTGTCTTTTCATTTAGATCACAACTGTCACGTGTGCGTGGTGAACAAAGAGAGAATGCTAAAACACGGCAGACTGATAGCATTACGAAAATATTTTGACACTCTGCTTGAGTAAGACCGGTGAAGTAAAGTAACAACCTTGAGTTGGATCCGAGTAATAAATCTTGTGGCCGCTGCAAATAGAATGGACTGGCGGGAGAGTGACGAACTTTTTGAATTTCAACCAAGCGGGAGTTGCAGTAGACAATTCGAAAGCAGATGAAAGCGTGGTGAAAAATCGAGGCGAAGACAAACGAGGAGACGAATTGCGTTGAGAATATAGTAAGCACGCAATGTAGGCTATGCGGGAAATGTAAGCGTGCTAAAGTAACTGAAGCCATGGTCACCAATACTTGGGTATCTAATATCTATACTTCCAAGTTCCAGTCAACGGGTCAACCAAAGCAGAATAGAAATTCCAGTTGGGTTTAGGACATAAATCAGCAGAACGACATAATTCCTGATCAACACTTGATGAAGAAACGTATGTAATGCAAACTTTGCATCTGTTTTACAAAGTCAAACGATTGGATGCCACGAATTTGAGCAGACTTTTTAGCACACCTTTGAATCGTTTGTGATTTTTTTTATTAAGTTCAGATTTTCGAAAGCTGGGACAATGCACGCTTAGCAGCATCTTATCCACGTTTGATTATTTGTATCTAAATATTGTGACGTTGTTGCAACCATTAAAATAAACACTATACAGAAAAAGATATCCTGAAACTAATATATAGTAAGAATCGCATAACACAATAACATTTGTTTGCCAATGTTAGCATGACTTTCACGTGAGTAAAGTAAACGAAGAGAGAATACTGAAGTCACTTGACGAATGAGATCACATTGATACCTGGGTGCAACGCCAGAGTAAACTTCGTTTCTCGTAGCTATCATCATGTGGGAGTTTGATTTCCGTTCCTGTGGGGAGCTGTTGAAAGAAGATAATTATGTGGGACGAGTAAAGAGACCTCTCTTCTTATGTTCCAAAAAACTGAAGAAGATATAAGGATGACGTTAAACACCTTTTTTACACACCGTTGTTAAAAAGTGTTGTGTTGCTTGACTAGGGTTCTGCTGAAAATAAGATAGCCCTTCTCACTTCTGGCTTGGCCAAATCAGGAGTGATCCAGCACTTAGGCCATAGTGTTAAGATGCCGAACCCACCGCTGCAAAGCCGACCTGCATGTCGTGCTACAATTATAGTGGGTCGTATTTCGTATAACCGGTACCTGTAATCAATCTGCTGTTCTCAGATTGAATCATTAAATAATAGTGTTAGCTATTCAAGCTTATGCGAGCGCATCAATGAAAGCTAAACGAAAGCTAGGATTAATCGAATATGAGATTCAAATGAGCATTTCTGTGGCCGAAAAGCCATGGATACAACTTGAGATCCGCTGAACAAAACTTTTCTGAATTTATAATGACATTATAAAGCGATATAAAGGTGTCGAAGAATGAGTTCCGAAATCTATAAATTGCTATTATATTCTTATTGTCTCCATGGGCCGTTGACTGTTGCAAATAGAACCGACTGGATGGCGAGTGACCATATTCGGCAAAAAGATTATCAGACTTGAAAGAAGATATTATGTGGGAGGAATGACGAAATTGGTCATTAGCTGCAGTTATTACGGACAGTAGGGAGAGCGACTAACTTCTGGAAGAACTTGACCCTGCGATCCACATGCATTTCTTTCCTATACGGCATCAAAACTAATATCCGTCAGCAGGAATACAATTGTCGCTTTCTTCGCTATGACGAAGTTGATATCTGGCATTATTAGTTTCATTTAGTCTCCTTTTGGTCACCGTTAAGAAACATTTTTCAAATCTACTTAAATTGTATGCGGAAATTGATTATTTATAACGCACTAAATATTTAAAATAAAGGTGTACTATACATTTACAGAGAGAATAAAATAATTTTACGACTATGTTAGTAACATTAGTTACAGCTTGGGAACGCCTTGTCACAATATAGATCTACTCTAATCTAATCTAATCTAAAATAATCTAACCTAATTTGAACATTTGTAAAGTTTTTCAAGGGTGCTCTCAGCTTGGCAGATACATGAAAAGAGACAGGATTTCTCAATGGTAAATATAATGGCTACTGTAGAACATCACGATCGATTCATGACACGTCTATAATTTTTTATCTTTACCTCTTTACGATCTTTACCTCAATTGTTCATGCTTTTGTATGTTCTCGGATTGACTATTGTAATTCTGTCCTTATTGGTCTTCCCAAGGTTCGCCTAGCTCCTCTGCAATCTGTACTCAATCCTGCCGCTAGGCTCATTGCCCGCCTTCCTCGATTCTCCCACATTTCTTCATTCATGACTGAACAACTTCACTGGCTTCCATTCTCGACCCGTATACAATTTAAGGTCCTAATTTTGGTCATCAAGTCTCAAATGGGTCTTGCTCCGAAGTATCTGTGTGATCAGATACTTCGCCCCCTTTCTGCCACTTCGCTGCGTCCTCTTAGGTCCTCTGGTCGGCTTGACCTCTTTGTCCCGCGAGTCAGGACCACCATGGCGCAATCCAGATCATTTGCCTGCATTGGTCCCTCCCTATGGAATGGGCTTCCCCCATCAGTTCGCTCTGCCATCCTCTCTGGTAGTGTATCCTCATCTTTCTCTCGTCTGAAAACTTGCCTTTTACTCGGAGATGAACGCACTGGGAGCGCTTCTGAAAGGCTCTTGCTGCAAGAAGCGCTTTATAAATTGTCAGATAAGATAAGATAAGATAATTTTTATTTATATTTATCTTATCCATTCAAGTTAAAGGTGTGTAACCACTACTGTTTTACGATGCGAATTTTATTCGCTATCAACGCAGAGCGGCACAGGAAAGAGACAAATGGAAACGGATTGTGAGCCATGCGGTTGACACCTACGGGCACTGAGCCCATGGACCATGATGATGATGATCAACGCTGTTAAACGTTCATTTTTATTTCTTAGGAATACATGAAAATAAATTCACATTAACAATAAAAACAACAACAATAATACGGTTAGTGCGGGAAGTTTTTACCGTTATTGATCGCCAATGATGCAAGTGAGATAATTGAGTCTAGTGCCTTCATCACCCTAGTGCAGTGGTTCTTAACCAGTGCTCGACCCTGGGGTTCGATGAGCCAGTGCCAGAGGTTCGGCAGAGGTTCTCTGAAATATATACATATTTTGTGAAAATCGTTTGGTATTTTATTTTATTTTTCAACTTTTCAACGATTCGACCCCACGCATTTGTGTAGACTTTGCTTGAGCACCTTTAAATCGTGTGTACCGTTTTTATAAAGAACCGACATACGTATTTTACGACAATTACTACGAATCTTGCCTAGTGTGTAGTTTATCAATGACCATTTGCATAATATCATAGAATCAAACCTTTTGACGTATCATGTGCAGCCAATAGAAAACCATTGCAAAGATATGGAGTGAAATTGAGACACATAATTATAATAAACTAAAGAATCTCATAACGTGCTTCGTTTTGTCATTTAGATCACAAATATTACAGTTGTTAACCTAAGTTGGTGGTTTCCACCTCACCTCTTGGTACCTAGGGTATATCGGGTATAACTTTTGAACGGTATGGGGTATCATCACAAATCTTACCTCAAAATGTGTGTAAATGAACCCCCTGCAAGTACTTAAAATGTAAATTTATTATTTTATACGAGAAATGTTTGATGGTGAGAAAACTTAACGGGGGGATACCATCGGCCCCACTTGGCAGCCCTAGAGGGTTAATTTTCGGCCTACATATTGACCCAAACATGTTCCATGAGTGCATGTGCTATGTACAACATAAATTTAAGTCGTTCATTCCCATGTTCTATCTAATTGATATAATATCAACCCATGTTATCGGTGGGGTCCATTGGACCCCTGGTGTGCAAAATGTGTTAGCGCGGAAGGTGTGCGTCATAGGGTTTAAAGTCGCAATTATGACATTGATAAAAAATAAAGTCATTAATATATATAGATAAAGTTTAAACAGATATAAAGGTGTTTAATGGATGTCGGATAAAAAATGCCGTCAAACAAAAAAAAAACCGGTTGCATGAAACAGTTGGCGCAGACAACGCAATTTAATATTCTCACTCTGATCGTCAAGTCTCAACGGGTATAATAATAATTGTCTCGCAGTATCTGGCTGATGTCATGGCATCATTCAGATTCCTATCACTGTCTACTTTGTTCAACAAGGTCTCGACATCTTGATTCATCGTTTTAGATAGTTATGTGTTTATTCCAATAATAATAATAATAATATTATTATTATTATTATTATTATTTTTATTATTCATTAGAATGATCATTATCATTCTGTTCGATGAACACTCGTCTTCTGCCAGTATCTCTTCTGTCATGTCTCTTTGAAGAAACATTTTATAAAACGCTTTGAAAACAAAATATTTAAAAGTGGCATAACATTTGTTCTGTTCTAAATATTTTGATAAAATCTGGACATCATGTGTAAATATGAATTGTCTATAAGACTTTAAAATTTAATGGATTTTTTTAACTTTTGGCCAAGATATTGGCAAAAAACCTAGGGGGGTATTTTTTTTGGCGCACCCTGTACATCAAGGAATTGCCAGCCCAAAGCTTGAGGTCAACCACAGCCGACAGATGTCATCTAACACTAAAAGGTACATGTTTTCCACTGCCTAATATAAACGGTTCCCGCATTAAACCTCCTACTGCCTTTGGCTTTAAGCAACCAATCTGACTCGACAAACGTGGTTTTTAAAGAGTAGAAAATAATATTGCAGGCGATTTAGAAATTTTGATATGATAATTATTTGCGAACTGTGTGCATTTAGTAACATTGCGGTCCATTTCACCCCTGTTGCTGATAGGCACCACAATTATACAGCGAATTATATGTTTTTTCGTATAGACTCCTTAGTTATAAATTAATAACCAACCGGACAGAGAAGAGTCCTTTACCGTTATATTATAGTTGTATACCTCGTCACTGATGAAAAATCTCCAAATGCCAATCCCAAGCCTGGATAAAAGAGGAGGGCGACGCGAACTGTCTTTGTTACCAAAGATAGTGTCGTTTAACTACTACTACTAGTATAGCTGATAGAAACCAAATGACGGAGTATGATCAGCCTCAATGAATTATTTTAGTCATGAATATCATTCGCGAAGAGATCCGAATGGCTAGTAACAGTAACTGTAACAAATCAATTATGCAGGTCACGACGATCGATTCTTGAAGTATCTATAATATTTAAATATAATCACCTTTTCCACTCAAGTTAAAGGTGTGTAACCACTGCCGCGACTATTAGGCTATTCGCTATCAACGCCGTTAAACGTTCATTTCTATTTCTAAAGAAAACATGAAAACAAATATCACATTGACAATAACACAACAGCAATAATACGGTTAGTATGAAGTTTTCACTGTTATTGGTCACCAATGGTACGTATACTGCCAGGCAGCAAAAATTACAGTGTTCTTCTTTTAGCTGCTTGATTTACATTGTGACTTTCGAGCTACTTTCTTATAATTACTTTTTGCAAAACAATGATCTCCAAAATAACCTTTATGTTAACAGCCAATTATCACGTTCCCGAACTGGAAATCTTAAGGGAAAGGTTTGATATCAGTGAATTGAAGCAGGCTATTAAATCAACTAAAAAAATCTCCAGGTGACGACAAAATGAGTCACAACATCGGTGAGCAAAATAGGCGAGACTGTCCGTGCTAATCTCAACATCCATTATCTTTACGGCGACCAATAATTTTAGGCCCAGGTCTTTATTTCAGGTTGTAACGGAGGCTTTTAACTATTAGATCAACCTATCAGTGTTTAATATATACATGTCTGTGGAGGAAAGCTCTCCCCAGGATTAGACCCTCTAGGAAAAATCGCTTGTGTACATGTAAATACGTATCATTGTAGTTAGAATATTATAATCTAATGAAAATATTGACGGAATCCGCATTAGAAACATCAAGATGTCGCGACTGATAAACCAGCGCTGTCTTGCACACCTTTATCACGTAAACAATATCTGTTATAATAAACAAAACAGGCGTTTGACGATAATGTTCAGTTGCTTCTGCCAACACTTTCTTCTCAGGTTTTATCACAATTCTTAAATTTAATTTTTTAAGTAGTTTTAGCAAAAGTTCCGAAGAACAATGATCGCTACTATGGTTCTCTTTCTTCGCAACGTTTGTCGTGCATAAAGTACCTCTAAATACCATTGCGTTGTGTCGTTGCGTGCAAATGAACAGACGCTGGAATAGATACAGAGATTCCAAAGAGTCACCCGTGGCGGCAGTCAGCCGACGGCCTAATTCCATAAAGAACTCACGACCTGACACATTAATTGGACCTAATGTCTCTAAAGCTATTGGCACGAAGTCGTGGGTGGCGGGGAGCTCTGCATATTTTGCTATTTTACGCGATGCGGCCAATTCAGCTGCACTCCCAGGTATCATCGATGTCTTCGGTAAGTAAGATGCGGCGCAAGAATGGATGCTGGTTGCGTCCCAGGTCAAGTACTTTCATTCAGGCTTGAATGAAAAAAATACGAACAGTGACGGTGATTTTATATAACCGACAATCGCACAATAACTTTTACACCATTGTAAGAATTTCAACAACGTCGTATAGAAATCGAATAGCAATATTTCTTGGCTAATGTATCGCCATTTCATTCGGACATAAATATATTAATGCTCCTTCAAGTAAAAAAAACTAGTTCTAAGTTTACATGCATACATGCATACATGCATACATGCATACATGCATACATGCATACATGCATACATAAATATATAAATACATAAATACATACTTACATACACACATACACACATACACACATGCAGAAATATATACATACAAATAACATAGATGATGCATACAGAATATATGCACACACATTCGTGTCCACATAAAATACATGTACATGCATGTAATTAATACACACACATACTCGGAGTTACGCCTCTTTGGCGAGAGATAAACCGTAAACACCTGTTTAACCCTCGAGTGCCCAAGAGGGGGGTCCGACCGGACCCCAGGCCTGTTTTCCCCGGATAACTTTTTAAAGACTATGGATCTGCAGAAATGCTCTTAGGTATTCCTAGACCAACCATTTGGGCATAGAATGGTATATTTTTCGTGAGTATTGTCCTACCCTGTACCCCACAATCACAGCATATACTAAGGGTACCGCATGATATTCGGCTGATATTCATACACGCGTATAGGCTTCCTTCGGTAAATAACGCAAACAAGCATACAATGTGTCAAGAGATTTTTACACTATTATTTTACACCAGGTGGTGCAATTGTAATATAAGATACATCAATCGATTGCAAATTTATTTGTGATTCCATAGAATCAACTTCTGTTACGATATTCCAATCCCTTCTCAAGAAATTATCATGAAAGCGCTGGGGTCCTTGGGCCTTCGTGTACCAAAAATTACCTTGGGCACTCAAGTGTTAAACTACGTATATCAATCTATTTATACTCGATTGCGTTCAAATTTTAACCCATTAGTGCCTAGTGTTCCACTTGTGGAACATTCCACTAAAAGTGGTGGCCACGACCTGTACTTTGTTTTTTGTTCTTGTATGCCACATATAATTGGTGGTCTATGGTTTACCAAGTTGAGCGATAAATAAGTGGTTTCTCAAAGTTTGTAAGTATGTAAACGTTCAATTATAAAATGTCATTTGTTTCAATCGCTGGAAAAAAGAGGTAAGCTATCCACAACTGTAAGATTTGTTTTAATTTGATGTTTCCTGTTTTATGAACACTCTCCGTTCATCATATATTGGTTTACAACCACCGGTTTATTATAAACACCGTGTGTCTAACATGTTCCACTTGTGGAACATTGGGCATTAGCAATACCTTTTCTGTTTACATTTAGGTCCAGTGTATGTATGCATATGCCGGTATGTCAGTATGTATAACATCATGTATGCATGCATGTACCAGGTAAGTATGAGTGTGCGTACGCCGTATGTACGTACGTATGTATGTATGTATGTATGTATGTATGTATGTATGTATGTATGTATGTATGTATGTATGTATGTATGTATGTATGTATGTATGTATGTATGTATGTATGTATGTATGTATGTATGTATGTATGTATGTATGTATGTATGTATGTATGTATGTATGTATGTATGTATGTATGTATGTATGAAAGTATGTGGGTAAGTTTCTATGCAAGTATGTATGTGTGTAAGTATGTATGTAAGGACGTATGTATGCATGTAAGTAAGTAAGTAAGTAAGTATGTGTGTAAGTTTGTATGTAAGTATGTATGTATGTATGTGCGTACGTACGTATGCACGCACGCACGTATGTACTTACGTAGGTTATGAATGTATGTTTATGCTTACTTACATGTATGTATGTATGAATACATAAATACATATATAAAGACATATGAACATACATAATACTTGCATACATGCATACATACATACATACATACATACATACATACATACATACATACATACATACATACATACATACATACATACATACATACATACATACATACATACATACATACATACATACATACATACATACATACATACATACATACATACATACATACATACATACATACATGCATACATACATACATACATGCATACATAAATACATACATTATATACACGTATACATACATGCATACATACATGTACATAAACTGGCCCCAAATGTAAACAGACGGGGGTAATGGCAGGGAGGTAATGTTCTACGGGGTAATGGTAGGGGGGTAATGGCAGTGGGGTAAAGGCAGAGGGTAATGTCCGGATACCATGCGATGTTGAAGTTGCATATAACAAATAATGGGTATTGCATGTGCCCAATGTTCCACAAGTGGAACATGATTTCAAAACCATTTTAGGACAAAACTGCAGCAAAACAATCAAAACTGAAGCCATTTTTCGTGTTCTGGCGTGTGATTTTACCTTAAATTGTGTTTGAAATTCAAAAAAAAAGTTGGGCATTAATGGGTTAATTTTAATTATTAATATCAAAGTGCAAGAAGTGGAAAGGTCTCAAGCTTAGAAGCATGTTGATGACGAAACGTTTTCACATAATTCATAGTAAAGTTTAATTTTGTCTAAAAGGTGTTTAAGCGAAACACTGTATTTCCCGTTTTATCGTAACATATTGTGTCTTCTAAGTTTCTAGCCCGACTTCAGCAATCGTTGACCTCTGAGAATGCAATTTAATGGGCGGTATGCAATGACTAATGAGACGCCACTTCTCGTAACTTTGTTTTAAAATTAGGTTTATATTACTACGGCCTTCATTCTTTTGAATAATTCTGTGGCGAAAGGCATTATGGTGTAACCTAAGTACTCGAAACAAACTGACAGTTTTTTTGTAAGCAATCGACAACGTTAAGAGTTATCCTTGATATCCTTCTGGCTCTCTAACTGCTCAGAGGGATTTTTTATCATTTGAGGATACCGTTGTTTCGATGAAGTGCATTCTGGCAGAGGATTGACTATTCGCTTGTTTGGAAAAACCGCGCACAAGGACTGCAATAATGTTAATTATAATAATAATTTGCAGTAAATATTCGTACAGTTTTGTTTCGCTAATTTCACAGTCAAAAGAAATATTACTGTTGCTGCGTGCAAGCTTTTCGCTTGACAAATATCATTTCCGATGTTTCTGGCACAATAGGAAACCTTTGATGAACACGTGCAAAATGTTGAACAGATCTGTTAGCGTCGCCCTCGACGTTAACACAGGCAATAATTATAATTGGCAGTTTGAATAATGTTTATCAGCATCTCATGATTGACGTTGACTCTTACGTCGACATTACCTGGACTTGGATAAGGGAAAGTGTTTAACGTACAAGCACTCGCTCTATTTATAAACTTTTATGAACTAACATGAAAGGTGTTTAGGTGACGCAGTCAAAAGAGATTTTATATGTGTGGTAAAAAGAAGTCAGAGAGCAACTGCACCTATACTACATGGCATTCGCTAGATGGCTGCACCGAAGTTTAAGTCACATGACAGATAAGGGATTTGTGGCTTAGTTGGTGTTGATCATCAGCTGTGACATTGCTGTTAATATTATAATCAGCGCAATCTCAGCGGTCAGGTTTATAATTAGCACCGTCCTCTTTGTTTACACAGACCATAGTGTTTTTAAACTTTGCACTTTCAATATCATATAATTCGTGATCGCCGTGAACAGTTACTGTTAACCCTCGGGCTACCAGGGGGGGGGGGTGGTAACCACCCCCCCCTTAGGTTTTTCCCAAATAAAACTTTTTTGCGTTTGGAATAAAATTTTGACGTTTTAGGTAGCTGTAGAGGATTCATTTCCGCACATTATGAGCTAAAATGTGTGATGATATACCATACCATTCAAAAGTTATACCCGATATACCCGAGGCACCAGGGGGGGGGGGTGGATACCACCCCTCCTTAGATTACCAGCTGTATCTTATCCGTCCTTTGACATGAAGAGACACAAATTACACCATTCTGTAGAGGGAATGTGGGGCTACATTTTGGTGGTCACGGAGTTGTCTTTTGACAACCGGAAGTGCTCAAAATAAATTAAAATATAGAAAAAAGTGTTTTATTTTCATAAAATTTTCATGTTTTTCCTATTAAAAATTATTCATAATTAATTTTGCAAGAGAAATAAATTGTGCCATTCTATAGAGGGCATTTAGGGCTATTTTTGATACTAATTAATTTGACATTTGATGACCGGAAGTGCTCAAAATAAATTTAAATGTGTGAAAATGTTGGGTTTTTTTTACAACGCGAACCGATAAGTCTGTGTAAACGTTTTTCAGCAGCTAATAGGCCTACATGTTTTTTTTTCTTTTTATTGTAATTAAAACTATCTTATTACTAGTTTTTTTAGTTGGATATTGGACTTTATTATATGTGAACTATTTTTAAATAAATAAATTATGTTAAAAACACACAGAATCTAATATTTTGCTTATGCGAAAGTATACATTTTGCGGAATTGACGGGTGCCTACGGTAAAAAATTCATAACTTCGGGGTGCTTTCATATATTTTAAACCTAAATATACCATTTTGTGCAGAAATGAATGCTGAATCCATTGGTGTATTACAAGTTATGATATCTAAAACCAAACCCAAAATCCAGGGGGGTGGTAAACACCCCCCCCCCCCTTGGTAGTCAGTGTTACAAAAAAGCTTGGTAGCCCGAGGGTTAACGCCGACATTCCTATGACCATTCAGGGGGTTATTTTAATCCTAGCAATTTATCACAGCTGCCATATTTATAGAATCTTATGTATTAAAATCAAAGGTGTGTATAAGTGACGCGCTGTATTGTGTATTATTTACTCAACTATATCTATTTTTATGGAACGTTGCTCTAATGGAAGGCCATTCAAGATCACTGGGCCAACCAGTGCACCACAGATTCACCATGGTTGAGTACAAGCAATGTGATGTGCAGTGTATCATCATAAGACAGCTGTAATATATATATTACCATATACATGGTACCATATACATGTTTTATATATAATTATATAGTATAAAACAGCTTTGGAAAGGCCCAATAAGAGGCGCATACAAGAGACAGGACAAGTGCTAATAATAAGAACAATAATTGTTCGTAATCTTAATCGTGATCTAAAAACTTCTAAAGCGCTACTTGTTGCGCCAATGTATGTTATCGCTGAACTTTCTCGACAAGACAAATAATATTCTGCTTATATGAATGGATCCAAAATTGTAAATTAAACACCTTTAAAACTAATTCTTCCCTTGCTATAAAATCATCAAGTTCGGCCGTTTTTTGGGTGTTCCGTGACATAAAAATTTATGTCCTAGAAGTCACGTAGAGTTAAATTCATTGTTTAAAGCGCAATCTTATTATTATTCAACAGTTTAACGACATCTTATAGCAACAAAGGCTGTTGACGCCTTTAAAGTTACAGTATCAATGTATTTCAGGTCACTGTTGTTTAAATGTTCCGCAGTTTCTGTCTATAATGTCTATCTTTTTTTTCTTTTCATTGTTCTTCTTCTGGGATTTGTATTTCCATGTCGACAGTGTTCATAAGGTGGTTGCTGTAGGTCCTTTTTGATGCATTTGTCATTATTTAGTGTCACCATTTAACATACATGCTTAAACATGCATATATTTAAATATACATTCATTTTCTGATTTTAATTTTCATTTATTTTTAATTAATACATATATAAGCAAATAGATTAGATATTCAACATTAATATGAAAATCAAATCATTCAGCCATCATCTATAAGCTTAAACAATAATATCAGAAATCGTTTGATTCAATGCCTATTTAATCTATTACAGAATTAGAGGCATTTGGCCCACCAGTTAGTATGGAACAGAGATGTGTGATTAGCGAGGAAGTCGGGCTATTAGTCTGGCAACAGAGTTTAGAACAGACTGAAGAGGGGAGAGACGAACTTTTGTAAGGCCAACGAATAGCGAGTTGCAATAGTCGATTCGGGAACAGACGAAGGCATGAACAATTGAAGTAAAGCCAGAGGAGGAGACGGAGCGACGGATTGCCCTAAGCCGCCTCAGATGAAAGTAGGAAGAGCGAGTGAGACTGGCAAGGTGTGGAGCAACGGTAAGCATGCTGTCCAGGACTACACCAAGGTCTCGAACGCTTGATTGGAAAGTAAAGTAGGGAAATCGCTCTGTAAGAAGAGGCAAATCAAACTTAAGAAGCGGTTCATCGTGGCACTTGAGTGCTCCTAGATTACTTATAGAACTTTATTGGTTGACATTAAAGGTGTTTAACTGAAGCACTGCAGTGCGGATTATGTTAGTGAATATTTTGTTGCTGTCAAAGGATTATTAATTCACAGTTTCATTACTTCGTGTTGAAATCAAATAATTTATCCTTCTGTCGGTAGAGGTAAATTCTCTTTAGCGATTTGTTGCCATGCACGCTAAGTGACAAAGTCCGAATATCGATGAGATCGCTGAACGAAGACAATAATTATTCTGTAAATGATTGGCGGAGACTCCAGCCTAAGTAATAAATATGTCCGATTGTTGTTCATCATGTTATGACATTCGATCATTTAGAATATCATTATGACTATGGTATTTTCATAATTACCATGCATGTAGTATGCATGCATAATTATCATTGTATTGTACGGTTTGTACCTTAATTATAATAATCACTTCACATCCCATGAGATAATGTGATGCTCGGTCATTTCCAGCGAATCATAAGTAATGCGATGTGAGAAAGGAAACCAGTGGAGTACATCCCGCATGTAGACTCGGCCAAACTTGGGAATGCGGCCTATGAGGTGAGCAGAGCGGCAGTGACAGTAATATTTTAACGCTGATTCAAGTATTTTTAGTTTTCCTGTATTACACATCTCAGCGGTTGAAGAATTATTCATAATGTTTGATGAAACTGCGTTAAAGGTGTTTAAAGGGTGCGTTATATTATTTGTTGTTTATCAACATCTTATGGGTGCACATGTTGAGAGCGTTGACCTCTTTGTACATTTGTTCTAACTGGAGTTAATCCCACCGTTAGCGGTTTGTCTTTTTGATTAACGACAATCTCGTGCCATATGAGTAACTTTGGGCAAGTTCTTCATTAGCAATTATTGCTCAGCGCCTGAGTTTTTTTATGACGGCGCATTCGGAAACACAATGGCAATACAGAAAAGTTGAACCGAGTTCGAATCCCGATTTTCTAACACGCGCAGCCGCAGGTATATGTGCACCATGTACTGTAGCCGTTATGGATTTGAACCTAGGTATCTAATTTGAGAGCATTAGTCTCAGTCAGTGGCTTGCAATTGCATAGAACATACTCGTGTCAGTCATGTTGCTCACCTGGCGAATTGAGTGATTTTCCTGAATTTATAGATTCGGAAGAATGAGTGTTAAAGGTGTCAATGTTACAACTGTGAAATGCAGCTTTTAACGACATTATGTTTTGTTACTTCAATCAGATATAATATTTTTTCATAGGCGGTATAATATTGTGCTTAACGACGTTAAGTGGACGATGATATGCATCGCATGATACTTGATCACAGCTTTAGACCGGCCCCACCCGAATTAAACTGCTGTGGGTAAGCATTGTTAGATATAATTATGCCCTAGGGGCGGATCAGAGGGGACAATCCGGCCATGGGCCCATGGCCTCCATTTAAAAATTGCATGAGTCGTGCCCCCCATTAATTTTTTTGGTTTCAAGAACCTTTAATTAAATCAATGCACGACTAGAGAGGTCATAGCATATTCCGAAGAGATCATGACCAGACGACTAAAAAAAGTCATCAGTTTTTTTCGGCAAAGATCACCGACAATTTTGCCCCCTTCCCTTCCAAAATTTCTGTATCCGCCCATGTTATGCCTATAATTATTACAAGTCTAACGATGCTGCGTCAAAGTATTATAGTGATCACCTTATCCTCCACACTTCGGCGTGAAACTCCGATGCAGTGTCCGCTCTGCATCGGGAGCGCCTCTGAGTAGAGAGAGCTTAAAGGGGCGCTATAACAAGTGCACACACAAGCAAATTATACCTCACAACAAGCTCTAAGGGTATATAGCATCTAAACACGGTGCGCAGTTGATTGATGAAATGATTACAACCGCTTCCCACTCTTATCTTCTCCTCCTCCTCCTCATTCTTCTTCTTGTCTTCCTCGGGGCTTGGAAGTTGGAACGCGTTGCTTATCGATTTCTAGAAGCTGAAATAGGCGAGAGGGATCAAGCGCCAGAATTTATTTATAGCTTCGATGGTCTACATTCTGAGGGTGTGTAACGTGATCTTTTATAATCTATGGTTCAGCGGCATTCTGTGCAGGGTTGCCAGATTTCGGAAAAAATTGTCTAGCGGCAACGTTTCAGGTGAAAAACTGTTAAACTATAGGAACGGAATGAAAATTTATAGCGAAAATTAGGGTTTCGCCCCACCCTGGCCTCCATGGTGGTAGAGATTCGGCAACCCTTACAATGCTCACAGCGACACAGTGTGGTTAAGGTTTGGAGTGAAAAGCCCAAAAACTGTGTAGGCTAAATGCATTCTGGTCAAACAGACACACAGAATCTTCTATTCATTTATGCAGATAGTTTAGCGGCATATTCTGGCCGCCAATGTCAATTGTGAGTTCACATCCACATTCAAATATAACACATGTTTTGGAACTGACTGAATTTTCTGCATGCTTCAAAATTTAAAAAAGTCGCCCTCTGTAAGCTGAGGAGTTGACACCGCTTCACGCTGTCATAACCCTAGTTGTCAAAACAGTTAGGTTTGCATAATTATCTCGACACAGGCCCTAGAAATGAATTGAATTTACCTTTAAAAATCAGTATTTATAGGTTCTTTAATTTACGTTCAAATGGTGTCTAACATGATTAATTTATGATCTATTATTGTTCAGCGGCATATCTAATTTAAAATCATATTAAAGGTGCTTAAATCTATCAGTGTCTTTTTGTAAAAGTAGATATGGACAAACGAGAGGAGAAAGAGAGAAACGAATGAGGTAATGAAGGAGAGAGAGATAGACAGACAAACAGACAGTGAGAAAGAGACAAACACAGAGAGACAGACAGACAGACAGACAGACAGACAGACAGGAAGACAGATTTAGAAACACGGACGGACAAAAAGAGGAATCAGTACAGCACCCGCCGTCTCGTTGACTTTTTCAGACAAAAGATGTCGCAAGAGAATGGTGAGACTCACAGTTACTTATGTTTTAAATAGATATTATTTCCATCCTTACTTACAGCTTCTCATTATGGACCGTTATTGTTGTTTTTAATCTGTGAGACCATTTTCTTCATGACATGTCTGTACACAAACGAATAAAAACAAGATTGTGTCATTTTATATTATAGCATAGATTGGACTCGTGTTAAAGGTGTTTATGATGTATGTTTCGCTTTTTAGTGAGCTGTTCTTGAAGCTGTCAGAATCAATAATTACTCTATAATAACTCTGTTTGGTCTGTATGAATATTGTAGTTGCATCAGTCAATGAAATTTTGGTTAAGCATGCCTTGTAATCCGCCCCTAGATAACGACACTTCACTTTGCTTGGCCTCGGCGTTACAGAGCCATGTGTGGATTGGATTATTCCTAGCCGTCTGTTCTTCCCACTGACAGTGCAATCATTCTCAAGATGGTTTCGTATATCATGAATGGAATAGATGCTGAAAAACCATTGACGAAGATGAATCGCGTCGCCCTCATCTTTTATACAGGCTTGGGATTGGCACTTCCACGACTCGGTGCTAGGTGTGAAATAAAACTTGTATTCCATATTTGTATCGTCGACAAGGGAACAGTCAGTTTTAAGTTTAAAGTTGTCTATCGTTATATATTAATAAATTTGCAACGAACATATTTTGCGCAGTGAACAGTCTTGGGGTAATTTTCGACCCAACTGGTATTCGCAGGGTTAACACCTTTTACACTTATTCTTTGGATGTTATAAATTTGGATTCGGAAGAAATATTATAATTCTGTTTGCAAAAGAATCGTTGAAGGTTGGATGGGGAAACGATGTCCGTTCTATTTATCGAATGGAAAAGAACTAGATATTATGTCCAGGTTGTGGTTATTTATTATAATCATCGTTCTTATAACAATGAAGAATAACCTATTGGTGACCAAACCACTAACGACGCCACCACTACACCACCGCGCCCCACAATAATGAACTTGTTTAACGTCGAGCTCCTAAATTGTGGTTGATCAATAATTATTATTATTGTTAATTGACTCAAATGTCGCTAACAATATTATCTTCCATAGATTATCATGCCAGAAATCGCATAAGTATGCGCCATACTGTGTTCCAGACCATAGCTGATATTGTATATGCATGAGTACTTGTTATACATATACGTGCCAAACATGCCCCTTTGTGGCTATTCTTCGATCCCCACGATAATGGCGATATCTTTATTGGATGGATCCGATTTGACCAGGGTCTATGACAACACAGGCCGTTACCCTGGACAGAAATTTGCTCGGCATAATTATCACAGCACTGATGAGAAAGGTACTAGACTAGTAATTGTACAATATATCTATATTATTTGGGTTTGAAGAATTTATATATAAATGAAATTTATTTTACTCCTTTAAAGGTGTCTAAGACACATATAATATTTCCTTTTTGCAAACTTTGTTAAGCGACGTTGTGTCTCAACATAAATGACTGGCGTTGCCATCCCCTGTTGCTAGTGCTTTGGACTGGCACCACACAATGTCAGACAGATTCTCCGGTTGTTGTAACCATGTTATGGCCGACTCCGGCAAAGAGTTATTGCGGGGCGCGGTGTAGTATTATAGGAGAGGGTGGATGGGTTCGTGCATTGGAGTCGGAATGTTGCGGGTTCGAATCCACCTCAAGCTCTTAGCTCTCAAGCCGCCGCCACCGCGCCGCGTGGGAACCTTTAGCAAGTAATTTACTCGCAATTACTCATTCGCTTCAGTGTCCGCTCTGTAGTCGTGAGTAGAAACCTTGAAGGGGGCGATATAACAAGTGTTCATGCATACACGCACATGCATACACAGCTAGCAACGGTCGCTGTATGATAGTTTATGACTTTACAAATAATGTGGGCGTTGACATGTTTGGCTCGTTGCAGCTGTTAAACTCGATTCAGCATGCATAGCTCAATTTGCTGTATCAAGTAGGAAACTTGTTCTTGACAATCATTTCGACGATTCAATTTGTCTTATTTATAACAAATCATAAATGCGTGATAAAGGTTATTAAAACAAAAGCACTTATCTTTTGTATGTTTTAGCGCCCCTTCAAGCTCTCTTTGCTCAGAGGCGCTCCCGAATGCAGAGCGGACACAGCATCGGAGTTTCACGCCGATGCGCTAAACAATTGTGAGTGAAGGACTTGCCCAAGGTCCTTACGCGGCGAGGTGGGTTCGAACCTCGAACCTTCCGGCTTCAGAGCAACGACGCCACCACTACACCACCGCGCCCCACGTTTAGCTAAATCTTGAGCTATATCTTGAGGCAAACAAGCCGATTGCCCCTGTTTGACATAATATTAATTAATTAATTAATTAATTAATTAATTCGTTCATTCGTTCATTCATTCATTCATTCAGTCAGTCAGTCAGTCATTCATTCGTTGCAGAAATTTATGGAACGACCCTCCAAGGTTACTATAATTCAGGAGCGCTATACTCATCCAACATCGACTGAAATTTCCTGTCTTCTAGATCTGTTCTAGGCAAGCATATCTCCTCCAACACTGGTCAAATAGGACAGCCTTAAGAACGAGCGTAATGTACTCCAGGGTTTATTTCCAGGAGAAGTGCCAATACTTTGAAATTGTGGCATATTGATAATCATTATATTAATTAATCCCATCATAGAAAGCGATGATCACTTGAAAAGAAATGGAAGTCAGGGATAAAAATCAGTTGTCAATGTTTACGACGTTGTTTAATGACGTGAGTGATCGAATTATCTCAAACAAGTCTTCTAATCGTCGATACATACAAAGGCAGCTTCTGGCGATTACTATTTTTTCCCGTGTTTATACCAAGTATTAATTAATTTCAAGACAGCATCTCGAGGCTACCAACGCCGTTAATTATACAACTCAACAAATCGTCTGCCGTGTGTGTTTTAATTGCGACCTCCTCTGTTGACTATTCATACTGGCACCACGGGAATATAATTATTCTCGTTGACAAAATCATTATTTTCGACAACGTTTCGTTACAGCATAGATGATTGGAATCACCTCCTCTATTATCAGTGCTTTTGGACTGGCACCTCACAATGGCTCAGAAATACTATGATGATGACAGTGTCATGCATGTGGTCGCTGCTGTCGACAGAAATCATGTTGTTGACAAATTTAAGGCCAACGTTTTATTATCGCAATGTGGCACTGTCAAGGGCGAATAGTGGTGAAATTTTTACATAATATCTAATCATCATAATCGCTATTTGACGGATAACTTACTGAAAACAAATATATATATATATATATCTTATTGTTTTATTACTATTAGGAAACCGCTGTTGAGAGACATACCAACACGATGGTTTCTACGCTATTTTATTATTTATAATTTGCCAATATGTCTTTTTAAGGTGTTTGAAGAGACTAAAGTATTAATTGATTTCAAGATTGCATCTTGAGGCTATCAAACCCGTTAATTAATACAGCTCAAGCGCTCCAACAAATCGTCTGCCGTGTGTGTTTTTTTAGAGGGAAAACGGTCTCTGTTGCATGTGCATTTGTTATAGCGCCCCTTCAAGCTCGCTTACACTACTCAGAGGCGCTCCCGAATGCAGAACGGACACTACATTGGAGATTCACGCCGAAGCGCTGAGCAATTGTGAGTGAAGGACTTGCCCAAGGTCCTTACGCGGGGAGGTGGATTCGAAAATCGAACTTTCTGGCTCCAAGGCAATGACGCCACCACTACACAACCGTGCCACACAACTCAATGTTGTCATAATTATGCTCTCGTCAAATCTGGATCCATCCATCCTAATGTGGCACTGCAACTTGCAAGGGCGAGTTGTGGCCGAATTTTTGCATGCAGTTTATTTATTATCATCACTGAAAACTGGAGGCGCTCTCGCTTTAGTTATAACGGAGTGAGACATTGCATTAAAGGTGTTTAGAAATAACAATGAGGCAATGGAACAGACATGAGACGGTGTAAAAGTGGGTGGAATAAACTAACTCGTAAGAGTCATAAGATTTGCTGTCGAACATCAATGCTGGCGATTACACACGGGGAGCTAAAAAAAATTGATGGATCAACTAAACAGAACCTCAATAAAAAAAACATGAAGATAAGAGAGCTGAGAGCGCCTCTGAATAGCTAGTCTGTAAGAGGCGCTTTATAAATGCTCATATACCATACCATACCATAAATATCGGTAAAAATAAGATGAGATAGCAATGGGAAAAAATGGAGAGGAGTTGGAACACTAGGAACAGGTCGAAGAGCTTCTGCCACTTGGGAAGTATGATGACAACAGATGCAAGAAATTGACATATTAAATTGAAGAATAATATTGGGAAAAGATGGGAGTTGTGATTATCTAATGACTCTAATCAGTAATTTTAAAACAGGATTTAATATTGTGCCTCTATTAGTACGAATTTTTAAAAGATCTTATGGATTGGTATCAAAGGTGTTTAAGTGACGCATTGCATTGTGCAATATTTAGTGACACCTTGTGGTAGTCAATGGTTTATTAACTCACTCCAGCCGGAATTGGTTTGATACCTATGCTGTTAATGGGGTCACGGGAAAGAGTTAAGCGACACTTTCATTATTTTATATTTAAAACTAGCTGTACCCAGCCACGCGTTGCTGTGGCAGAAAAGACCTCCCCCTCCCCCTCCCTCTCCCCCTTCCCCTCCCCTCCCCTCCCCTCCCCCTCCCCCTCCCCCTCCCCCTCCCCCTCCCCCTCCCCCCCCCCCTCCCCCCCCCCCTCCCCCTCCCCCTCCCCCTCCCCCTCCCCCTCCCCCTCCCCCTCCCCCTCCCCCTCCCCCTCCCCCTCCCCCTCCCCCTCCCCCTCCCCCTCCCCCTCCCCCTCCCCCTCCCCCTCCCCCTCCCCCTCCCCCTCCCCTCCCCCTCCCCCTCCCCCTCCCCCTCCCCCTCCCCCTCCCCCTCCCCCTCCCCCTCCCCCTCCCCCTCCCCATCCCCCTCCCCCTCCCCCTCTCGCTCCCCTCCCCTCCCCTCCCCTTCCCCCTCCCCCTCCTTCTCCCCTCCCCCTCCCCCTCCCCCTCCCCCTCCCCCTCCCCCTCCCCCTCCCCCTCCCCCTCCCTCACACCGTCCTTTACTGACAGCGGATATAGCCCAATAATTTTAGGCCGCTTTCGTAATTTTAGGCCGCTTTCGTAATATTGCACTCGCTTATGACGTCACGGGACGCAACCTCATTGATGTATCGTCACTGTGTTTTACGGGTGAAGACAATTCTGACATTTTGCAAGCGCGTGGTTTGGTTGAAGTTGCAAATGGCGGACGAACGGATTGCAAAGTTCACTTTTTGTGGAAAAGGTTGCGTTTTTTCGGGAAAAAAGCATAATTTATCACTGTTCTATTGGAATGGAAGGTGTTGTAAAAGTTTCAAAACAATCCGTGGGTCACTTTCGGCGTGATCATGTTCCGAACTATTGGAAAGTTTCATTTTTATTTATATAGATAAATCTTTTCTGATAGTCGCAAGACGAAACATTCGATAGATGGAGCCAGTGGCTGGAATTGAACGTTCGCTAGATGGAGCCAGTAGATTGGGAGTGGAAATGAAAGACAGGACATAGTAACTGAAACAGAAAATCTAGACTGAGAGTCGCAAACGAAGCAATCGCTAGATGGAGACAGTGAATAGTCGATGGCTTAACGACGCTGCCTCGTTGCATATAGTCATGATCTGCGTTGCCCTCCAAGTTTCCACTGGCTTTAGGCTGGCTCCGCCGGATGATTGGCAGTTTTTCATTTTTTATCCACATCTTATGACCGCTATGGGCCGTTAACGTTTAACTTTTCTGTGACGGGTTTATCACGAAGATAGAAACAATTTCTTATTATTGTTATTACTCAAAGTTTAACGTTGTCATAATTATTATGATATCAATAATTCATGATGAATTTAAACCTATGCAGTGCGTTGAAACTATTTAATAGCGTCTTAGATACTCCGTATATGACTTTGCGGAAGCAGCAACGACAGACTGCGATCTATTGAAGCTTTTATAATTTATCATAAATTTATCTTCAAGGTGTATCTTTGACTGATTGCGTTTGTGTTCTGTAGCGAAGAGGCGCCTTTGTTACGGCATGTACAGTAACTGTGTTACGAAGTTTTGCTATGGTCGGTCCGTCTTTCTGGAATAAGTTACCCATTAGTCTCCGTAATGAACTTCTTTGTCTTTATTTGCCTCTTTTCCGCAAGCGTTTGAAAACCATTCTCTTTGATTATGATTTGGTGTCAGGTCGGGAGCGTCTCTGAGGAGTTCTCTTGAAGTGGCGCTATATAAATGTTCGATTACAATTACAATTACAATTACGACGCCATAGGAGTTGTAATTGCTATTATTATTTTTTATCATATATTATTTATTGCTTAACGACGCTTTGCGTAATGACAGATTTTTTCGTTGCCCTCTTTCTTAGTAGAGGCTTCGGACTGGCACCTTCAGAGTGTTCACACTTTCGCAGTTTATGAACAGCATGTGGCTGGCAATGGCCGTTGATGCCGTCCAAATTATCCTTCAGTTGTGAAGTATTTGTGTAATTAATGAATATGCTAAGTTTATGTAACGTGGGGATGTGCGTCTTAAAGGTGTCCAAGGGACAACAGATCAATCTGTCAATTTGCAAATTATTGTTAGAACCAGAATCTATTAATACCGTATGACGTCATGTTGAAATCGAACCTCTTTCCTTCGACATAGATCGTTTCTATTCAGCGACGCTGTGTCGTTGACCGTTTTAAAATTCGATCCTCGAGTCGAGGGTTCTATGTTATCCTGGCGATTTTATTAATTATTCAGTGGTAGTGTTTGTTAATGATGCTACATCGTAAGATATATAATTAACATGACCCTCATCATGCATCTGGACTCAAGACTAGCATCGAATATCATAGCCAGTTTGTTTCATGTTAGTAACTAAGCGACGCTGTTTCATAAAGAAGAAGCTTAGCATTGCCCTTCTTCTTTATTTAGCCTCTGCTCTGGCATCACTGAAGTGTAAAAACTTTCTGTTGTTTTCAGCGACTTATGATCGCAATGATTGGTATTGTCAGCGTTTCTCGATGCTGTTGATATTGACAAAACTAGAGGTAATAATGATTTATTATTTCATTAATATATTATTTCGGATGAAAAACTTTCCGAGGTGTCTAATACTTTCACCGTGTTATCTATAATTCAACGACACCATAATATGGTTGGCAGAGTCTGTTGTAATTCCTGACAATATTCGAAAAATATGAAATATTAGGCCTACTTTAGGTTTTGTAACGACGCAGATAAGAATGGAATCACCATCTTTATTCTACTCATACGACTGCCACCTAGCAATGTCAGACGGAATATACATGTAATTATCTGCAGCTTATTATTTCAAAGAGCATATCCGTAATTTCTTTATTTACCAGGTTCCTCAACTTGAGTGATATGCGACGATTCCAAACAAGGTACGCTACCGTGTATTAAACAGTGTCAGGCTACGGTTAGCATTCCTTATAATATTCGAAAAATATGAAATGCTACTTTAGGTTTTTCAACGATGCAGAGAGGGATGGAATCACCCTCTCTTTTATTCTACCCATACGACTGACACCTTGCAGTGTCACACGGCTCTTCCATTTTCAATGTTACAGTAGTTTAGGTCGACCTCTCATTAACCATCGGAGGCTAACCTGGAGTGTTTTTTTCACCCCACTGTCAGTATTTGACCTGAACATTTTTACTGCTTTAAAATTATGCCATGCGCTTTCGTGTATCTGCTCATCGATGATTTTGGCTTAATTCCACATTTTTTAAATATTTTTATATCAAATGCACGGTCTCACCTGAAGTCATACAAGGGCCATTGTTAATAATAGTGTATTTGTGTTGAAGAGATTTCTACGTTTATCAGCACCCAATGCCGCTAAACTGATATCAGAATTGATATCAATGGATTGAAAATGATGATAGTGATGAGGATAATGTAGAGTTTGTTGATTGTAATGATGTCTCGGAGCCAGATAATGCATGTTGAAATCGATGATGTTATAGACCTAGCCTACGTGATTCAAATTTGAATGTGGAATGCATGCAACAAAGCGTTAGACCTAGCCTACTTGTGTGACCGTAGACTCGATGATTGTGCTGATATTTTACCTTAGTTGGGTTTTATAGATGGTAAATTCCATGCTGAACTTGAATTAAGTGCCATTGTTGATCAAACATGGTGTAATATTATATCATAGGTCTGATGGTCAACTCTACGTGTTTGTTTAATCTGATGGTCAACTCTACGTGTTTGCGAGGGCTTGCCACCGGTGACTCTTTCAGCTAACTGTGTTTTGTTTTGCAACTTGTTGTTATTTTTTGCTCGCTATGACTGTTAACTTAACATCATTTCGGCTAGTTAGTGCAGAGAGCGCCTCTGAGTAGAGTCGTCACTGACTCTGTGAGCGGCGCTATAAAAATGTTCAATTACAATTACAATTACAATAGGCCTGAAATGGCGTGGGGTGAAACATATACCCCAGGTTATTATGTGATTTTTTATAGGTTAGCCTCCGAGGGTTAAGTAGCTCGTTTTCTAAACAAGGCGCAATGGATAGCAAGTCTAAACGAAAAATTCAATATGCTTGTCATGGTCAGAAAGATACATTGGTACGATGGCATATTTTTAGTGAGAAACGTCCTCTGCTGCATAGGTCGCCACAATGAGCATGCGATCCGCGTGACCTTATCCTCTACACATTGGCGACGCACTAACCAAGTAAAAGTAACCTAGTAAATTACAGCGGTAAAATGAGTATTCACAGTGTCGCCGTTACTTACATACTCGATTCAATATAGGAGGTCAAAAAATCGTCAGGTCGTCAGGACGATATTTTCTGTCGCTAGCTCGTTTTTTGCTACGACCTGTCAACCCTGCATACGGTACCACAGCTGTACAATGTCGCTTACCACCGACACCAATTATACACTAAAGAAATGTAATATTTTTATTTTGGGTCAACATCCTCAGAAGTAAGTCGCAAATCACATGCAATTATTATGTTTTGAATGTGGTTAATTATACATAGTTATCAATATACATGTACTCTCGTTGTGAACGTTCTCGTTTAGGTTTCAACAAGATGCCTAATATACTTTTAAGTGGATAAGTGAAGGTGGTGATGACGGAATTTTTGTTTTTCGTCATGTCGGCATCCACTACCGTCACTGTAGTTATGCCGTTCTGCGCTAAAATATTTTTTACAAATAATCCTTGAGCTTGTGCTGTCAGTTCGTTGAACTCGTCAGAGCCAGCCTTCTCCATTGCTTTCTTTCTGATGTCGCTTCTCTTAGTTGTTCCAGATTCATTCCTGTTGTTTCTTGAACATCGTCCAACCACCTTTTCCTTGGTCGCCCTTGTTTTCTCCTTCCCTCTCCGCATGCCAGCATCATATCTTTTTCCAAACCATTTGAACGCAAAACCATGATCCTTGAACACCTTTAAATATTTGATAGCCGAGGCTTTTAACAACTTGTTTCCTCTCGTTTCATTATCTTATTATTACGTTCAACTACGCCACTAGTTGCACTCTGCCAGTGCCCGTCCCAAGCCTGGATAAAGGAGGAGGTCGTCGCTAATGGTCTTTGTTACCACGCAGTGACGTTAAACTGCAACTACTCGTTTCATTATCTATTCCGTTTTCGGTATGGTTCTAGTCGGTTGCTTTAACCCTCAGGCTACCACGCTATTTTTGTAACACTGACTAAAAAGGGGGGGGGGTGGTTACCACCCCCCCCTGGATTTTGGGTTTGGTTTGAGATATCATAACTTGTAATACACCTGTGGATTCAGCATTCATTTCTGCACAAAATGGTATATTTAGGTTTAAAATATATGAAAGCACCCCGAAGTTATGAATTTTTTACCGTAGGCACCCGTCGATTCCACAAAATGTATACTTTCGCATAAGCAAAATATTATATTCTGTGTGTTTTTAATAATTTATTTAATTAAAACTAGTTTACATATAATAAAGTCCAATATTCAACTATAAAAACTAGTAATAAGTTAGTTTTAGTTACAATAAAAAGAGAAAAAACATGTAAAACATGCTGAAAAACGTTTACGCAGACTTATCGGTTTGCGTTGTAAAAAAAACCCCAACATTTTCACACATTTAAATTTATTTTGAGCACTTCCGGTCATCAAATATCAAATTAATTGGTATTAACAAATAGCCCTAAATGCCCTCTATAGAAAGACATAATTTATTTCTCTTAAAAAATAAATTATGAATAATTTTTAATAGGAAAAACATAAAAATTTTATGAAAATAAAACACCTTTATTTATATTTTAATTTATTTTGAGCACTTCCGGTTGTCCAAAGACAACTCACTGAGCATGGAAATGTAGCCCCACATTCCCTCTACAGAATGGTGTAATTGGTGTCTCTTCATGTCAAAGGACGGATAAGATACAGCCGATAATCTAAGGGGGGTGGTATCCACCCCCCTCTGGTGCCTCGGGTATATCGGGTATAACTTTTGAATGGTATGGTATATCATCACACATTTTAGCTCAAAATGTGTGCAAATGAATCCTCTACAGCTACCTAAAATGTCAAAATTTTATTCCTAACGAAAAAAGTTTGATTTGGGAAAAACCTAGGGGGGGTGGATACCACCCCCCCCCTGGTAGCCCGAGGGTTAACCTCAACGTCTACCACATTCGCAGGATGTCTTTTTTCACTGCTAAACACCATATTTTAAAAGTTATCATTTCATTGACACCTTAAACTTCTAGGTAGCACATGCATTAAATAAATGGTTTATCAAACAAGGCGAAGTTTTCTCACTAATTCAATTAAGATCCACCAATGCACCTGTGCGATAAAGTTCACCTTCATTACGATTATTGTTACATTCTACTTAAACACCTTGAACAAGTGGGATTCGAATGTTAGAAATTCCACATTTTCAAAGCGGAACTAATATCATGTCTTTTCATAGCCTTTCAAACGTTAATCGTTTATCTCGGTGACGCTTCATAATTTCTAACAATTATTGGTTATATCCATTATTCACATAAAGAATTTTTTATTGCATAATATTGCATTGTATTATTATTTCTAGTAGGGTGGCATGTTCAGAAGCGCTCCCAGTGCGCTAGCCCCCGCAAGAAGAAACAGCTTTTGAGAAGATAGACGGAAATAGAGGGTCTACCAGAGAGAAGTGTAAAGCGAACTGAATGAGAAAACGCATTCCAAATAGAAGGATCGTTATAATTGAGGAAAATGATCGACACTGAACCATAGCAGTTCTAGAGCGCAGAACCAAGAGATGTGGTTTGTAGGTTGATCGAAGTGGACGGTGTGAGGAAGCTGAGTGACGACAAAATGTAATATCAGTCAGATATTTGGGACAAGACATGTTGAGCATTGAGTATCAGAGTTTGCAAAGTACTCGACAACGTTTTTTTGCATCCGCAAGCATTTAGACGCTTGAAAGTATTTCACTTTATCCGATTTTCTGAACGCACCTTTATATCTGATGAACATCTCTTATATAGACATATGTGTTATCGATTTAGTTCAATGCAAAAGTAATCTTTGAGCAATAAGTTGTTTTTTAAACCAGATGAAAATTAGTTGGCCTAAAATCCTAAAATAATTGTAATTTTGTGACGACTTTAAGGCAAAACTCTTTTATAAAGAATTCAAGCATTTGCGCCGTATCGATATTCATAGCTTCAGTAGGAGGCGATCATTTTTTGAAGAGCATTACAGTATAAATTAAGTTCTATTATATGCCAAGTTGAGTCCTGGGCATGACGTTAAACTGCATCCATCCTCTGCCACAGGGAACCAACAAAGTCCCTGTGCCGGTCCTAAGCCCGGACAAAATGAGGAAGGTTTGCCAGATGGGTGGCGATACTCTGGCAGTAAAAAACCAAGACGATTGTAATCCGCCAAAACCACGACACAAGTGACATGGCTACCCAGATGCTTCAAGGTGTCATGATGTGAAGCAGACATGCACAGGTCGGTCAGGACAGACTGGTGGAGAGAGTCGGGGAGAGAGCGTGGGACACAACGGGCATTGACCCACGTTGTCCTTCATGCCTCTTTTTCACGATTCTCTTCAATCGGACAATGTGGTCTAGATGCTCCAAGATGTTAATGGTATGGAGCAGACCTGCTGACCGGACAAGTTGAGGCTGGGCAGCATGACGCGAGACAGACTCAGACAGAGAGTGGCGTCGGACTCTAACGGGCATTGAGCCCTATGATATTGATGATGATGATGATATGCCAAGCAAATTTCTGTCCAGGGTGACGGCCTTTGTTGTCATAGACCCTCGTCAAATCGGATCCATCCATCATAATGATCACTTATAACCTTGTACCGGTAAGAAATGCTCATTGAAACATTTTTTTGCCAAATAACGTGACAAAAATGGTAATACTTTTTTATGCGGTACAATTTTTCAAATACTAAGTGCTTCAAACATTTCCCGCACTCATGAAATATGTCAGAATAAATAAAAATACAACAAAGAACGTGTCAATGGAGAGAGCTGATTAGTAAGCGCAGAAACAATTAGGCTACGTCCAAAACCTCGAGTTTTGGCCAGAGCAGCCCTTGCTCGCGGAACAAGAAAATCATGATCTGTTTAGGTCGAGAATTGAAGGATGTTGAATCAGGTGACATGGTGCAAGAGTTCTTGATAATGTTTCGCATTTGCTTCGAATAGAATGTTTGAAGGGTAACAAAGGAGCTTGGGAAAATGGTGGTGGGTGTTTGGCATTGAGGGTGAAAGAAATAGAATGTGAGGAATTCAGGCGTCGGATCTACAGGAAAATTGATTCCATGTTGGATATGGTTCGGATTGCAATATTTGAGATGAGTTATTTATTTATAATCTTCGTAAAATGTAAACCGACACAACGTCTAGCATGAAATTGGGAGCCGTGACATTGACAATTGGCAGCAAATACAGAAAATATATATAGACCTACTATCACCAAATAAAAAGGTGTTTAAATTTGCTGCTGTCCCAGGAATTCACCATTTGTGTTCATAAAAACAACTTACGTAAGGTACATTTTCGGTTGACATGTTTTGGCTGCATTTGTTGCAGATTCTATTGCCCGTTTGACCATTTTAATGAATATCCCGTTTAAAGAACAGAACAAAGGAAAAAGTCGTAATTGATACCGTAATGTTTTAATTTATAATACGTATCGCGTTAGGCCTACGTCCGCGTATCAGAGCGTCAAGAAACGAAGAACATATAGAACACTAAAGGAAAATTTTGTCGCGTTCTTATTAAGGATGCGATTTTGCGACATGATAAAGTTAATTCCTTGCTTATTATACAACAGTGAAAAGTCAAGTCGTCCGTTAGGCCTACGCCCATGTTGTTTGTTGAGGCGCTCGTCTCCTTCTCAATGGCCTTGAGCCAGCAATGGACGAATCCCAAGGTCCTGGACACGAGGCCATTGACATCACAGGACTTGATAGCTTAAGCCAGTACTAAATTATAGGCCTACTACTTGGTGACAGAGGCACGTGTGCGTAAACAACTTACCCGGAGTCGAACCGGCAACAGTGCACAACAGTACCACAGTATTGTACCACTGGTTATCTAACTAATTTAAATGGTCTGTTATAATGAGTTCATAATACTTGTGAAGTTGTTACTTCCTTTTGTTTATTCCGCCACAGACGAGCAAAAATTCCTGGCCATTAGGCAGAGCAGCCACGAGACTCTAAACTAGATGAATGCGAAATTTATTTATTCATGCAGAACACAGCTCCGCCATTATCTACTCCTTCTTACTGAGAGATCCCCGTCTCCCAACTTGCACTTCATTGTCAGTGACCTTGACGCTGTTACTAGATCTCATGTTCCACTTCCCCATTTATCTAATCTCTCAAGCGTGTTTCCAGCTTTAACCTGAGAACAATCCTAGACTGTGTCTCATCGTCTGTCTTTCCCTCGATTAATTATCCCTGCCTTCGTCTCCTCCTGAATTGACTACTGCAACTCCCGTTTGGTTGACCTTCCTGAAGTTCGTTGCTCTCCGTACGGTTCATTATAACTAATGACCGACTTCATCACTCCTCCCACTTCATTGTCAGTGACCTTGACGCTGTTACTAGATCTCATGTTCCACTTCCCCATTTATCTAATCTCAAGCGTGTTCCTTGCTTTAACCTGAGAACAATCCTAGACTGCCTCATCGTCTGTCTTTCCTTCGATTTCCCCTGCCTTTGTCTCCTCTCGAATCGACTTCTGAAACTCCCGTTTGGTTGACCTTCCAGAAGTTCGTCACTATCCCTACTAATGACCGACTTATTCACTCCTCACACATAATATCTTCTTTCAAGTTTGATCATCTTTATTCCGAATTGATGTCTGTAATTTCTTCTTTTTTGACATTCAAAAGATCGTCACTCGCAATCCAATCGGTTCTGTTTGCAACAGTCAACGGCCCATGAGACCATAAGAATCGGATAGCAATTTATAGATTTCGTAACTCCCTCTTCGACACCTTTATATCGCTTTATCTAGTCATAATAAATTCGAAGTATTGGAAGGAGTAGACGAATCGAGAACACCAGATGAATTATGGCGCCAACTTAAGGAAGTCACCTTGGCTGCTGCAAAGGCGACAATACTAAAGGAACGCCACAAACGCAAGAATTGGATTTCCAGCGACACTTTTGAATGGATTGGAAAGAAACGCGAGGCCAAAACAAAATCTTCCACAGAATACAAAAAACTAAGAAGTGAGGTACAGAAAAGACTGCGACGAGATAAACAGGAAGAGCTTGAGACATTGTGTAGCGAATTAGAGGAAAACGCAAAAAAGGGTAATAGCAGACCAGTCTTTCAAACAGTGAAGCAGCTTACGGGATCGTTCGTCCCTCGTACCACGGCCATCAGAGATGCCTTCGGCAAGAAAATTGTCGAACCAGAGAGAGTGAATCAGAGATGGAAAGAATACTGCGAGGAACTATACATCGAAGTAGATGAGCACGTAGAGATTGACATCCAGGAAAGGGAACCACCACCGCTGAAGGAAGAGATCAGGCGCGCAGTAATGAAGTCGGCGTCACGAAAGGCACCAGGTCCCGATGACGTGGCAGCTGAATTACTGAGGTTTGGAGGAGAAATGACAGTGACCAAACTGCATGAGATATGTACGGAAGTGTGGAAGACCGGAGTATGGCCGGAAGAATGGACTCAATCAACATTCATCCCACTTCCCAAGAAGGGTGACCCACTCCAGTGTGACAATTACAGAACCATTGCACTGGTCTCGCACGCAAGCAAAATTTTGCTGCGCGTTATGCTAGACCGCATGCAAAACAAGCTCGAAATGGAGATTGCACAGGAACAAGCGGGCTTCAGACCTAAAAGAGGTACAAGAGACCAGATTGTGAACCTCAGGATTATAATAGAGAAAGCAAGAGAAAGAAATCAACCACTCTACCTTTGTTTCATTGACTTTACTAAGGCCTTTGATAGAGTCCGACACGATCAGCTATGGCTAACCATGCTTGAAATGGGCTTTCCACCTCATCTAGTCCAGCTGCTAAGAAATTTGTACAGACAACAACAGGCAAATGTAAGAACAAACGACCACACTTCAGCATGGTTCAAGGTTAGAAAAGGTGTTCGACAGGGCTGCAACCTCTCCCCATGTCTGTTTAACATTTTAGCAGAGCAAATTATGCGAAAGGCACTAACAGGTTTCGCCGGTGGATTCAGGATTGGCGGAAGAACCATCAATAACCTGAGATATGCTGACGATATTGTCCTACTGGCCACAACACCAGAAGAACTACAAGAACTCGTGAAACAAGTCGCAAGTGCTGCAGAAGAATATGGAATGTCAATCAACGTAACTAAGACGAAAGTTATGACGACTACTGAGGAGGTGCTCAAAACGGTGGTGGGTACGGGAAGACTAGAACAAGTGGATTCCTTTGTATATTTAGGGAGTAGGATATCAAAAGATGGGAATTGTGTGAATGAAGTTAAATCAAGACTAGCCATGGGAATGATCGTCATGACCAAATTGACGAAAATTTGGAAGAATAAATCAATCAGCATCGTCACCAAATTGCGGTTGATGAAGGCTTTGGTGTGGCCAGTAGCGACGTATGGATGTGAAGCATGGACTCTGAAAAAGGATGAAGAAAAGCGAATTCAAGCATTTGAGAACAAGTGTATCAGAAAGCTGCTGAGAATTCCATGGACTAAAATGATGACCAATGAACAGGTGTATGTGTCAGCGGGAGCCACAAGAGAACTATTGGCCCACACCAAAATTCGGAAACTTCGATATTTTGGTCATATCATGAGACAACAAAACGGTAGCATCGAAAGCAGCATCATGACGGGTTTTGTGGAGGGGAACCGAGGACGAGGAAGGCCGAGGATATCTTGGATCGACAACGTCCTGAACTGGACAGGACTTGTAGGCTCTGACTTAATGAGCGCGACAAGGAACAGAAGACTCTGGGCATTAAAGGTCCATTCATGTAGCCAACCGTCGCGATGCGACGATGGCGACATGACATGACATGAATAAATTCAGAAAAGTAAATACATTTTGTTGAGTGGATCTAGTATGTCTGACTTTTCGGCAACGAGAATGTTCGTTTGAATATCATAATTCGATCAATAATCTTAGCTTTCGTTGATGAATTCGTATTATACGGAGTTGGTTTGAAAGTTTGGTTTTTAACAACGTTGTGTGTAAAAACCAAAGACGTTTAACGTTGTCACTCTCTCTTCTTCCGTTTTGCAACTAAAGAAAAGAGACTTCATTCGCTCGTCCCACATAACTTTCTTCATTCATGTTTGATCACCTTCACTGGCTCCCCTCACTGCTCGCATTAAACTCCAGGTATGTGGCACTGTGTTGGACGCTCACTTCGGGTAAAGAATACAAGCATCACTGGAAGGGTCAAAGAGTGATGATAGCTAAGAGAAACGAGTTTTGTTACGGAATTCTTACTCTTGTTTCAGTTTCAGAATATCTTTTTCTATATAACTTGCATTTTAATGGTTGCAATAACGTCACAAGATACAGATGCAAACCGTAAAACTTCGGTCACAATGTCACAATTTTCCAAAATCTTGTCTTTATAGATATTGTTTCAAACGATTTAAAGGTGTGCTAAAAAGTCTAATCAAATTCGTGGCATCCAATCGTTTGACTTTGTAAAACAGCCGCAAAATCTGCAATACAGACGTTTCTTCATCAGGTGTTGGTCAGAAATTATGTCGCTCTGCTGATTTATGTCCTAAACTCAACTGAAATTTCTCGTCTGCTTTGGTAGACTCGTTGACTGGAAGCATTGATACTCAAGTATTGGTGACCATAGTGTCAGTTTCTGTATTTCGCTTACATTATTTTTCTGAATAGCTTACATTGCGTGCTTACTCCTTTCACATGAGACGATTTGAAGTAATTCGTCTCCTCATTATTTTGTCTTCGCCTCGATTTTGCACCACGCTTCCGCATTGAAGGTGTGTTACGATATGCTCATTGTAACTGTTTCAATATCAAAATAATTATCTTTTTCTATATTTTTGCTGGTTATAAGATTCTGATGCAGATAATCAAACGGTTGAAATTAGGGGCTAGCGTTCTCTTATAATTGCCCAATATTATCCTAAATCTGAACTTTGTAGAAATTGATTTAAAGGTGTGCTACAAAGTCTACTCAATTCGCGGCATCGAATCGTTCAACTAACGCAATTATCCATGCTAGACGTATCATCATCAGTTCGATGAACTGGAATAATGTTGTTTTACTGGTTCTTCAGATTCATCATCGGCGAAATAATAATATTAATAATTGTCTCAGGTTGACGATAATAGGCCTATGTAATAGCAACGGGCATTGGCGACGTGAGTTGTTATAGTAGCTTTTATAAACCCAACTGGAATTCCTCGTCTGCTTTGGTAGACTCGTTGAATGGAAGTATAAACACTCAAGCATTGGTGACCTTGGCATCAGTTTATTTAGCACGCTTACTTTTTCGTAATAGCTTACATTGCGTGCTTACTTCTTTCACATGAGACAATTTAAAAGCAATTCGTCTCTTCATTTGTCTTTCCTTCGATTTTACACCACTCTTCCGATTTGACTATTGCAACTCCCGCTTACTTGACCTTCCAACAGTTCGTCACTCTTTCTTCATTCTAAATGCAGCTGCAAGACATATTGCTAGAATCCAACTCAAGGTTTTTACTTTAGTTCACCGGTCTTACTCAGCCCGTTGTCGAAATATATTTTTGGTAATGCCATCAGTCTGCTGTGTTTTAGCATTCTCTCTTTGTTCACCACGCACACGTGACAGTTGTGATTTAAATGACAAAACGAGGAACGCTATGATATTCTTTATCATATGTGTTTCAATTTCACTCCATATCATTGCAAATGGATTTCTAATGGTTGCACATACGTCAAAAGATTTTATTCTACACTGTGTCCAGTTAAAAAGTAGCCCCCACAAAAAAGTGTCATAACTCGGTCAAAACGTTTGGGATTTGTCTGAAATTTCAAACAGTGACCATATTTACACGAGATTCCAAAGTCGTTTGCAAATATTCGCGAGTTTGTTAAATTTATGAGCGTTTGCGTTGGAGCACCGTCAAATTGAACTTTCCAACATGGAAAACATTTGACCGAGTTATGACACTTTGTTGTGTGGGCTACTTTTTAACCGGACACAGTGTATGATTATACTGTATGCAAATGATTTTTATAAAACGACATAGGCCTACTGGTGTCAAAAAAAATTGTCGTTATTTAAGGATGCCAGCTTTTTATAGGACATAAAATATTCGATTTAAAGGTGTGCAAGCAAAGCCTTCTCAAACGCGTGAAGTCGAATCGTTTGTACTTGTCCGATCTTGCATCGCTGGCATAAAAAGTTCATAAATTGTAAAAAGTCATGATATCGGTTTTCTGTTTTTCTCTCTCTAATTCATCATCAGTGAAAACGGATTTGTGTGAGGGCGAGGAAACCATAATTGAAAACTCAGATGACAGCCATGTTTAGAGGACGTTTTTTCCAATCTTGTTGATATATTTTGGAAATAGAAATTGTTGTTTTGTTTTTGCTTTCCTAATCAGTTCTTATTCCGTCAAAGTATATTAACCCTAATCCGAACAAGGGGGGGTCTGGCCAGACCCCCCTTCATATATTTGGTGCATAACTTTTTTAAAGTGATAGTTTCTAATATTGCTCTTATGACTTTGTTCCTATATGGATGAGCTACAATTAGCACATCTAAGCGACCAAATCGGTTGAGTGATAAGGAGATACTGAAGATAATACTGTCGGATACTGTATAATGTTGACAGTTTCGACAATAAGAGCAATAACAAAGAATGTGAACGTGAAAAGATACCAATGCCTGAATAACAACCTTCAGGTGTTTCTTAGGATAAAAACAGTGTTGAAATTGAAGATGATGATGAACATGATTATGAGACTGGACTTAATAGTGAAGATGATGATGACCAAACTGTTGATACTGATGAAGCCGAGACCTGAATACAAGTAAGGATCCGGATATGTTTGGCAGACAAATGCATTGCCAAAAGGATGTGCTCTGTTACACAATGTAGTAGCCTAAGCAAAAAATGTGGAATAAAAGAATACGGACACATTATATGAGAATATTCAAGATAGTATTGATAGATTCCTAACCAATGAGATGAGAGACATCATCATTTGACAAACAAACCCGGACTATGATACATGCTTACATTTTAGATGAAAGCATATTCTATTAATTTTTTGATAGATATTATATATAAAACAGCTATACTGACTTTGAATTTAACAGCATTTAATACTAATATTACTAGAAGTATGATTTCTTTATTTTATTTTCCAAATTTTATAGATAGACAGTTATTGAGTCCATGAAACAGGTGTGACAAACCGTCGCAATTAATGTTACTAAATCTAGAGGGGTCTAGTCTAAAATTTATCATAAAAATGATTTATGTTGCATAGAGAGACTAATACATTGTTGTTTTTAGTCATTCTGACATCATCCTACAAAATTGGCATATAAAAAACACTATTACCTATGAAAAACCTATGAAAAACCTACATTTAAACGGGGGGTCTGGCCAGACCCCCCCCCTGTTCAAATTAAGTTGGATTTTCGCTTGTTCGGATGAGGGTTAATTTTGGTTTTGATGACTTCTAGCAAGAACTACGGATTGGCACGGAAAACGACAAACTGACGACTCTAAAGTATTTATAAAATATATAAAAATTTCTTAAAGGTGTCATACGAAGACATTGAATCTGGCAGCGATTATCTCCATTATTGAGCTTTTGACACAGATTCTAACGTATATCTACAAAAATTATCAATTCCCAGCATGTGACGGGTCTTTCTGTAATTTCCATGTACTAGACACGCTTCCATAAAATTTGTAGCACTATATCGGCTAAATGTCATTCATGTCCTGAGGAACCTTTTTTCCACCTCTAGCAAAAACCACCTATAACCTATGCCCTAGACCGCGTCCTTTTGTTTTACCAGTTAAAAATGTTAGAAACTTATTCCGAGAGTTCTCTTTGTCGCCCATTAATGACATTGTTATCTTCACATTGCTTTTATCGTTTATTTTAAAAATGCATTGACATGTAACTGGGTGCGGTGTGTCACCCTGATTTGTCTCATTTAAACGAATATTATATATATATATTCTGGCCCTGAAGCGTATACTACCAAAAGATAGAACAATGACGATGAAGTATCTAAAAATCTCAACGACGGGTTGTGCATGAAACCTTCTCACAAATTAGCTCAATGCAATAAGGTTCTTCTTCTTTTTTATCCGTGGGCTAACAGCCCGTAGGTGTCCACTGCACACTTGACCACTGTTCTCCATACTTCTCTGTCCTGTGCCCGATGTGTCAGTTCCTGTGCTTTCATTCCACACCATTCCTCAATGTCCTGCAACCATTCTCTGCTTGGTCTTCCCCTTCTCCCCGATCCATCCATGATTCCCGTCAATATGCTCTTTATCTTTCTATCATCACTCATTCTTTTGGATGCAATAAGGTTAGCTAAGACTAATTTAAAAACCAGCCACAAATAATTCGTATGCGAAACTGGCATGAATTTTAAGAAAACGTATTACATAATTATTAACGAAATGAGAATTTATAAATTTATAGCAACGTGAAAAATTGTTTCAAAGGTGTCGAAAGTGACCGCCATTCTATCTTTCTTTGTTTTGGCGACATCTCGCGACTGCCGATTGCATCGATCTCTCATTAATTCAAATACAAATTGCGTGTATTATTAGTGGCGGCGTAATCATAAGTCAATCGACGTATTGCCTCATGACCTGCCTTATGAATTGTCAGAAATTCATGGAAATGATAATTGATTAAGAGGCACACTGGATGAAATCAGAACGATACTAATTAGTAATTCTGACTCCGTAAAGTAGTCGGCATCCGTAAATAACGACAATATTAATATTGTCGTAAATTATGGATGCCGGTGATTTATAAGGCATGATATACGATTTATTTTCCGGCGAGTTCAGGCAGACCAACAGACAGACAGTCATACAGGCAGGAGAAAACAGACAGAAAACAGACAGAAAACACACATACCGTGCAGTAGACTGCAGTAACGCGTTTACATTTCCCTAAATTATTCGTCTTCATTCTTGAAGTGATTTGTTTAATCGATATATTAAATTCAACCAGAACGTAATATTTGAACGCAATTGGGTATTAATAGATTGTTTCCTGGGTACGACGTTAAACTGCATCCATCCTCTGCCACAGGGAACCAACAACGTCCCTGTGCCGGTCCTAAGCCCGGACAAAAGGAGGAAGGTTTGCCAGATGGGTGGCGATACGCTGGCAGTGAAAAACCAAGACGATTGTAGTCTGCCAAAACCACGACACAAGTGACATAGCTGCCCAGATGCTTCAAGGTGTCATGATGTGGAGCAGACATGCACAGGCCGGTTAGGACAGACCATGGAGAGAGTCGGGGGAGAGAGCGTGGGACACAACGGGCATTGACCCACGTTGTCCTTCATGCCTCTTTTTCACGATTCTCTTCAATCAGACAAGGTGGTCTATATGCTCCAAGATGTTAATGGTATGGAGCAGACCTGCTGACCGGACCGGTTGAAGCTGGGCAACATGGCACGAGACAGACTCAGACAGAGAGTGGCGTCGGACTCCTACGGGCATTGAGCCTAAGGATATTGATGATGATGATGTCCCTAGTTTAAACAGGTGTTTACGGCTGATTCTTGCCAAAGAGGCATAACTCCGAGTATGTATGTGTATTCATAATATGCATGTATATGTAGACATTGACCTGACAGACAATGATAGAGCAGATTCCTTGGCGAAGGGTGCTCTCAATATTGATCATATAAATGCTTTGTCCACGATAAGTTTCTGAAAGTAAATTTTTATGTGGAAAAGTGATTACGTTATCGTTTTGTGCTAATTAAACACCTTGAAATTTGCTTGTATTTGTTGTATTTATATCAAATTCAAACACCCATATCAATAATCTTCACCAATTCACATTCATTGCTCGAAGATAACTCAAAGTTTACACTGTAACTAACCGGCCTTACTATTGTAGGGCCAATGTATATTCGTGACCTCATCCTCTGGTGTCTTTAGTATCCTCTATTCGTTCACTACGATCACGTGACAGTCGTGATGTCATTGAAAATCGAGACATATCATGAGATGCTTTGCTATTTTGTTTGAATTTCATCCATAACTTTTTCTTAGGAATTTTAATAACTGCACAATTCCTTCTTTTATTTTCCCATGGTCTTGTAAAGTCCTAGCACACGCTGTAATCTTTCGCTAATCTCGCTCGAATCTCTTTGGCGCAGTTCGCATCTTCAGTGATCAGCGATCCCAGATATGGGAACGTGTCTACCTGTTTTAAAGTAGTATTATTGTTGTTAATTCTCACTACACATGCCCCACAAAAACCACAGACTGTTAAATCAAAGACACATATTTTTATATATAGTGCTAGAATTCAAAGATAAAAGGTGTCTTACGATGTTTACACATGAATTTAAAGTTTCTGTTTAAAAAGTTTTTTCAATTCGCTTGTATTTATCGCATTTAAGCTTATTGCAAATTCAAACTCCCATTATTTGTCATTTCAAGAAAAACTTGGCCATCGAGAAGTTTTGATTTTTACCAGAGGGTCATTCAGAGTCAGAGGGAAAAACACAATCCACTAAATAGGCATGCAGTATGGAGTTCTGACAGATTAAAATCATGTGAAATGATAAAGATCAGGCTATTAAATTTTAATAATTTCCGTTTTAACCACAATCTCCACTGCTACACTGTTCTCTAAATAATGAAAATGGTCAACACTAACACTTATGCAAAGCGAGCAACGAGGTTAATCCTGGCTGCAGTATTTGCATGTACATATCACAGAGTAAAGTAATAATGTTTTTTTATGTATCACTTCAGTTTGTGTCGATTTCGTAGGAAGGAGGTTGGAGGTCGCAGAGCTACAATTATTAATTAATTTATATGGTTAATTATTTATAGTCCATTAACTCTTTGTCCATAATAAGTTTTTGTCTTGCATATTTTAAAGTGGTGAAGGAATTTGGTTATTTTTCATGTGGTTCAACATTCACCACAGTAACAATTATTCCGTCACGTTAAAATGTAATTAATCCTTGTTTTTAGGCACTTTTTAGACACCCTGAAATTTCAGATTAAAATGCTATAAAAACAAAATTCCTGAGTCGAAAAACAAATTTTAGGAAATTGTTGACTATAATTATTCAGAGTCCATTAACTCGTTGTTCAACATAAGTTTCTACCAAGTATAATAATATTTTAAAGTGAAAAAGTGACATCGATGAGAGAATTCGGTTCTTTTCTCTGGTTCAATATCAACCACAGTCACAATAATTAATCGGTCACGCTGAAATATAATCATTGTTGTTAGGCACTGTTTAGTAACTCCCCTACTGGTTGCAATCTGCCAGTGCCAGTCCCAAGCCTGGATAAAAGAGAGGGCGTCGCTAATGGTCTTTGTAACCACGCAGTGACGTTTAAAAAACATCAATTACACACACACACACACACACACACACACACACACACACACACACACACACACACACACACACACACACACACACACACACACATACACACACTGTTTAGACACCATGTAGGAATATCGTTGATCATTGTCGTGAATAAAAGTGGAAATTTTTTTTAACCCTGGGGAGTGTCAGTCTGTTGTTTGAATTTATTAGAAAGTTCAGCTTCAATTTAGCTGGAATGTTCTATTAGAAAGAAAGTTTTTTAATCCAATTACATGCATTTCCCGCAATCCCCAAGCTCTGAAGTTTCCTTAGAAGAGTGGGCGTATGATGTCTTTAAACTGCTGAGTAATAAAAGAAGTTTTAAAGTTTATAAGTATTTCGATTTAAATAGTCTCTTTTATCTATATATGGCGCATATATAGATTTAAAGGTGTCTATAGTGCGATAACGATTATTACACCATTCAAGGTTAACCAATAAAACATTGCAATATTTGATAAAGTGGGATGCACTTTTAACACCACACTTTCTCAAGCCTGTGATAAAAAAACAAACCCTATTCGATAAACAACGGTAATTGTTAAAGTTCAATATGCGATCAGTAATCTAGGAAACCTAACTATATTCAAATATCAGCACAATCATCGATTCTACAAAAATGTATACGCAAGTAACGCTTTGTGGCTTGCTATCTAAAGACCAAGACTAGGCCTTTGTCACAATTGATATCAACATTATCTAAATCAGAGATACCGATCACTACTACAATAATTTTTACAATAAATTTTTGGAGCTGCACAACCTCTTTTTTTTACTTTCCTATCATCCATTTTGTAAATTACTTCCAATCGGAGGACAAATGTTGGAAGCGCTTTATAAAGGATGATGATCTTGATTTGACGATGGCCTATGACAGCAAAGTCCGTTGTCCTCGACATAAAATAATTTGTTTGGCATATTACATCACATTGATTCACGAAGGCTTAAGTAGACCACAATATACCTGTCAATTATTGAAGCGCTCTTATTATTATTATTCCACAGTTTAACGTCATCCTGTGGCAGCAAAGGCCGTTGACGACAATACAATATAAGTGTACAGAGCAGTAAACAAAAACTTATGTAGCCGCCAAACTACACCAAAGAGGTGTCTAAACGGAATGTATTATTAATAGCTTTGGTTACTTGCATGTTTAAGGTATTTAAGAGGATTTAACAATAATCGCGACAAATCTCAAAGCTAAACGACATCCTTCAGCCTCTGTGTTAAATTTTAATTGAAGAAAATGAGAATTTCGCCATGGATAGATGCAGATTTGACGATGGCTTACGACAACAGAAACCATTGCACTCTAAAAAAACAATTTGTGTGGCATAGAAGACAATATTATTGGCGAGTAATTTGACCGAGGTCGCTACATAGTAGCTAGAGGTCGTGGGTCCCGGTGGTGTAGTGATGCAGTTCTCTGCTTTGCAGCCTAAGAGTTGCAGTTACATGTATGAAGCCACTTCAAGTCGCCGCGTAAGGACCTTGAGCAAGTCCTTCACTCACAATTGCTCGGCCCTTCGGCCGTGAAACCCGATGCAGTGTCCACTCTGCAGTCGGAAGCGCCTCTGAGTAGAGAGCTTGAAAGGGCGCTATAACAATTGCGCATATGCAAAACGAACACGATAGATGTGGATTCGAACCTTCAGATCACAAAGCACGTGACTCGATAATCAGATTAAAGAAACTATAATTCAAGTCCAATGTTATATCATTCCTGCTCACACTGAAAAAAATGAAAATAAAATACTTTTACCGACGGTTTTAAATTTGTTGCCATGAACTGTTCTTGGCCAGAAAAACCGTCGGTAAGAGTATTTTAATTAATCTAAGGTCAGCGTCGTAGATCTGCAATTACAAAATTTACAGAGATCTGAACTTTATAGAAAGCTTTTTAAACGATTTAAAGGTGTCCTCAAAGAGCCTATTCAGAGCGACGCTAATAATCTTTGTCATCGCTCAGATAGTCAAAGTGAAACAACTATGACTTACCATAATAAATTATGTATGTTGGCCCGCCCATCTGGACTGACCTCTCCTCAAAACTGTTGAAAAACAGATTAATGGTTAAATGCGTGAATGAATGAAAATTAACGCATTGCTTTTTTCCGAGGCTTGCTGACTGGGTGAGGTCGATATCAACGACCCAAGACGGCCACAAGATGTCAGTAGGCAAATCATTGAATTAATGATTAGACACCTTCAAATCGATTCCCATAAACTAGGTAAAATCAGAAAAATCCTACAAATGCTAATGCACGTCTAGACATCATGCTGTAACACTATAAGGTAATTTCACCGGTAACAAAATAGATGTTTATTGCATTTCACTGAATAACATGTTATAATGGTAATAATTGTTATAATACACCGTGGTTCGGCATATATAGTTGAAAGATTCATATCTTTTTATCCGTTCAACTCTATCTGATGAAATTTTGGAATCATATTTTTTGTCTATTTCTCTAAATATTTGGAAAATTTTAGTTTGGTAGGTCATCAGGTATTAGAGGTAAACGCAAAACACTTTGGCTTACTTTTTTATGAACCACGGTGTACAACAATTATTGGCATCTTAACGTGTTATTCAGTGAAAGTGCGAGACATAGGTACAGCTATAATAGACCGTAGACTCGACGATTGTGCTGATATTTTAACTTAGTTAGGTTTCATAGATTGTAAAATCTATGCTGAACTTGAATTAGGTGCCGTTGTTGATCAAACATGGTCTAATATTATATCATAGGCCTATAATGATAAAATATACCCCAGGTTATCCAATATGTGATTTTTTTTATAGGTTAGCCTCCGAGGGTTAACGTAGGCTACGGGACACGAACTCGTTTCCTCTCGATTTCCACTGCCACGTGCATGTAGGCCTATTATCCAATACAAGTACCAAGCCTCAGTGTTGTTTTGTCAGGCTGGGAAACATTAATAGCCAAATTATTATTGAATTAAAATTAAAATAAACTGTGTCGTAAAAACTGCAAAGTAAATTCAAATGCACATTTGAACGCTAAAATGGAATTTCTGTCATCTGAATCCAAACAAGTAGGCCCTTTTGTTGCGAAAACGGTCTTGGCAGCCGAAGAAAATGTCGATAAACAGTTCCTAATAATATAGCTTATACACCTTTTAATCATATTTAAAGTAAACTACAAATAATAGAGTTTCTGAATGGCAGTCGGTATCTTACAATTTCTATCGTGCCTAATATATTATAGAGAGTGCGTAGTTATAAGAACGAAGACAAAACAACTTAGCGTATGGGCCCTTTGGGGAGAGGGGGGGGACTGTTACAGGCTAATGTCAAGTGCAGACTACATTCGCAATGTGAGGCGACAGAAAACTAAAAGGTGGCATCTTACATTGAAAACGATCAAGTTTTTCCGGGCCCCTGTAGTTGTTAGTCTTCGGGAACCAGATCAGAGCAGCGTAAATGAGGCACGCTCTTATTAATAGTTTTCAATACAAAGCGCAATTTTTTGTCGCATAAAGCTTAAAGTTCTTCACGGTTGTGGAATGTCGCATAATTATGATAAAAAAATTATCACGACAAGTATAATAATTATTGATAGGATTCGGTAAACACCTTAGACACATTGGTGACGATAGCTATAAATACGACCTTTTTCTAATATTTTCGCTGGTCTAGTACCTTGCTCATAAGTGCTGTAATATGCCGAGCAAATTTCTGTCCAGTGTAACAGCCTCTGTTGTCATAGACCCGAGTCAAATCGGATCCATCGGGAGGTGGACTCGCTTGAAAAACCAGACTTACTCGAAATTTTGGGGTATTTGCCCCCTCTGAACCCCGCCTCGTACGCCTAAGTCCTTGCTGTCTTTAGTCGTTCCAATAGTCAGTGAGGTGTCATAATGATTATCGCTGTTGTCAACGCATCTACTGTAATATGTGCAAATAAACTCTGAAACATCCGGTTCCTCTACGTGTACGTTCTGGTCGACAAGGTTGAACTTGACGAACGACTAGACACACTTCACGTATACATATATATAATTCGTCAACATAAAAAAACACATACAAACGTACTGCACGGTGTACACTGTACAGCCTTTTAATTTTTGATCATCGATAAAAAAAAAATCACAAATCTCCAGAGTGTGAAATGTTTACTTTGTGAAAATCCTTGAAAATAATAAGAAATTCTTCCTGAATTTCTGATAATACACATTTTGAACACGAAAATGCCTTCGTTGAAAAAGGCTAGATCTTAAGGAAAAAATCCTTGGAACCTAGTTAAGGGCAAGAAACCTTAACATACATTGTAGTTGGAAAAGCTATGAGCGACATCCCTAGCTGTTGATTTTACTCTTGCAATATTGCTAGAATTTGAAAACAAATAGCGCTGAATGAATTTAATTGTGAGGTGTCTAAGCAGAACCTAAACCGCTACAAGTCCGATGCACAGACGACATCAGATTCTGACGTTTTTCCATTAGTTTCAACAGTGAACTTATTTGTCTCACCAATAATAATCATTTATTATAATCATTGTGATCTGGTCTAAAGAAAGCATTTTACACCATCCGAATAACAGAACTAAGATCCTGTCACTATGCTGTTTTCAAGAACATCATAATTATACAGTCCGCTCTGCTGTAAAGACGTTCCTCTAACTTCTGCAGCCATGAAGAATCGAGTCTACACTCTGGAACTCTATCAGAATCCTTAATCTCTATACTTAAAACTGTTCTTTTCATTCGCGCTGGAATCGGGAACGCTTCGGCGGATTTTTGCATGGGCGCTATACATAAAAAACTGATCATCACTGCTTTCCTCCAGTCCAAGAAATACGTCATACGTTATGTTACTTCCAAGACATATAAACTTTTTGACATTTTCTTACTGAATCCCATCTACAACAGTACTGCTTCATAACATTCTTTTCACCGAACACTATTGTTTTCTATTTTTCGAGCTTAGTGATGAGGCCATAACGCTTTCCTTCTTTGGTCAGCGTATGCAAGCCTACTGTATGTATTTTATGCCCCAATCGTCGTGTGCGCTTTGAAAAGTAGCCCAACACACGCTCATCGAGACGACCTGGCAACCCTGCTTACTTGCAGTGAACGTCTTCCACATCTGCAGGATTTCGCTTCATACCGAAATTTATAATAGTTATTGTTTCCTTTTTATTAAACACCTTAAACACGTTGAAGAGCATTTTTATATAATTATATCGTAATTTTAAAAACTAAGTTAAACTGTCTTTTGCATATCTGTGATGCCTGATAACATATCACGCTAAAAATTTTCCAAATATTCAGAGAATTTTGCTAAGATCGAATACGTAAAGCGTAAGTATAAATTATTAATTCTGTAACTTGATGTGCAAGCCATTCTCTGCACTATCGTTGCGCAGTCTTGATCTATTTTTTTACCTTGGTCACGAACCCCATTAATACAGCATTGGGTTTTTTCTATTGTGTGTCTTTCAATGTGAAATTGCTTCCCGTGCAATAATTCTGGGCAATATTCTGTTGGGAATTCACTTGCGTCTCTTTAATTCCGTGATAGTCTTTCTATTTTCAGGTATCTCTTAACCTGAGAGCGCCCTGAATAGCGTTTTTTCAAATGTTTTTTTTATTAGATTAGGTTTATAATAATTATTATTATCAAAAGGTGTTGCTAAGCTGTAAGTAATGCTACAAACGAAGTCATGGAATTCTTCTATTCTATCTGTAATTGTACGTAATGCTCTCTTTCCACACCTTTATTTTGTGTATTTACCTTGTTATAAATATTCAGTTTTCATCATATAATTGGATGTGAAGACGACAACGACAATGTAAAACTGAAACAACTAACCATTATTTTAATATCGTTTGATTTTCAAATCGATGAATTTTCGTTCAATTACTATTCACTTCACACCACCACTCTTCGTACTCTGACAATGCCTGTCCCAAGACCGGGTATCGGAGGAGGGAGACTCTAAAAAAGTTGTCATCACACAGTGTCATTAAATTGAAACTATTTCTGCTAACCATCTACCTGACCTTCTCCCCAACGACGCAGGAGCTTATCACATGTGGCGCAATATCAATTCAAAGTTCTATTACGAATGCGATCTCTATTAATAGACAAATGAATTAATGATTAAAAAGGTGTTCTATTTAACCAAAGTTTAACGTCATCGATTGACAATGGATGGATCCAAATTTGAAGAGGTGTGTGTAGTTGCAGTTTAACGTCACTGTGTGGTAACATGGACCATCAGCGACGCCCTCCTCCTTTATCCATTCTTGGGACTGGCACTGCCACTGGCAGAGTGCAACCAGTAGCGGAGGTAAATCGACGAGGGGCTGTGACAACAAAGGCCGTTACCCTGGACATAAATTTTCCGGCATATTACAGCTGCTGCACTTGTGAACAGTATAATTATAATCAATCTAGTCGACCACGCCAACACGACCGATTTGCTAACCTTTCTAAATTTATACCGAGTTGAAACCAGTTTTAAAGGTGTATAACGCGAGCACAACACTCAAATCTTTATTTACATTTTGTGACTGTTGTCTATTTCATTTTAACAGTAACTTATGCAATGGTTACGTGTACCTGGATTATTTGTATCTCTAGTAGTACTCTGGAATCTGTTCAGCATGGCTGCATCATATAAACTATAATTTGGTGACCTATGATACAGGGCCGAAATGCACAAGAGGGTATTTAACTTACGTTTAGCGTAAATCTGGCCTATTCGTGAATATTATGTTTTTTCCGTGTGCATGGGTCAAGCTGAGGGAGTTGCGCTAGGTATGACGTTATACCGACTCACAGGCAGGTATAAGCCCGCTACTCCGAAGGTGAACAATTATATAGACAGCCGACTTTAGCTGGACGCATGAACAATAGGCAGCCGTCGATATTTCCCTGTTGACCGTCTATAGAACTTGATCTGTTCACCCCACGCTGGCAACGACCGCATATAAATATCTTTCACACATGCGCGCTCAGCTAAAATCTATTGAATTGGGGGGAGAGCAAGCGTCATGCTTCGTCGGGTGCAAGGAATGTGAAGATTACTTATACCCTTCCAAATCTATCTTAACCCTCGGGCTACCAGGGGGGGTGGTATCCACCCCCCCCTAGGCTTTTCCCAAATCAAACTTTTTTCGTTAGGAATAAAATTTTGACGTTTTAGGTAGCTGTAGAGGATTCATTTGCACACATTTTGAGCTAAAATGTGTGATGATATACCATACCATTCAAAAGTTATAACCGATATACCCGAGGCACCAGGGAGGGTGGATACCCCCCTTAGATTATCGGCTGTATCTTATCCGTCTTTTGACATGAAGAGACACCATTTACACCATTCTGTAGAGGGAATGTGGGGCTACATTGTGGTGGTCACGGAGTTGTCTTTGGACAACCGGAAGTGCACAAAATAAATTAAAATATAAATAAAGGTGTTTTATTTTCATAAAATTTTCAGGTTTTTCCTATTAAAAATTATTCATATTTTATTTTTTAAGATAAAATAATTATGTCATTCTATAGAGGGCATCCAGGGCTATTTTTTGATACCAATTAATTTGACATTTGATGACCGGAAGTGCTCAAAATAAATTTAAATGTGTGAAAATGTTGGGGTTTTTTACAACGCAAACCGATAAGTCTGCGTAAACGTTTTTCAGCATATTTTACATGTTTTTTCTCTTTTTATTGTAACTAAAACTAACTTATTACTAGTTTTTATAGTTGAATATTGGACTTTATTATATGTAAACTATTTTTAATTAAATAAATTACGTTAAAAACACAGAATCTAATATTTTGCTTATGCGAAAGTGTACATTTTGTGGAATCGACGGGTGCCTACGGTAAAAAAATTCATAACTTCGGGGTGCTTTCATATATTTTAAACCTAAATATACCATTTTGTGCATAAATGAATGCTGAATCCATTGGTGTATTACAAGTTATGATATCTCAAACCAAACCCAAAATCCAGGGGGGTGGTAACTACCCCCCCTTGGTAGTCAGTGTTACAAAAAAGCTTGGTAGCCTGAGGGTTAATGTATACGGCTACATTCCAACGGCTACGTCTGGCTGAGTTACGTCTGGAGGAAGGTCTACCTATAAGGTAGCCTATTCCTGATTATATGCATCTCGATCCAGATTGGGACTGGATTTTATTTCGGAAATTTACACTACTATGCTGTTATAAATATCATAATAGTTTTAGGGTCTTTCATTTGGAATGACCTTGCTTCAAGGCAAACATCGACCAGGTGCACCAAGAGCGGAATTAATTATGACAACAAATCTAATCTCATCAGCCTATCATAAAAACATAATAATTTCCGTCATTAGCTACATTCTTCCCATGGTAAAATCATTTGAAATGGACACAAACAATCTTAGGTATTTCAATTTATAAACTGCATTTTGTACATGATAGCAGTTTATATATCAGTTTTTGTTCCCGATTAAACGAAAATACTAATAATACGGTTTTTCCCTTCTTTTTCGCGATGTCAACATCCACTGCAGTCACAATAATTATGTCTTTCATGTAGAAAGATAATTATGATGTTATTGTTGTTAACTGCTGCTAAAACACCTGTAAACTTGAAATATTAGCGGATATAAATACCTCGTTCCCCTTAGCTAAAATAACTCATTCGGTCTGTTACCTACTCTTTTTCCTTTACCTAAAGTCGCCGGACCATTATATAATAAAGCTCTAACATCCATAAGAAGTGGTTTTTTACTCCGAAAAGCCTCATTGTTATTACAATTATTAGTAAATGCTGATAAAACTCTCCAGATAACAGATACATTAAATACCTCGCTTGATGACTCTGCACAATCTATCCAGGCACTTCTTTCTCTGCACTGCCATGTGATATCATCGGTCAGCCGTCTTCAGTCTGCTTTCTTCGATCTCTACACTTTCGTGACAGACGTGATCTCATTGACATTAAAACATTTTCAATAATTTTAGTGGTTGCAGTCATCACACGATTCTGATGCAATCGGATGTAAGATTCGTTCAAATTGCCCAACTTTCGGAAATCTGAACTTTATAGCAACTTTTTTTCCTATTTAAAGGTGTTTTACGAAGTTTACACAATTCAATTTTCGTTTAATCAAGATTTCAGCATGTCACATACAATCAATTTTACACTTTTTTGTGTAAGTTCAGTTCATATTTAACACAAATAAATATTCTCAAATTCGCGGTATCGAATCGTTTGACTTTTTTAATTGGCGAAATCATGCATCACATAATTATGCAATTTCATCATTAATTAAAAATGGATGATGTCGGTTGACTTATTTTTCATATTCATCATCCGCGAAAACGAATTTTTTTTAAACTTTTTTTTCGAATTAGTGTTACCTGGTTTATATAATGGATAAGTTGCAGCCATCTTAATGATATCTACACATGGCACAATCGCAAGTTTTTGAATATTTGCAATTTATAAGAAATAAAAAACGTTTCAAAGGTGTCTAAGATTTGACACAACGTATCTGAATATCTCAACGACGACTACCTCTCGTAACTTCGGTTGATACATAGTCCAACGCAACAAGTTTAATTAAAAATAAATAAGCCACAAATAATTATTGCAAAAATTGGATGAATTAAGAAGTTTTAGTAGAGGCATTGACAACAGTTACTGCCAAATTACAGGTTTAACGAATTCTGACTAGCGAGATTTAACGGATATGCTTGATTTATATCAACAAGTGGTGGCGTCGTTGCCTTAGAGCCGAAAGGTCCGAGGTTCGAATCCACCTCCACCTCGCCGCGTAAGGACCTTGGGCAAGTCCTTCACTCACAATTGCTCAGCGCTTCGGAATGAAACTCCGATGCAATGTCCGCTCTGCATCGGGAGCGCCTCTGAGTAGAGAGAGAGCTTGAAGGGGCACTAGGCTCTAACAAGTGCACATACAAACATACAAACAAACAAAGATAAAAATCGTCTTCACAAACTCACGATTATTTGGCGACTTTCGTTTTTACCTTTATTATCTGATAATTTCAAGTGCTGTGTTGATAACCTATAATAATAAATCCTCGTTCTGTGATATGCGGACTTGTCTACGGTAAAAAAAGGCTGTATGACATTAAAAGTTACGTTGAAGTTCTCACCAGTTGTCTTGTGACTTGACTAACGAAACCAATAAAGTACATTTTTAATGTTCACCTACCGTCACACAGCAAGAAATTGATAGTGCAGAAACCATGGGCGGAGTTTATCAGGAGCTAGGGAGGCTAAGCCCCCCCTCCTTCAGAAGGCCCAGATTCAACTTTTTTACCATGCAAATGGTATCCTTTTTCGGGGTTAGCCCCCCTAAGAAGGCCCAGATTCGGGGTTAGCCCCCAACCCCTCCAAGAACGGAAACCAAACCATGACCAATGACCATGACCCGCACTTAGCTTTTTCATTTATCTAGTGACTCTTTGGTTCCTTGATCTCGGTTTTATGGTTTTCCCACCTAATTTTTTTTATTTTACGAGTTACACCGCGAATTGAAATTGCAACATTTAAAGCATTTGTTGCATCCATCTTTAAGGTGTTTAATCAGATCCTAAAAATGATATATTCATTCATTGTGTTTCTTGTTTTGGCATTTGGTGAAATCAGACTGTTCTTCATTTTGTATGTGCACTTGTTATAGCACCCCTTCAAACTCTCTCTCTTGGGCACCTCCAAACTGACACAACCGAACCAGAGCAGCAACCTTATGTATATTCAGTGAGCTGACGTGTAATAAACCAATGCAATGTTTCCAGCATAAAATTATGGCTGTTGATAATATGGAGGAAATTGGAATTATGTAGAATTAGGCGCCATGCAGGGCATACGACTCTGTGCAGGCACATTATTCGGTTGGATAGAAGACCAGGGTAATGCGACGAGCAATATTGTAGTCCAGGCGGACTGTACAGTAATGAACGAATGCACTAGTGTGGTATCTATTTTTTTATTTACTAAAAAAATTTGATATAGCGCTCCTTCAAGGTTACTACTCAGGAGCGCTCCTAGTCCAACCCCGGTCGAATAAGACTGTCTTGAGAAGAGAAAGAAATAAAGTAGAAGTAGAAAGGCTAATAGGTATTTGACGAAGGATAACAGGGAGCTCATTCCAGGTCACAGGGCCAGCCACGGAGAAAGCACGGTAACGGTACTATACTATCTCACTTGCACCTTTGTTTATTAATATCAGTCAATGCTTCATTTTCATTAATGTGAATTTTTCACATGTTTCCATTGAAAACATAAATAGGCCTAACGTGAAATTTGGCTCAAAATCGAATGCCAGTCGAGCAGCGATCAAGCACCTTTTAATCGTTTAGAGTTGAAAATATAAAAGATGATTATTTTAAGCGTTTGACGAATACCTGCCTCAATTTCTTCAATACTTTTATTCATCCAATACACGGTTGTCTTATGCTTGTCCAGCACTCCAGCTAAGGCGTCTCAGAGTTGACCCCTTTCCCACTCTTATCGCTAGCCGTTCACTGTTAAAAGATAAGGTGAGGCCCTCTGAGGAATCAACACCTTTGGGTGGCCAGGCTGCATGATTTTGCATTCCCTCAAATATCTAGAGGAGATCTCCACCGAGCGCCTGTTGTCCTGTGTTGACGGTGATCAGACGTGGAAAATAACACGCACTTATCCAACATATCGCACTCCACCTAGCGAAGCGTCACTTGCACTCTGAAGATATTATATACTAAACCTAGCGAGTCATCAGTTGCATTCAGCCCATGTTTGGAGCCACACATCACATATGTTGTGAGTCGAACTTAATGTATGTAGGAAGGACTGTGTCGGCGTAGAACAATTATGATTATCCGACTGTGGTTAATTATGCAGTGTTCGTTAACCCTTTGCTCGCGATCGGTCTCTACAAATTATTTAGTCTATTTTATGTGGACAAGTGAATATGGCGACGGGTTTTTTCCCTCTTTTTCGCGAGGTCAACATCCACCGCAGTCACAATTATTCTGTCGTTTCATGTAGAAAGATATGATATCGTTGTTGTTAGCTGCTGCTTAAACACCTTTAAACTAGAGGTCTTAGCGGATATAAATAACTTGTTTTCCTTGGCTAAAGTAACTCGCTTTTCTTAAAGAGTGCTCTTATCCCTTTTATTTAGTCAACGAACCCTATAATAATTATTGTACTCTGACATTCATAAGAAGTCGTTTTACTCCGAAAAGCCTCATCATTATTACAATAATCTCCAGATGACAGATACAGGTACATTAAATAATTCGCGTGAGGACTCCGCGCAATCTATCCAGGTTCTACGTTCATGCCAATGTCGTTTAGCATTCAGAAATTCGTTCAATTGTAGTTCAATTATTTACTTTTAACAACGCCACTGTTCAAACTATATCAGTGCCAGTCCCGGATAAAGGAGAAGGGCGACTTCAATCAACTTTGTCATCACAAGATGTCGTTAGACTGAAACTACTATTGCCACCTAACCTTCCCCATAACGATGATTTTTTAACAATGAATGAGTATACAAAAGGATGGATATGACTAAGAACCTGTTGCAGAAGATCATCCAGAGACAGTTGAAATATTTCGGACATATCTGCAGAATGAAAGATGACAGAAAGATTAAGTCTGTAATGTTTTGAATAATGGAGGGCAACAACAAAAAACGAAGGCCGCATCGAGAGTGGACGGATGACATTGTGGATTGATGTGGAAAAGACAGCAGCTTTGTACAGCAGCTGGGACATGCGGCCCAGGACAGACTCGCCTGAAGAAACATTATGAAGAAGGCATCGCGTATAATTGTTCTTGTGACAGGGCTTAAAGTGTGCCTGGACAGTCATCGACGGCGTCCAGGCACTTGTTTTAGAATGTGCACACCGTCCTGCATGGCACTTAGTTGGCCTGCACAGCAGAGAAAGGTAAGGAGCGTCCAGACACTTCTTTTTCTACACTTTAACCATTGCCTTATGATATTATCATCGGTCAGCCGTCTTCAGTCTGCTTTCTTCGATCACTTCTGTAACACTCTCGTGACAGCCGTGATCTCATTGACATTAAATCATTTCCAATAATTTTTAGTGTTTGTTGCATCATCGCAAGATTCTGATGTAAATAATCAATCGGCATAGTAACACCTTCGAATTGCAAAACTTTTCGGAATTTAAGCTTTATAGCAACATTCATCCACTATTTAAAGGTGTTTTACAAAGTCTAATCAATCCAATTCAATTTTCATTCATTTAATCAAGACTATAGTCTGTCAAAACGTAGCCTGTCACACACAATCAATTTTACCTTTTTTGTGTAAGTTCAGTTCATATTTAACACAAAGAAATATTCTCAAATTCGCGGCATCGAATCGTTTAGCGGGCATCGCATAATTATGTAATGTCATCATTAATTGAAAATGGATGATGTCGATTGACTTATTTTTTCATATTCATCATCGGCGAAAACTAATTTTCTTAAAACTGATAAAAACCGAATTTGAACACTCATTGTAGAGTAAGCTTACGTTTAAATTTGCTTCCTCCCATTTTTGTAGAAATACTGGAAATGAATTTTTTTAGTTCTGGTGATTTTTTTTCTTCTGATCAGTTCAAATACCATCAAACTTTCAAAGTAATTAATGTAATCGTCAGATTTCAATAGACACTTATCTGTACCAAGTAATAAATTATTTAGAATTCATAGTTGTTATAAATAAGAATAATGTCTATTAAAGGTGTCTAAAAAACACAGAATTTGACGACAATGTATCTAAAAGTCTCAACGATGGCTGAGTCTCGTAACTTTCGACTGATACAATAATGCTTCCCGTAAACGTCCTCAACTTTCTACTTTCGTTATCGCTTCAGGACAGAGTCTTGCAATGTAACTCGCGTTTGGAAACAAGTAATGATGGAATGGGTAGACCTATAATTGCATCCAAAGTTAGCTTCATATAATTCTGTAGTTTCACGTAGAAATATAATCATTTGTTGTTAGTGGCTTCTTAAACACCTTGAAATTGTAGATATTTCCGGCTATAAATATCTTGTTTCCTTATCTAAAATAGCTTATTTCATTTGGAAGACAACAGACCCTATTAATAAGCTGAGATCCACAAGAAAACGGTCGCAAGTACATGTACAATGTCATGCATGCATCACATATAAAGTGTTTTCATCATTAATTGATAATGAATTATGTCGATTGGCTAATTCTTCTTATTCATCATCGGCGAAAAAATTTTCTGAAAAACGAGTGAACCGTATTTGAACACTCATATCAGAGAACGTGTAAATTTGTTTACCTCTCAGATGGCTGGGAATCCGCGCCTTTGATTCGCATTTCAGTGTGATATTGCGCGCGGTAAAAATTTATTTAACGGTGTTATAATTCACCCGTCAAGTCGAACTAGAAACGTCGTCGTACTAAAATTAAGTAATTTATAGCTCGTTCTAATAAGAACATTACGGTGTTTAAGAAGAGCTTGTTGTCGTGATACTTTTTGTGGTAAACGATATCTTTCGGATATGGTCGTCGTCGTCAACCTCACGCTCTGGACTGTACGCACATCTTAGAATGTATTCAAAAAAAATAATGGTGATTGGAGAGAGAGTTTGATCATAATTTCACATAAATGGCCGTTTTAACACTTTTGCAAGATATTGCTTTGTTCAACGGCTTACGTATCTCTGTGGCTGGCCCACTGGTATTTATTTATTTATTTATTCCACAGTATTAACGTCGTCCTATGGCATCAATGGCCGTTGACGACAATACATAAAAATACACAATGCAACGAAAACAAATTTCTGTCATCCTAAAAACACCATCAACAGGACCGGTGTTTGAATGAAGCTTCGCAAATTCATAAATGCTCAATCATTAACAACTTAAAATAGTTCATCTTACATTTCCTATGCTCATAGTTTTGTGTTAACAGGGTTATCTAATGAAATTTAAGTAACATTGTTTTATATAAAGAATTTCAGTTCAAATGACCACCGTTAGGCAATTATTGTCTCACAACACCAATTCAAACCATAACTTCTAAAAAGCAATTATGATTACAGATGTTCAATACAATCATGTAGGCCTACATATCAAAGAAAACTGGTATGTTAGGTCTGCCAAGATATTTATAGATTATTGTATTAATAATATTACGGTGTTTAAGGATAACTTGTTGTGTACTTTTGTGGTAAACGATATCTTTCGGATATGGTTGCCAATGCGTTATCCAATTTGCACCGTCTCCTCCCCCCCATAGAACTACATCTGCACAACGGACCTTTCAAGATTCCTTTCTCACTGAAGCTAAACTATTCTTTATAGAACAGAAACGCACCTGCTTAGTTAAATTGAAAGAGGGTCTGCAGGGGGGGGGGCAAAAAGACCCCAATCTATGGTTTTTGGAATATATCTTGGTCAGCAGTAAATTGCCCAAAAAACTTATGGGGGGTCTCTTTTCCCACCCTGTTTATAAGAATTCAAACGAATGAATGAATGAATGAATAAATGAATGAATGAATGAATGAATGAATGAATGAATGCATGAATGAATGAATACATGAATTCATTGATTGATTGATTCATTCATATAAATATTAAATGATGTTAATGTTCAAGATGTTGAAATGTATAAATGATCGTTTAAGGTCAATGTAAAGTTGAGAAATGCTATATGATAATATACTGGATAATAATAAAATGAGTTAATCTTTTGCAAGTCCTAAGAATAAGTGTCTTTGTGACATCTTGCGGGTAAATGAGTCAACTGTATATAAAAACTGGTGAAGCTCTCACTGCGCGTGATATGCGGGACTGCGCTGTGTGAACGGATAGTATGCCGTAATAATAATAACCCTCGAGTGCCCAAAGGGGGGGGTCCGACCGGACCCCAGGCCTGTTTTTCCCGGATAACTTTTTAAAGGCTAGGGATCTGCATAAATGCTTTTAGGTATTCCTAGAGCAACCATTTGGGCATAGAATGGTATATTTTGCGTGAGTATTGTCCAACCCTGCACCCCACAACCACAGCATATACTAAGGGTACCCCATGATATGCGGCTGATATTCATACAAGCGCATGGTTACTGGTCAATAACTATTATTTTATACCAGGTGGTGCTATTGTGGTATAATACATATCAATCAATTGCAAATTTAGTTGGGATTACTTACAACTAAATTATATAACGATATTCCAATCCCTTCTCAAGATATTAACATGAACACGCTGGGGTCCGCGCCGAACGTATAGGCTTTCCTTCGATGAATAACGCAAGCATGCAAGCATAACATATGCATTACGAGATTTTTACACTATTAGTTTACACCAGGTGGTGTTATTGTGCTATGAGATACATCAATCGATTGCAAATTCATTTGGGATTACATTGAAATAAATTCTATAACGATATTCCAATCCCTTCTCAAGATATTGGCATGAAAACGCTGGGCTTCCTTTGGTCAATAACGCAAGCAAGCGTAAAATATGTATCACGAGATTTTACACTATTATTTAACACCAGGTGGTGTTATTGTCATATAAGATACACCAATCGATTGGAAATTCATTTGGGATCACATAGAACTAAATTATGTGACGATATTCCAATCCCTTCTCAAGATATTAACATAAAACGCTGGGGTCCGCGCGGACCCCCCCCCTTGGGCCTTCGTGTACCAAAAAATACCTTGGGCACTCGAGTGATAATAACAATAGTTATAAAGCGCCACCTTGAGTGGGGCGCGGTGGTGTAGTGGTGGCGTCGTTGCCTTCGAGGTTCGAATCCACCTCGCCGCGTAAGGACCTTGGGCAAGTAGGCTAGTTCACTCACAATTGCTCAGCGCTGCAGCGTGAAACTCCGATGCAGTTTCCGCTCTGCGATCGGGAGCGCCTCTGAGAAGGGAGAGCTTAAAGGTGCGCTATAACAAGCGCACATAGAAACAAACCAATGATTTTCATAGTTATCTAGGTAAAGTTGTTTGAAAGAATTTCAAGTATTCATTTGTACAATCTAGAAACCGAACAAAGACGCATGTATTTGTAGTGCTTGTATTTTCAGCTTTAAAGGTGTCTAAGTCGAACCGTTTAAATTGCCACAAGTGCTCAGAGTCAAGTGTTCAGAGATAAGTTGTAATCGACTATTATGTTTCGATGGAGCGATCGACGCGTTTCAGCCTTGCATCGGTCGAAGCGGTAGCCGATAGGTTTTCTTCTTTGCACTAATTTTGTATGTAAGTTATGCATTTATTTATTTATTCCACAGGCTGTCAAATTACGAGAATTCACAATATCATCGTTTCTACCGCGGGACAATTAAAGAAAAACATAGCAACGTCTCGTAGACGAGATTTTCAGCCGGGAAATGTAGTTTAGTTTATTTTCATTTGTATTCAATAATTTTAACTAATTTAACTAATTTGTGTAGTCGATGAGTTGCAATCATCGAAATGGTTTTCGGCGACTTTCGGCAATACTCTAGATGAATTTTTTTTACAAATTCTTGACTTTTATAAAACGATGTAAAGTCTATCAAAGGTGTCTAATATTTTAATACAATAAACTAAAATTCTCAACGACGGTTGTCTCTCGAAACTTCGGTTGATTAAATGCATACATAGTCCAAACCAATGAGTTTAAACACACACACACACACACACACACACACACATTTATTATATATTTTTATTCGTAAGTATGTATGTTTGTTTGTTTGGGAGGAGGGAGGGAGGGATGGATGAATGGATGGAGGGACGGAGGGAGGGAGGGACAGAATTTTTCAAAGCAAGGGTGGGCAAGTATCGGATTGGCCGGGAACGGGGCGAATCCTAAAGTTTCCGGAAAACCCCGGGTACACTACCGAGCTGAAAATAAATCAGCCACAAATAATACGAATGATGTGTAGAAATTAGAAGGCAAATACTATTTCTCCAGAGGCATGGGCATTGGGCAAGGGTAAAAATGGAGATATACCCTAATCTGACATGTGCGATTTAATCCTGTTGTGTTTTAACGACACTGCCATTTATCAGATTATTAGTGTCTCCCACCTCTTTTATCAAGACTTGAGATTGGTACTGTTACTGGCAGAGGAGACAACAAGATTCGGTTAGCAATTAAAAGATTACGTTGCTCTTCTTAGACACCTTAATATCGCTTTGTTCAATCTAAATAAATACAAAAAAGTCATTTGTTTGTTGAGTAAAGTTCCAGTTAGCAGACTTCTCGACCACAAAATACTCATTTTAATCTCATATTCGTTGAATCGATTCTAGGGGGATTGACCACCGGACGATTGACCACCCAGCGATTTATATAAAACTTTACGACACCGACTCAATGTACCACTGACTCTATTTAATATGTAGCCTAATCGAATAATAATACGAAGTGAAATGCGAAAATATATATTTGATGGACTGCGCTGGACCTTGGTGAAGAACAAAAGGAGGTTTATTTGGAATGCGTAGGCTACTTAGTAATTGTGATTTGCTATTTCATGTAGCCTAGGCCTACATGTATACAGGTCTACATATAAGAATTAAAAGAAGCCGACGATGTTTATCTTTACTAGCGGTAAATACTACATTTTCTTTCATCATTAGTTAATAAATTTAAGTCACCACTAGACCGGTGATCAATCGTCCGGTGATCAATCGTCCGGTGATCAATCGTCCGGTGATCAATCGTCCGGTGATCAATCGTCCGGTGATCAAACGTCCGCAGTGGTCAATCGTCCGGTGGTCAACCGTCCAATGGTCAACCGTCCGGTGGTCAACCGTCCGGTGGTCAATCGTCCGCGCACCGTTGAATCTTAGCGTTCGCAAAAGGACTTGGTTTGAAAAATCTATGTTAAACAACGTTGTGTGTAAAAAAAACCAAAGACGATTAGCCATTCTCTCTCCTTCAGTTCTTTGACTGACAGTTTCCAGGGAACAATTATCTGCGGAACTGAAGCGCTCTATGCGGTACTGCAAAAGATTCGGTATCAAAAATCTCATACATAAAAATACCAGATTTTATCAATCCTGTGTTTGAAAAAGACTCTTATCGAGATTTATATTTTGCTTGTATGTTTGTATATGCACTTGTTATAGCGCCCCTTCAAGCTCTCTTTACTCAGAGGCGCTCCCGAATGCAGAGCGGACATTGCCTCGAAGCGCTGAACAATTGTGAGTGAAGGACTTGCCCAAGGTCCTTACGCGGTGAGGCGGATTCGAACCTCGAACCTTCCGGCTCCAAGGCGACGACGCCACCACTACACCACCACACCCCATCGTAGATTGAGTTCAAATTGAATGGTCCTTGGCTTATACAGGATGTTGCTCTAATATAAATAACAGTGCACATTGTATACACCTTTTATAGCATTTTCTTCAGATGACATAAAGTCGGCCAAATGCATTTTTAACGTTATTACTACCTCGAAACGATCAAAAACGTGGACTTTCAATTAATAATAGTGTGGCTGTTTTAGACACCTTTTATACGTAAGCTACCGATCAGTTAATAACTGCTTCTTCGAGAGAATCGATATGTATCTGTCATGGCTGTCATGTCATATCAATATGCCGACGTCGCTTCGCGACTGTTAGCTGCATGAGCGGACCAAAGTACTCCAGCAAGATCTGTCTTTTACGGTCTTCAATAGCGCCGCTCTCTATAAACATAAACTGGCCACAGCGTGATGTTTTCGAGTCAGTATATTCTAGGTCTACCGCGACTACGAGAAACATGTTCCAATCCAGTCATTACACATTTTACGGGTTCTGTGTTTGAAAATAGATTTTCTTCGAGATCTAAATTTTGCGGCTACCAGTCCCAGTGATGTCGATCGTATCTTTAACCCTCGGGCTACCAGGGGGGGGGTGGTATCCACCGCCCCCCTAGGTTTTTCCCAAATTAAACTGTTTTCGTTAGGAATAAAATTTTGACGTTTTAGGTAGCTGTAGAGGATTCATTTGCACACATTTTGAGCTAAAATGTGTGATGATATACCATACCATTCAAAAGTTATACCCGATATACCCGAGGCACCAGGGAGGGGAAGGGTGGATACCACCCCCCCCCCCCTTAGATTATCGGCTGTATCTTATCCGTCCTTTGACATGAAGAGACACCAATTACACCAATCTGTAGAGGGAATGCGGGGCTACATTTCCACTTTCAGTGAGTTGTCTTTGGACAACCGGAAGTGCTCCAAAAAAATTAAAATATAAAAAAAGGTGTTTTATTTTCATAAAATTTTCATGTTTTTCCTATTAAAAATTATTCATAATTTATTTTTTAAGAAAAATACATTATGTCATTCTATAGAGGGAATTTAGGGCTATTTTTTATACCAATTAATTTGAAATTTGATGACCGGAAGTGCTCAAAATAAATTGAAATGTGTGAAAATGTTGGGTTTTTTTACAACGCAAACCGATAAGTCTGCGTAAAGGTTTTTCAGCATGTTTTACATGTTTTTTCTCTTTTTATTGTAACTAAAACTAACTTATTACTAGTTTTTATAGTTGAATATTGGACTTTATAATATGTAAACTATTTTTAAGTAAATAAATTATGTTAAAAACACACGGAATCTAATATTTTGCTTATGCGAAAGTATACATTTTGTGGAATCGACGGGTGCCTACGGTAAAAAATTCATAACTTCGGGGTGCTTTCATATATTTTAAACCTAAATATACCGTTTTGTGCAGAAAGGAATGCTGAATCCATAGGTGTATTACAAGTTATGATATCTCAAACCCAACCCAAAATCCAGGGGGGGGGGGTAACCACCCCCCCCTTGGTAGTCAGTGTTACAAAAAAAAGCTTGGTAGCCTGAGGGTTAAGAAACTGTTACTACCGTAGTAGTCAATATTAATTTTGTCAACATTAAGTCATTCCAAAGTTCATAATCGTTGACCTCTTTCTTTATTCAGGCATGCGTCTGGTACTGTCAGAAATTAAACACATAATTATTTAAGAACTCAAATGATATCAAAACTGTATTGCAAGAATTTTCAAATTTTCCCGAGAATACAGTATTTATAAGGTTAGTGACATGCCGTAAAAGGTGTCTAAATTAGACATCGCATAATTCAACATTTAAAGACAATTTTTGCTTTCATTTTCGGTTTGCATGTATTGACTGAATTGATTGCATGTTTCATTGTCTGGTTTGACCAGTTTAAGAAATTTGGTTTGATAGAATACCGCAATAAAAAAGCTTACCATAATCGTTATTGTAATGAAACAATTTACACTTTAAAGCACATCGTGGTGTAACGAACTCTAACCTCGTTACAGGGGATGGGCTTTTTGCTCTGTAGTGGATTAATGCAGCTGGCGTTTAAGGCGGGCTGATAGTTTAATCGCTAGAGGGCGTATGCAGTATAAAAGATTGAGCTTCGATTGGAACGACGGGAGAAGAGAGTTGAAGTCAGACGGAGAGGGCAGAGCTGTCCTTGAAGCGGAACGAGCAGGTCGTCACGTGACTTTGGAACCGGGAAGAAAGTCTTGTGCAACTGCGAAGTTAGGTTTCGATAGTTTTACGCTGAGTTAATGAGCTATATAGTCGAAACCACGGTGGAGGAAGAAACTACGAAGGACGGTTCTTGCAACGGAAGGCACAGCTGTGGCAGAAGAATACCTTTGGACGAGTTCCGTTCGTCAGACTGTCTGGAGGAGTGACGGGAAACGCCCCTTTTCGAACGGGTAGTACTGTGAAGTTTATTCATTTGTGAGAAAAAAGATATTTAATTGTAGGCCTCTGCTTAATTAAGGACTAAAACCTTGTCTGGGTTCTAGGGTGTTTCCGGGCAGAAGCTAGGCCTGTTGTGCATTTAATATCCTTTTGCTACTCTTTGTTGAATGAGTGACATTTGAGAGTGTAGTCTCGTGTACGTGCACTGTATAATATTCGCTTCACCATTATAGGCTGAATGAATGAAGGACATTTGCAAGAGTGACCACGTGTACTTGAACTGTTGTATATTCACGTCGCTACTATAGGCTGAATGAGTGAATGATATTTGACAGTTGTGGTTACTTGTACTATGTAATATTAGTCTTGTGAATATTAGGAGAACGGATAGAGAACCGTCTAGCACCTTAAGTGGACTATTAGTAATAATTGTTGTGACTTTACAAACCCTTTCTTAGAGTTATGACTTTGCTATATTAATCTAGAGTAGGTAGTCTCGTCTATTTAGTTTAGTGGTTCACATTATACTGTTCTTCTGTGCTAATTAGGCGTAGCCATTGCATTACTTCGTATGTTTTGCTTGATTACACTATCATAAAGCAAATGGCTTCTCCTTCTCTAAATTTACTAGCCATTGAGGGGGAATTGAGTTCAGAGGAAGAAGAAAAAGTAAGGGATGCCTCCCCGGAAGTAGTCCTTGAACCCCTTGACCAAATGGTTGCACGACTAAATAGAATGAAGGAGGCCCTGAAGGTTGGGAGGGCTCAGGAAGAACGGTGGAATTTGTCGGAACGGGAACGGTTGGAAAGATTGGAGGAAGAAACAAATACTAGGACGCTCACAATAGGTGCACAAACGGACCCAGATATTCCGGACTATGGTCCGGAGGTTGTCAACCGACCAAGGACCGTGCCTACGCCCTCGTACACCTCGATCAACTTTGGCACTTTTCCACTTAGAAGAGAAATAAACCCGAACACGGGAGCGAGACCAAAGGAATTTGGTCTGACCGGTTCATTTGCCCCAGGTCCAACGCACCTATTAAAAAGTATGGCCACCTCTCCACGGCAACGATCGGGAGTAGCGCCCCGATCGGGAGAAAGGTGGGCCTACGAGCGTTACAGTGGTATGGGCATGTGTCAGAGTGTGAAAAACGCAGGATATACGATGGACGCTGGAGTTTTTAAATATGAGATTTATATGTGGCCTGAAAAATCTGATTTCTCATAAATTCCGTGTTAACCTTACTGCTACACGTTTATTAAGATTCCTTTCAATTATCTTCTGCAGCAAATTCACATTTAGATATCTATCCATCTGTACAATTCTGCTTTACTGACTTTCTGATAAATGGCTGAACTTTTCTTCTCAGCGGGTGGTTATGCAGACGGAAGTGGCATAGGCCTACTCTTCATACTCGACGCACAAGTTTAACATCACGCATTGAAAAAACCGTTCACACTTCTCCTTCGTCCGCAATTTGTTTGAAAATTGCCCATTTCAATAGTGACATGGTGCTATCAAGTCATGAATCCCTCTGAGGAGTTCCACTTTTACGATTGTGATAACGATTCAATCTACCCTACAACTGGTCCATCGACACTTAGTGACTGGTCGATAATATAAAATTAGTTATAAATTTAGTGTATTCAGACTTAAAGGTGTCTAATTACTGCCTTAAGATTTCACAAGCATTTGCTCTTAAAATCGACATCAAGTTTGACGAGGATTTATGACAACAGAGGCCATTTCCCTCGAATTTTTTTCACAATAAGGCTCTTCTGTGGCTTCAGTATATTATATTTAAATGATTCGCCGGGACTCAAAATAGAATGAAATCCGAAAACAATCGCATCTTTTTAATGACACCCAATAATAGTTTAGCATAGATTCTATGATTTACGTAACTATTATATATTAATAGCACCGCTACGGCACGATCATTAAACGGATGGTCTCCAGAACTTATTGTACAACACAGTGTTCTTTATGGATACACCAGGTAGTGGAAGTATTCTTTGATTGGCAAATTAGCGATCTCATACCCATTGCGCTGCAGAATATTAGCCACTGAAATCTATCCAGCACATGGAAGGAGAGATGACTAAATTTAGCAATTTGTTCGATTAGATGTTCTGCAGAGCGTAATACATTATTATGATGAATCGGAGGTCAGTTACGAACAATATTCCAGGTGGGATGTACGCTGAATGAATGCAACAGGGAGTGACAGCTCTAGACTCCATTTTCTACCTTGCGCCAGTGGAGAATAAATCAGTTAATACCTCATGTAATAGCCACGTTTTTTCACTGTGTTTTTTATCAGTATTATAACTTACATTTCGGGGGCTCATAAAAACTAATAAAAATATTAATGGAATAAATAGGTTGTCGTTTTAGAATGAATGCCAATAATATTATTGCACGGGACTGCAGTGCTTGGACACCTTCAAATAGTGTTTTATTATCGCTATAAAAACATAATTTTATGTTCGGTTGGGTATTTTGCTATGATTACGCGATGTCCCAGTCTCTGTTCACGCAGCGTCCGAGTTTCCATTTTATCTTCCGCAGAAACTTTGCCCATGACGTTCAGTAATGGATTCACGAATTGAGTCCTTAATCTATAAAATATCACTAAATACCAACAGTTTGCTTCATAAACAGCTTCTTTACAGCTCTTAGTGAGGTCGTAGGACATCATCATCATTTCTTATGATGTAATTTGCAAAAAATCTTAATGAAATCACATTGTATTGGAGCTTGATTCTCCGGATATTTGAAAAAACGAAATTTTAAGTTTGAACAGCTGTAACTTTTGCAAACATGAAAAGTTTCAACTGAAACTTTCAGGGATTGTTGGAAATTCATTCCCCTGCAAATTGGAAAATTTTCGCAGAAAAAGTTCAATCGGTTGCGAAGATATCGCATTTTATCCGGTGGTACATTTTTTTAGCCACCCTGTACAATAATTATATTGCAACGCTCTGACTGTGACTGAATACACAATGAGTCCATACACTCTATGTCTGCTCGTTAACCACAGGTTTCTATATGGTAATTTGTGTATTTTTAAGCGCAGAAATAATGATGAAAACAAATTATTTTAAATTTTTCGTGATGTCAAGATCCACCACACTTACAATATTAGGTATGCCGTTTAACTTTCAAACAGAATACAACATAGTTTTTTAGACGCTCCTTAAACACCTTGAAATTTTGTTTGCAGCAGCTATAAGTAGTTTCGTTTCTTTGTGGAATCAACTGAAATCTACCTATGGCTTTTTTCTCTCTTGGATTAGCTCAACGTCCGTTGCATGTCGTTTTGTAAAGCTATTCTCTGTTTAAAATTCTAAAATTAAATAAGCTTACCCCATTGTCTAAACGTAGCGAACAATTTTCTGCAGGTGAAGGATGTCGTTTAGCTTTGAGACTTATCCTGATTAATATTACATTTTCCAGAAACACCTTTAACATAAGGTCAACAAATATTATAAATAACACATTTAAATGCAAATTGTGACTTCCTTATACAATACAATACAATACAATACAATTCACTTTACTGCAACCAGAAAACAAGAAAACAATAAAAGTACAAAACATGCATGCATTGGCTACAAAGGGGGGCCCAAAAGGGATGGACATCCCGCTGGGAAGGGTCACCCAAGTAAAAAGTCCCAAGAAAAATTAATCAAGATAGCTTAAAAGAAAGAGACTAAAACAAATTAGGTGATGACAGATTGCAGAAAAGCTTATATTGTCAAGAGCATATAGAGAAACAAACTTAACTAAGTACTTAACTAAAATCTTAACTACACATGGTCATGTGCACTTCAAGTAGCATTAGTGGAGGAGAGTAGAAGAACACGAAGTTTCTTTTTAAATACCTGCAGACTACTCGATTGACGAATGTCAATTGGTATTGTGTTCCATACTTTAGTGCCATAAGATTTAACCCGTTTTGGACCAAAACTTTATTAGGCAAAATTTTTATCAACTGCGATGATATTTTGGACCATAAAAATAATGTTTGAACGTATGCATTGTGTTTTTGGACAAATCTCATATAACATATGCAAAATTGCATATGTTCGTTTTACGAACATTGGTCCAATAGGCTACTGACAACATGCGCCATATCTATCTTGCACGAAATGACATCACACCACAATAAAGTATTAAAAATGCATAGATACAATACATTAATGCATGCATGCATGCATACATACATACATACATACATACATACATACATACATACATGCATACATACATACATACATACATACATACATATATACATGCATACATACATATAAACATACATATTACATACATATTACATACATAATTTATATAGAGGGATTACAGGCATTATACACATGCATACATACATGTATGTCTGCATATGTGTATACATTTATGCACATTTGGAGCGCGGCGGTGTAGTGGTGGCGACGTTGTCTTGGAGCCGGAAGGTTCGAGGTTCGAATCCACCTCGCCGCGTAAGGATTTTGGACAAGTCCTTTACTCGCAATTCCTCAGCGCGTCGGCGTGAAACTTCGATGCAGTGTCCGCTCTGCTATCGGGAGCGCCTCTGAGTAGCGAGAGCTTGAAGGGGCGCTATAACAAGTGCGCATACAAAGAAACATACATACATACATACATGCATACCTACATACATGCATACATACATACATACATGTACATACAGTACACACATACGCACAAGTATCAATGTATCCATACATGCGTGTATGCAAGCATACGTACATTCTTGTATGCATACATACATGCACGCATAAGTGCACGTATGCATATGCGTGCATGCATACATGCATAGGCCTACACTTTGAGTTGGGTTATACATGTAGCTCAGGCTTAGATACACACGTATTCGTCTGTAAATCAACGTGCAATTGACATGACGCATCAGTAGCCTATTGGACCAATGTTCGTAAAACGAACATGACCCAGATATGAATTTTTTACAACTCCGTTTTTTACAGGAAAATTATGCAAATGCCATGTGTTTTGTGAGAAATATGCGTAGTTTTAAAATGCATATCAGTTTGTTTGTTATCACCTATGAGACTAAAATAACAACTTTGCAAACAAAAGACGGCGATCTGTCATGGTTTTGCCGTTTTTTGGCATTATGCAAAACAAGTTCAAAACTTTAAAAACTAAAAAATTTCATTCTATCTGACACATCTATCTTCCTTCTTACATAAAACACCTTTACAGGAGATTAAAATCATGGCGTCACCCAAATTAACGCCTTCAAAAAGTATGTTCGTAAAACGAACGATGGTCCAAAACGGGTTAATAGTAAACCGCCTAGTATTAGATTGAGCTTTGACAGGGCGAAAAGCAGATGAATTCCTAGTGAAATGCGAATGGATGTCAGAGGCGTGAGGGAGGTAACCTTGGAATACCGAAGGAAGGAGACCGTGTTCGAGTCGAAAAAAGAACTCGCTAATTTGGAGATCCTTTATCTGGTCAATTTTCAGGAGATGAAGTTCATTAAAGGAAGGGCCAGTGTGTTGCCGTTTACGAATACCCGCAATTATACGAACAGCCCTCTTCTGTAAGATTACAAGTTTATGAAGCCTGGATTCGTATGTCGATGCCCAAACAAGGTTGCAATATGTGAGGTAGGGGTAGACAAGGGTATAATACAAATTCATTCTAATTGTCTTTGGCAAGATATAAGCAACACGGGAAATAATACCAATATTTTTAGCAATTTTAGTTGCAATTTGATTAATATGAACTTTCCAGGTCAAATGTTGATCTATATGCACACCTAAGAATTTTGTAGATTCAACTTGATTGATGGAAATATCATCAATAAGCAAACAGAGATTGTCATTTGGCTTTATTTTCCGGTGGGATTTAAATAAAATAAAGTTGGTTTTATCTAAATTAAGGGTGAGTTTATTTGCATGGAACCAAACAGCTATGCTAGATAGTTCAACGTTCACAGTTTGAAACAACGTCTGCCATGAACCATTGGAGTAAAAAACGTTGGTGTCATCGGCAAATAGAATAAAAAACATTGTTGGAGAGACATTGGCCAAGTCATTAATATAAAGCAGGAAAAGGAGTGGTCCGAGGTTGGAGCCTTGAGGAACTCCATATTTGATCAACCCTAGCTCAGAAAGGACACCATTACAGAGAACTCTTTGTGTACGGCTCTCAAAATAGCTGGCAAACCATCTGAGCTGAGTCCCCCTAATTCCATAGTTGTCTAATTTTTTAAGCAAAATATTATGGTCTACCGTATCAAACGCTTTAGCTAGATCAAAGAAGATTCCCACTGAGTATTCATTATTTTCAATAGCCTTTGAAATCATGTCCTGCATATTTAATAAGGCCATATAGGGGGAATGACCAGGTTGAAATCCATGCTGAGATGGATAAATGATGTTAGAGTTTTTAACATAGCCATAGAGTCGATTATACATAAGTTTTTCATAGAACTTGGAGAAGTAAGGAAGAACGGAAATGGGTCTGTAATTGATTACATTGTCCTTATCGCCCTTTTTTAGCATTGGGACCACTTTAGCTATTTTTATGCCTTGTGGAACAATCCCACTACTAAATGAACAATTTATTATCTCCGCTAAAGGTCTGGCAACCAAGGAGAGATTGGGGGCCGCAATACAGGGGTCTATATCGTCAACACCTTTGCTCTGCGTTAAACGTATATCACGGCCAATATCCATAATTTCCTCCGGGGATACCATTAGGAAACCCATAGAGTTCTGCCGAGGGGCCTGTAAGTAACTATGGTAAGGGAGAGGTGAATCTGGTATTTTCTTTGCCAAAGAATGGGCTATGTTGGTGAAGTAGTTATTGAAGCTATTGGCCATTTTTTCTGGATCTTTAACATTTTCTCCGTTAATTTTTAACGATTCAATTTGTGTCTCCTTATTTTCCAATTGCATTATGGAGCGAATGAGTTTCCAAGTCGTCCTTAGGTCGTCTTTATATTTGCAGAATTCAGATGCATAGTAATTTTTTTCTGCTTTGACTCTAATAGCCTTAAATTTATTCGTATATACAGTAAATTTATTTTTATTATAAGCATTTGGATTTTTTATATATTTTAAGTACAATGAAGCTTTCTTCTTACTAGACTTGAGGAGCCCAGCAGTCATCCAGGGTTGCTTAAATCTAGACCCCTTAGCGTTATTTTTTTTAGACACAATCGGGAAGGCCTGATCATAAGCGTTTTTATATTTTTCAATAAACACTTCATATGCCCCGTCAGCATCTCCATTATTGCATGCAGTCGAGACATTATCCCAATTACTATCAGCAAGTAGGGATTTAAATTGTTCTGATCTTTCCTCATTAATTATGCGATGATCATAATAATTCGGGAAGCTTCTCTTGTAATTACCAAATGCAAAGTGTGCGAATACTGGCAGGTGATCAGACAAGTCAGCTATGAAAATGGTTGAATCAATCAGACTAGACCAGGCATTAGTGAATATGTTATCAATCAAAGTTGATGAGGTTGGTGTGATACGAGTGGGTTTCGTGATGGCTGGGATAAGCTGATGGGAAGTCAGGTTATTATAAAATATATTAGTTTCTTTATGTTCATTGATTTTTAATAGGTCAATGTTAAAATCTCCTAGTAGGAAAATATCTTTGGTTCCCTTGACAATACTGGAGAATAAGACCTCTATTTCAGCATTGAATTCGACCAAGTTTTGTCCTGGGGGCCTATACAAAACTCCTACTAAACATGTTGTGCTAGGTAAATAAGTTTTGATGAAAAGACCCTCATAAGTTTTATGTTCACTTTTTTCTTCGTACAATTGGAATTTAATGGTATCCCTAACAAAAAAGCCCACCCCTCCTCCTCCTAGATTCCCCCCTCTAGACTTATGTATAAATTTGTAGTTGGGCACATTAATAGTATCCTCAAATTCCGACTCCAACCAGGTCTCCGACAGGGCCAGAATAGAGACAGGCAGTTGACTGAGAACCTCGCGAATTTCATCTAGCTTATGTACCATGCTGCGGCAATTAATGTGCATGACCAAAAAGTTAGCTTCAATAGACTCGAACTTAGCCTCCCAACGGGGGAATGTGGAGTAGGGACTGCTCCAAGCCACATTTGTGAAATAGTTTAAGTCTGGGTCAGTGTCAGCATTGTTGAGCAAGATACGATTACCCGACTCATCAGGAAACACATCAAGTTCAAGATTCAGACCATTCAATTCTACGGCAGTAAGTTCAAGATTCAGACCATTCAATTCTACGGCAATAGTGTCATCTGTCTTAATAGTGTCATTCAGTTTAAATTCTTCATCATCCTCGACAAAAGGGAATACTTCCCTGTTACAATGTATGCATATCCAATTAACTGAGTCACAGTGTAAAAAAGTGCTTTGAAAACAGCAGCCAAAGTGGAACACAGCGTGGCACAATGAGCAGGTAATTACATCAATTGTTTCCTTAATTACATTAGTGCACAGACCACATAAAATCGGGTCATCACTATTCATAAACAAGAACGTGAGAGCCCATGATGGTGCACAACCGTCTCTCAATGCCAAATTGCAAATAAACAAAAACAAGAAACGGGTTCAAATATCCAAAAGTAGAATAAAGTCAGTGCTATAGAATGCATATAGTATAACTCAAGTAAAATTATAAACAATACTGAATGAAAATATGCTACATTAACACATGGAGGAGTGTTGTTAAAGTAAATGATTATAAACAAGGAAGAGAACAGAAGAAGAAAATTGCACTTAACACTTAGCGCAGTCCAAGTTCCAAAAGATCAGAGTCCCGGGAGGCATCAACCAGACATCCGGAGAAGGACGAAAAAAGGATAAACTCCATTGTTTGATAAGTTGAAGTCTGTAGCTTGCTGGTAGAGGAGCGACGTTGACGAATTGGTCAAAGAGGGTCAGGGTTGCAGTTCACCAACAAAGCACGTTGTAGAGTTTTTACGCAGCGCTAGGTGTGGACTCGGAGGCAAGGCATTCCTCCAGACTCTTCAGTGAGGGCAGTTTCAAAGCCTTTGCACCAGGTGCTGCGGAAAGTCTTATGTGAACCCTTCCTCCTGAGGTCCAGGTTGAGGTGGCTCTCTTTTCCTTGACCAATTTTCTGGCACCTGCATAAATTAGAGCATTGAGCTGGGTGAGATGCTCGTTGATGAATATTTTTGATTCGTCTCTGTCCCATCGTGACCTCCTTAACGACAGACGTGCCATGTAGACTTGGTCCCTTGTCCGTTGGCTGATGAATTTGACGATGATAGGTCGATGGTTGTCTTTGCCTCTACGCGAAATTCTGAATGCAGACGATATGTCAGCTTCGGAAAGAGACAAACCGAGGCGACTATTGCACATGGAAATAACCGCGGTGGTAGCTTCAAGATTCACATGGCGGCCTGACGGACTGAATCCGGCGTCTCCCTCTCCAGACTGCAAGACCGCCTCCTCGAGTCCATGGATGACCAGATTATTCATTTTAGAATCCGCTTCGGCCAGATCCAAACGAGATTTCAAGGCATCATTTTCCTCTTCTAGAGCTCTCGTTTTACGGTCCTGAGATTCACAATGCCTTGCGATTAGGTCATGACAGTGACTCTCGACGAGTTGGTCTAGTCTTGTCGAGTAGGCATCGACTAAACGATTAAAAATACCTTCAATGACAGGCGTGAGGCTCGCTGTCAGTCGTGCGAGGAGAAACTCCGAAACTCGGTCATCCTTAAGTTGTTCAAGCAAATCGTCAACCTTCGCACCTTTTTTTGCCATTGTACTCGTTTTCCAGGCCTTTTAAACCGGTAAAAGTCCGAGGTTGAGATAGAAATACAACGTAGTGAAGAGACTGTTAGTTGAGCGATAATAAGCGACAACAACGGCCATGCATAATCGAGGCGGGAATGTACTGCACACTATTTTGTCATTTAATTTGACTTATTGAGATTTAAAACGAAACTTCACTCGCGATCAACCATTTCTTTGTATAAAATCCGAGGATTCTAACAGATTTTCATTCAGCAGTACCAAAAACGACCCGAAAAAATAACATAAATCGAGAACGGTTGCACACCTAACATCTTAACCGACGGCCATCTTGCATATATTTCCTTACAATCCGACATGACATTATAGTCAAGGTTTAGCCTACATCGAAAGCAGAATGTTGTTGCTTCACAATAACTAACTAAATATTTTCACATTAGGCCTAAGCATCTACTTTAAAGACATACATGTACTATTGTATTGAATGTAATCATTTACAAAGCGCTTCTGGTAGGGTGAAAATTATAGTTCAGTAGCTGTCCCAGTGCGCAAGGCCCCGCAAAACAACCAAGTTTTGAGAAGTTACAAGGAAGAAGACAGCTGGCCTGTTTTAACTTGCAGTTGTGCACAAAATGTGCAGCTGTAGAAGCACTTATGCACAGTTAAAACTAGTGTAACGGAATCTCAGCCGGCGGGTGGGAAGAGCGGATGCCTAACTCTCCCACCAGTTGGTAAGGCTTGCGTGTCGCACAAAGATGGCGCAAGTCCGGCCTCCGTCGTCTATCGAAGGGCTTAGCAGTGTTTCCCCAGCCGCGACGTCCGTACGAATCAACACGAAGACAGCAGGTATTTTCAGACGATATATTGTAACACACGACTCCACACGTCAGAAGCAGGCATGCACGTGATACACCGCGAACTATCGAACCCCAGCAGCGGACGGTCATACACCTCTCGGCAACTCCCACAGCGATGGCTGACTACGGGGGCGCCCCACTGCGTCGAACACGGGCACTACGCGGCAGCGACGTACTGCGGCGGCGGCAAAGACAAGCACCGACGACCGACTCTCAGCGACAACGACGGCAGCTCCCACTAGCGACTAACGGCGGCAACGACGACAGCAGCTGCTCTCGACGAACTGAAACCTCCAACACGGTGACTGACTGAAGAACTCTCGATGACTGACTGCGTGCAAGCAGCACTTCTATTTATACAAGACCGAGGGGACAGGGGTCCGGACAGGGGTCTATGACGTCAGAGGTCCGGACCGGGGGCTGGAAGCGAGGGAGGAGGGGAGGGGACTGTCATGTCCGGGATCACCAGGTGCAAGGGAAGGGGAGGGGTCCGCTACGTCAGAGGACCGGACAGGGGTCTATGACGTCAGAGGTCCGATCCGAGGTCCGGGGTCTTCCCGCGCAAAGATCCGCGCATGCGCACTAAGGGAGGACCGACGTCAGAGGTCCGGTCCGAGGACTTCCCGCGCAAAGATCCGCGCATGCGCACTAAGGGGGGACCGACGTCAGAGGTCCGGACAGGGGACTTGGCGCGCAAAGATCCGCGCAAGCACACGTGCCAACGACGGCGCGAATCGACCGCCAACGAAGCCAATTAACCGATAGCAAGATCGCGGCGGCGAAGGAGGGGGAAGGGGGGACTACCGCGGATGCACAGGCGAATTTCGCTACACTAGCAAAATAAATCACTGTCCTCCGATTGGAAGTAAATTTCCATGGAGGATGGGAAGGGAAAGAATGGGTTGTGCAGTTCTAAAAATTCCTTTAAAACAGCCCTGGAAGACAGACTGCCAGACAAAAGTGTAAAACGAACAGAATGAGATAGCGCTTTACAAAGAGAAGGACGAATTGAGGCAAACTATCAACGTAGAGCCATAACAGTTCTAGAAGATTGCTGGATAAACGAAATGGACGGTTGGAGGAAACTGAGTGAGGACAAAGTATACCATCAGCCAGATATTCGAGACAAGACCCGCGGTAGTTGTCAGTTTCACGACCCCCAAAAAGTATTCGGGATCGAATGACTGCACTAACCCTAACCGACCCTCACGCTGCCTAACCTGGGCCCTAACCGACCCTCACGCTATATAATAATTATATAGAAATATTATTTATCTTTAACAATTTCAAAATAGACTCATAAGAAAAGTATAATTTTCTTGGTGGTCGTGAAACTGACAAGAACGACCCCGCTTAGCCTTGAGGACCAGAGTGATGATCTTAAAATTGCAAAATCCATGCCTACGGTTTCTTGCATGTGCAAGAATTTATAACGCATAGAAATCTTTCTTCTGGTTACCATTGACACCTTTATATATGATGAAACTTTCCAATATATAAATGTGTCATCATTTTTTAATCAATTCTGAAGCTGAAGTCCTCCAAACCAGATAAAAGGTTGAAGTTTTAACTCGATTGCCATTGAGAGAAAATAATGTTCCTTGTGGTGGAAGACTACACTACACCTCCCAAAACATGGGTCATCTTAAAGTGCATGCGATTCGATAGACCATATGCCCTACACATGGTAGATACACATTTTGCCATGACATTTTTCGAGGCGAATAATTCTAAGCGACTTCGTTGAAATCATTGTTCCTATCGGATAACAATTTTGGTAGCCATTGTGCGTTGGTTGGTTATCTAAAACCCAGTCTCGAGCCTGGATGAAGCTGAGGGGGGAGTACACTGGTGATCTATGTTATCACACAGTGTTGTTAAATCTCTACTTGCATCTAAAGTCTCTATTTAATTTAATAATGCAATGAGTTGATCAGACTTCAATCTTCTAATCTCAATGCTCAGCATAAACTAAGCTTTAACGACATAGCCAGCTCGTGAATGTTGTGTGGCAAGCTCTTTCATCTTTAGGAGCAAATGAGACAATGTTATGGGTGAGCAACTTGGTCAAAGCCGTCACACAGTGGCTAGATGCGGATTCGAACCTTCGGGTGACAAAGCACTGAGCATACCACTACACTACTATGTTTCCACTGCATTGTATCGTGTCTCTAATATCATGTAAATCATTATTTTTTTTTCAATCTTCAATGTTGGGTAAATATAATGCAATGACAATCCTTCACATCACAATCTTCAATAACTCATTCTTCCACATAGGAGGAAAACGAAACAAGCAGCCAGTCTTATTTAAATTCAATTCTGTCTCCTCCTCTGTCTTTGCCTCGATAAGCAACGCATTCTTCTGCTCATTAATTGATTACTGCAACTCCCTTTCTACGTCCTTCAAAAACTTTGTATGTATCTCCTTCCAGTCCGTTCTAAATGAGGCTCAAAGTTATCACTTTAATTTCCCGGTTTAACTCTGACATGGCTCCCAAGAATCTTTGTGATATCATCCATTATAATTGTATTTATTGCAATTTCTTCGTCCAGTAAGCTACAGTGACAGTCATGATCAAATCAACGTAGATTATGAGTTACACATAAAGAGATTGTTTATTAATAGATTTTTTTAGATTACACAAAATGTTTTCCAATAATATGCTAATTGTTGGAATTACGTCACATGTTGCAATATTCTTCTGACTATGTAATTTTCTTGTTTGATAATCAACGCTGACAATATAATCTCAATTTACAAAAATCTTTAATTTATATAAATAGTTTTTATGATTAAAAGGTGTGCTAGCACGCATACTCTTAGATACATTTAAAACGAGTAATCCGGTTTCATGGTGTCGGGACTCGGGAGAAAGGTCAATTTGGGCGGACGACAACCGACCGCTGAATAGAAACCCAAAAAACTTCCTTTACCCGAATATTTTTTACGATTTGTTTAGTCCTTTTCTGACGACCATTTAAAATCATTTGACAACCTTTTTTTTAGTCATTTGCCCCTAATTTTCCTGATTTTATTTCTCACGGCCTTCTTTAACACATGCACTTATGCAATTTGGACTCGCCGTAGGGCGCAAGAATCAGGTCAGGCACATTATACTCGGCTGTGTGGGAGGACAGAGTAGAGTGAGGAGCAATATACCAGGTGGGTAGTAATAAAAAGAATGCATATGAGGGTGTTAACAGCACTCAACTCTATTTTCTCACTAGCACCATTTGAGATTAACATAATGTAATAGAAGTATTCTTAAGCTGCTTTTTATTGGTGATACAACCCAATTTTCATGAGATCCTACAAAACAATTTTAAAAAATTCATGCAATTTGCTGATTTAGACGGTAAGTTAATAGCATCGTAAAGCAGTGCTTAGACACCTTTTAATCGTAAGCTGCAAAAGCTATAAATTAGTATTTTTAATAACGTATAATATTCCCAAAGCAAAATGCATTCTCTTATATAAATATATATAACTTTCTAAATCACAGATTTAAGGGTGCCTAACACTTGATAAAAAAAATATAGCTTAAAATGATGCAATTATAGTATTCGCTGATTTTTCTGTCGACTATTATAATAGATCCGATGCATCCCACGAATTCACTCAAACTCATCAAAAACTCCTTGAAATACCAGTTTGTTTCAAATTCTATGTTTCAACATAAATTTGTTTTGAATGTTCATTCATTGCAGCTCTACTAAGACCCGTTAATAGTTCCGGTTATTTTAGTTATAATAATTTCCTGATTAAAATATTATAATAATTATAGTAGGAATAATTTTTCAGACTAATGCAAATGTTGGAGATTGTTAGAAAAGTACAATTTTTCTTTTTAAATACTTGTAAATCACGTTATAGAAATCTATGCACGCACACCACCGTTTATTAATCATCGCGCGCATAAATAATTACCTGCTTTAACGCAAGGCGTGGTAGATAAAACCATTAAACATTATCAAAGATAAGTCTCTGATATTCAAATAGTTGCAGTTTCGTTATTTTTTATTCAGAACGATATAATCCTTCCCCAGTTCAAGCATCACATTGGTAGGAATAAAATAAAGCAATAAAACGATTTTTGAAAATTTTGGAGTTAGAACCCTTGCACTCTAAACAGGTTTCTACAAAGTAGTTCGTGTATTTTGAGGCGGATAAGTGAATTAATATTGTGGCTTTGGAATTGACTTTCTTCTTCGCTATGCACCACATTCACATATTTAGTCGTTTCACGTTCACATATTAATAATCATTGTTGTTATAGGTGCCACTTAGACACCTTGAAATTGTAAATATCAACTGCTATAAATAACTTGGTTCTATTTGCTTAATTAATATGCCCAACAAATTATGTTCCTCGTCATTTACTTAATTAAGTCAACTTCCAAAACATAGCACGATATTTCTACACTGTGTCCCAATAAATCGGGATCCCTTTTTATAATGTGAATAAAACAGGTAAATTTTAATCGATTTTCAAAATTTCAAAACTGTTTTAATCCAGATCTAAATTTTTCTAAAATTCAAAAACTGTTTTTATATACAAATCGGTAATTTTTGAACGGCCATCACTAAAAATTACGTCATAATGGCGTCGTTAATTTACATATCGAAACCAAATGTCAACAAAAATCGTTGTGTTCGGTACTTAACATTTGAATTCTCTGATGCAAATGACGTTATTGTGACGTGAATATTCATGCCAGAAACTTAATATTTGAATCAGTGTAAGATAATTATCTCAGGATAAAAACAGTTTTGAAATTTTGAAAATCGATTAAGATTTGCCTGTTTTATTCACATTATAAAAATGGGTCCCGATTTATTGGGACACCGTGTAATTTTAAATTTCCTATGCAAATTTTTATCTTCCGCTCAAAATCCTTAAACTTATATTTCACAGATACACGAAATAGGTCTTAACAATGGCAAATAAATTTATGTCGAGGGCAACGACCTCTTTTGTGATAGGCCCTCGTCAAATTTCAATCCTCCTCCTCATTGCCCATTTTTTTTACTTTGCATGGTCAACTTCGAAAACACCAGCAAGATGTCGTTTAGCACTGAGAATTAGCACAATCATTTTGGGATTCTGATTAAACACCTTAAATATGTGGAAACAAACGCTATAAATAACCAAAATAAATGAAAGGTGTATCTTATGGCTTGTGCATATGTCATCCCGCTGCAAAATCAATTACGTCAAAGAGTGGTCCGAAAGTCACGAGTTAAATTAAAATAGTTTGCAATGGGACAGATGGAGTACATAAAAAATGCTTTATTCATTTTGTTAGTAACGTCAAAATACACTTGATGGAATATAGACGTAAAAATCTAGGTTACAGACAACCAATTTATTAGCCTATCGTAAGTTAGTCCAGTGGCGCAGCCAGGAATTTATGAGGGGGCCGGATGCTTATTTCTTCTGATATAATTGGACAAATAACCTACAAAAAACTTTTTCCCTAAGCCAACGGGGATTTATCCCACAAACCCTCTTGCTAGCCACTGGGTTAGTCTGCAAAATATGTAGATCATGGATTTGTTACTAGGTTATCCAACACATCACAAGAATATAGCAGCTGGTTAAGACAACATAGTAAAACTAAAACTGTCAAATTATGAAAACGAGCAATGTCACCAAAAACAACACGAGATCGCGGGGACAATATTTTCAGTCATGCGCGCTTTAAAAAGTAGCCCAACTCGCGCTTTTCGTGATGACTTGGCAATGTCCTCCACACTTGCATGATGTCGCTTCAGACTAAAAATAATAATGGTCAGCAATTTTTAAACACCTTAAACATAGTGGGTAAGATTATTATAAATAAGAATGGTTTAATTAACATTCGGTGTTGTTGTTTTCTCGTCGCTTCGCTACCATGACTGCCGTGACCTCATTGATAAAACAAGAAATGTTATGATAATCCTTTCTATTTTTGTTTCAAATTCACTGCACAAATATTTTCTCAATGGTTGCAGCTACGTCGAAAGATTTCCGTCTATCATTTATAATTCATGCAAGTAGTAATAGATCTGGATTTAACTGTACCAAATTTCGGAAGCCGGAACTTTATACGATTGTTTCAAATGATTTAAAGGTGTACAAGCATTGCCCACTCAAATTCCTGTGCCTCGAATTCAACTTGTGCGCAATAATGTTTTAATTATTTCAACTACTCTAAATATCTAATTTTATTATTTTTTTGATGCAAACCATTAAACGACATGGATGGATCCAGATTTGACGAGGGCTTTTGACAACAGAGTCCTTTGCCCTCGATAGAAATTTGTTTTGCATATTAAAGCACTTAATATCAAACGACATTATTGAGATAGTTTTAGTTGTTCCAATTATTATTATTCCAAAGTTTAATGTCATCATATAACCAAGTTGCGGAAGCTGCATCTTTATAGGAATTGTGTAAATGACTTAAAGTTGTGCTAACACAGCCCACTCAAATATACGGTCTAGAATAAAATCTGTGCGCAATGACCCATACTCAGATTAGCATGATAGACATAATTTTCATCAGTAACAGATAAAGAATTATGTCTATTAATTTTACTGGTCCTTCCTCTCCATCATCGCAATTTTATCAATTATCAATTATCAGTGGGGCGCGGTGGTGTAGTGGTGGCGTCGTTGCCTTTGAGCCGGAAGGTTCGAGGTTCGAATCCACCACGCCGCGTAAGCGCTTCGGCGTGAAACCCCGATGCAGTGTCCGCTCTGCATTCGGGAGCGCCTCTGAGTAGTAAGAGCTTGAAAGGGCGTTATAACAGGTGCAGATACAAACATCTACCCTGCTATGACAATAAATTGGGTACTTGTCGGTTAATTCACCGCCACACACAGAAGCCCTATATACGAAATTTTACATGCAAAAATTATTTCACCGCCACACGCAGATAGTTAGGTTTCTCTATGGTGTCTATCACCGTTTCTTTCGCAATTTCCAGTTCACACTCGCAAAAACGAATGCTCGTCATTTCTTTGGGCCAGCAATAATTATACGAACAGGATGATTAATTTTGTCGGCAAGTTAGGCGTGATCCTTGTAGCCACGTGCATTGTCGCAGTGGGGTGTTTTGCCTACAGCTACGCTTAAGTCATCTCCATTCTGTCTTGCTGATCCTTTAAACATAGCACCATTGGGGCTTTGTTATAGTGAGCGGGTTCCTATAATGTTGGTTAGGTTCAGGTTAGGCATCGTGAGGGTCGGTTAGGGTCAGGTTAGGCATCGTAAGGGTCGGTTAGGGTCAGGTTAGGCATCGTGAGGGTCGGTTAGGGTCAGGTTAGGCATCGCTAAGGTCGGTTAGGGTCCGGTTAGGCATCGTGAGGGTCGGTTAGGGTTAGGGATAGGGTTAGTGCAGTCATTCATTAACATAGGGACCCGTTTACTATAACTATACATGTTTTTAACTTATTATTTTTATTTAGAGTATTTATATAGCGACTCTTCACGAACTCTACTGAGAGGCGCTCTCTGTATGCCCACCTTTGGATCATTGGATGATTGTTAGCACACTGTCTCGCAGCATTGCTGCAGCAAGAAATTGACGCTGCTTTGTTTATCCTGAACTAAAGCCGAAATTCTTAAGAAATTCACGGCGTTCATAACGGCGTACAAGAAATAAACACGTGAGCAATATAAGTTAATCGGATGTCACCATTAGGCCTACATTACGTCACTTAAGCCAGTGCGTAAATATATGCAGTGCGTAAAATTAATAGGCTACGGCAAACTATATGGCGGTGAACTAACCGACAAGGTAGACAGAAGAAACCTGTGGCGGTGAATTAACCGACAAGTACCATAAATTGGAATAGGGGTTGGCCCTGTCGTACAGTGCACATCAATAAATGGGGAAAATTCGCTGTATCAACAGGCAACCATCTCATTGGGCGTCCATAGAGTCAAAGACGCCACTGCCATAAATCCGGCCATGGCTAAATAAATCAACCGCATAAAAATTATAGTTTCATTGCTAAGCAGAAATTTGAGAAGACGCTTTCGTAAGTTACAGCTAACAACATAATAGGGTAATGGCTCTAATGGGCATGGGATGACAATATATTATATGCGGTTTTTGAACGATTGGCTATAATAGCAACTTGAACCTCATTTTAAAGGTGTCTAAAAGAACGATGAACTAATTGCTCTGACATTTCTGGGGCTCTGCGCTACCGATTACTTCGATATCTCATTAACCTAAATTCTAATAATTATGTGTATTTGCCTGAGGAAGCAGATTATTGCTCTTGAAGAGAGGATGGATGGAAAGAAACCTCCAGAAAGACCAAGAAAGGTTACGATGGAATGGTTGATGAACGGAGAAAGGGAGCGATGACATAAAGAAATCAGGAATAGTGTCATTTGAATATTGGAACAGCCTGAAATGGACACTATAGAAGAAGAAGTTTCTACAGTATTTCTATCCATATTACTGTAGTTTCTGTCTAACAGCGCTGTGCCATAGGAGATATTATATTAGCGTGGCCCAGCATATAATTACAGTAGTCAATACGAGAGAGGGCTAAACTTCGAATCCCAGATGAAGACTAAAAAATATATATCCCTAGCACTATAAAAAATTATGCGCTCTGCCCCTCTATCTGACTTGCACCGATTGAGTTGAATTTTAAGCATTTCTTTAAATCATTTCTGTCATTGTAAAAAGATACGGAATGTCAGCAAAAGCGCAATAATGAAATTCATTATAATTGCGTGAAATTCATTTTGCTGATTCAATGTCAAACCCTGGCGTTCTAGACTCTTTTCCTAGAGGTCGCCAGGTCAAATTCTCACCTCAAAGTAAATTAAGATTTTATTGATCAATTTGGCGTTGATCGGGTGCGCCGAAATCGTTTTCGATAATTAATAATACTATTGAAATTACTCGATTTTTTATTAATAATAGTATTGATATTACTAGATTCTTTGTTAATGATACTATTGATATTACTCGATTCTTTATTAATAATACTATTGATATTACTCGATTTTTTTCATTAACAATACTATTGATGTTATTCGGCTTCTTATAAGACCAAATACTTTAGATTTAAAGGTGTTTGCTATTATAATATCTGGTACGTAGCTCTGAATTATTTATTGTTTATGATAGACATTCTGCGGCTATATCTGACTGTTTTGATTTTGAATAGAACTTCCATGTGTAATACTTACACGTACATTTGTATTCCTTTTGCAGTTGCTAGGACGTAGTTACTCTTAATTTCGTAAGCGATAAATAATCAGGTCAAGCACAAGTTGCACAACAAAAGCAACATTGAGGCATTATATTCTCAAGCGTCAGTTGGTTTGGATTATCCGGCAATTTCATTTCTCGCATAATTTAATAAATCTGGAACTTAATCAGAACGCTTTCTGAATAGACTACATTGCGTGCTTTCTGCTCCTCGTCTATAATATTCTCTCGATTGCAAACATTATAGTCATCGTCAGCTCCAGAATTGATTACTACAGCTTCCTCTTTCTTGGCCTTCCAAATGTTCGATTCTTTCCCCCCCCCGGTACGTTTTAAATAAGGCTGCCATACGAATATCCCGGCCACATCGGTCATGTTTGATCACTGGCTCTCTTACTGCTAGAATGCAGCTCAAGGTATTTACTTTAATTAAATAAAAATTAAATTAAAATTAAATTACATTTTTACCGATCTTACTCTGGCGTACCCAAGGTGTGTGTTTGTGATTCCTTCCCGTGTTGTCGTACTTTGTCACCTCTATTCGTTCACTCGCTCACATAACTGCCCGTGATCTCATTGAAAAAACGATGCATGTTATAAGAATACTTATTATTTTGTTTATATTTCACTGTGCAGTAAATCAGATAATTTCGTAATGGTTGCAACTACGTAAAAACTAAAATGGTTTGATTCTATCGTTTTATTTTATGCAAACGATCAAGCGCCAATAAAAAGTTGGTACGAACAGTACAGTGTTCCATATTACGGAAGTCAAAACTTTATAGGATTGGACCATGTGATTTAAAGGTGTACTAGCACTGACAAACTTGAATTCCTCTGTCTCGAATCCAACCCACGTGCAATTATTTTTTTTAATGGATTCAACTACTCTAAAGATCTCATTATATTATTTTAATTGATATAAATTATCAATCGACTCCGTTGGAACAGTGAGAATACTTACTATTTGCGGAAGATGGAACTTTACAGGATCGCTGTAAAAGATTTAACGGTGTGCAATTTCTGTTTATTTCTGATTTTCTTATTATATTAAGGTCCTATTGTGTCGAATTAATTAATGCAGTCGGTAAATTCGAACCTACTCGACAGAAGGTAAAATCGAAACGACAAAAACAAAACTTTCCAGAATTTCTAATATTCATAGTGTTAAGTATCGCTAATTAAAGGTGTCCAAAAAGTAATGTGTCATTAATTTCTAGACGGCGCTCAAAAACGCTAAGACGACGCGAAGTCTTTAACGCCAAATTATATTATCTAAAAATCTTTCGGCGAATAAATAGATCAATGCAATGCGTTTAGCTAAAAAAAGAATAAAGTAGGCCTATGGGCGACTACACAAGCTCCAGCTCATGGGTCTAAACTTGAGTCAGCTATATCTTCTATGTCCAGTTTATTTGGCTTGCAGATCGCTATTGTTATCTGGTTTCCTTTCCATCTCTGTATCCGAAACTTTTATTTGAAGCGACTTGAAAGGAAACCTTGCTTATCCTTTGTTTTGCAATTGAAAAACAAATCAATTCATGCAATTTAATTTTTTTCAAACACTTTTTAATCGAAAATATTTAAAATATATATATAATTATCTTCCTTCATGTACCAAGAACACTGCACCGGAGTTTCAAGTCGAAGCGCTGAAGTGCAATTGCGAGTAAAGGACTTGCCCAAGGTCCCTACGCAGCGACTTGAGGCAGATTCGAACATGCAACCTCCGATTGCAAGGAAGCGAACATATCTACTACACCACCGTGCCATACACAAATTTGTATTATTAGTAGTATGATGCTTGGAGAAGATGTCGGAGAAAGGAGAACACCTCAAATCGGTTGATACACACTGAAAATACTAGATCTGACCAATCAAACTTTGCTTCATAAATCTCTTATGTCGTTTCTTTTTCCGTTGCCGGGCTGGGAGCGTTCCTGAGTAGGTTCCTCAATGGTTGCTATTTGTGTGTACATAGAACGAACGAACAAATGGACGAACGAATGAATGAATGAACGAACGAACGAATGAATGAATGAATGAATGAACTTGAATAAACTGAGGGTGAAATCGATATCAACGACCAAACGAGACAACAATATGTTTTTTAAGCAATAATTAAAAAAAATTACGTTACTCCTCTTAACCCTATGACGCACACCTTCCGCGCCAACGCATTTAGCACACCAGGGGTCCAATGGACCCCACCGATAACATGGGTTGAAATTATATAAATTAGATAGAACTTGGGAATGAACGACTTAAATTTATCTTGTACATAGCACATGCACTCATGGAACATGTTCGGGTCAATATGTAGGCCGAAAATTAACCCTCTAGGGCTGCCAAGGGGGCCGGTGGTATCCCCCCGTTAAGTTTTCTCACCATCAAACATTTCTCGTATGGAATAAAATTTTGACATTTTAAGTACTTGCAGGGGGTTCATTTACACACATTATGAGGTAAGATTTGTGATGATACCCCATACCGTTCAAAAGTTATACCCGATATACCCTAGGTACCAGGAGGGGGGTGGAAACCACCAACTTAGGTTAACGACTGTAATATTTTATCCGCCATTTATTATGAAGAAGAAACATTCTGCCCCTTCATAGAGGGAATGTAGGGCTGCATTGTCATGCTAAATAATTTGTCTTTTCATAACCGGAAGTGCTCAAAATAAATTAAAATATGTGAAATATGGTGATTTTCATAAACATTTTCCTAGCGAGAATTTTTAGCTTGCTCAATAATTTTGACCAGTGGCGCAGCCAAAAAACATTAGGAGTTGCCATTTGTATGTATGTATGTATGTACATGTACGTATGAATGTATGCATGTATGTAAGTATGTATGTATGTATGTATGTATGTGTGTGCATGTATGTATGCGTGTATGTAGGTATGTATGTATGCATTACGCATGCATATGTATCTGTGTATGTATACATTTATGTATGCATGAATGTATGTGTGTATGTATGTATGTATGTATGAATGTATACATACTGTATGTTTGTAAGTATGTATGTACGTGTTTTTGTTTGTATTGATTTATGCGTGTATATAATATTTATGTGTGTACGTACGTAATCTATTCAGGCACGATTGTAGGTAGCCTAAGCCTATGTATGCTTGTATGTACAAATGTGCAGTGTATGTGCATGTATGTATGTGTGTATATATGCAAGTATGCATGTAGCTATGTATGTATGTGTGTATGTTCGTAAACATACATACATGCACACATACATACGTACATGCATACATACATAAGTACATACATACATACATACTCATACAAGCATACATACATACATACATACATACATACATACATACATACATACATACATACATACATACATACATACATACATACATACATACATACATACATATATTCATATAGATATACAACATACATGCATACATGCATGCATGCATGCATGCATGAATGCATGCACACATATATACAATACATACATTAATATAATATATATATATGCATTCATACATACACATACACACATATATATATTTACATACATACATACTACACTGTATCTAAGTATAAACTTAGGGATGGGGGGTATTGGCGGGGCGGGGGTAATGTCCCACTGTGGGTAATGTCGAGGGGCAATGGGGGGAGTAACGGCATGGGTTATGGGCCGGGGTATGTCCTGTTCCCATTATGCTATAGTCGATGCAGCATGGATCTATCAATGCTGAAGCCTGGGGTCCGTTGGACCCCAGGTGTGCTAAATATGCCCTAGGTGTCTTTCTCAATTTTTTTCAAATCAACCAGGGGCGCTACAGTCTCCCAACTTTTTTGTGCATGTAGGGGAATGAATTGTTGAGGAATTTGAATTATTTCAGATTTTTACTATTTACATCAAAAAAGATATTCAAGATATCGCACCTCTGGGGTCCGATGGACCCCAGGTGTGCGTTATAGGGTTAAGCACCTTTATGTCGCATCTTTTAGTCGCAATAAATACATTCAGAAAGGCAACTTTTTGATTGAAACTTCCCACGTGTATCGTATAATCAGGTTAAACACACTGAAAATACTAGATATAGTAGACCAATCAAACTTTGCTTCATAAATCTCTTATTTCGTTTCTTTTTCCGTTGCCGGGCTGGGAGCGCTCCTGAGTAGTGAACTTGAATAAACTGAGGGTGAAATCGATATCAACGACCAAACGAGACAACAATATGTTTTTTAAGCAATAATTAAAAAAAATTACGTTACTCCTCTTAAGCACCTTTATGTCGCATCTTTTAGTCGCAATAAATACATTCAGAAAGGCAACTTTTTGATTGAAACTTCCCACGTGTATCGTATAATCAGGTTAAACACACTGAAAATACTAGATATAGTAGACCAATCAAACTTTGCTTCATAAATCTCTTATTTCGTTTCTTTTTCCGTTGCCGGGCTGGGAGCGCTCCTGAGTAGATTCCTCATTGGTTGCTATTATATTGATCATAGAATGAACGCACGAATGAAATAACGAATTAATGAATGACTGTATGAATGAATGAATGAATGAATGAACGAACGAACGAACGAACGAACGAACGAACGAACGAACGAACGAACGAACGAACGAACGAACGAACGAACGAACGAACGAACGAATTGAAGAATGAATGAACAAACTTGAATAAACTGAGGGTGCGATCAATATCAACGACCCAGTGTGACAACAAGATGTTTTAAGCAATAGTTTTAAAAATTACGTTACTCCTCTTAGACACCTTCATGTCCCATCCTTTAGTCGCAATAAATAAATTCTGAAAAGCAACTTTTGAATTCGAATTTGAATTTCCCGCCAACAATTAATTTATTATCCTTTTGGAACATTACAACAGAGTCGAATTTATTGACAAAATGGGTTAACCTATATATAATAATTGTTAGATATTTCTAAAAGGTGTTTAAGTGTAACGGAGCAATATAGCATTTAGTGATACGTTCTGATTGCCAGACTCTATCTTCTGATTTATGGTAATTATGATCGAATTAAACATGTTTTCTTCTGCAGATGTCGCTTCTGTTTAACGATGTCGTCTGTCTATAAAGTCGATCTTTGCACAATTATAAGTTGAATATTTGGGGGTAATTATACCGATCTGGAATTTATTTTAAAATGACACCATACCATAAAGATTATAATGCTAGCAGTTTTTGCGTTACTTTTGAAGCGTCACTATGTAATAATCATTCCTAGCCAAACAGCACAGTGTTTTTAATTATCTATTTCCATATTTCTATAGCGCCCCTTCAATCTCGATACTCAGAGGCGTTCCCGACTAGAACGCCGCCACTGCATCCGAGATTCATGACGAAGCGCCCGAGCAATAGCGAGTGAATGACTTACTGAAAGTGTCGTCATTAATCATTGATGGAACACATCCTGATGCTAACATGCACCGTCAACTAATGAAAAATATGCAGCAAAGCTACAGTACCATACGGCAGCGGTTCTCAACCGGGGGTCCGCGGACCCCTGGGGGTCCACGGCGACGTGCTTGGGGGTCCGCGAGCAAGTCCTGAAAATTATATATTTCTTAGTTAAAAACCTTGAAACAGTCAAACAGATAAATGTTTGGTCAATTTTTCGATATTTCCTCTTTTCAATGGCAACATTTACAGATTGACATGAAACTAATACAAGCTGATTAATGACAAATTCATCTGTTTTAGATGGGTCGGTTTGCTTCCGTCTCTAGATAATAATATAGGCTATAGGATAATAGAGTCGCACAGTCGCGATAATGCGCCAAAGGCGCAAAATTTTATTGGGGGTCCGTGACCGTGGCCCAAAATTTAAAAGGGGTCCGTGAGTCTGAAAAGGTTGAGAACCGCTGCCATATGCAGTGATACCGCTCCAAAATTTAAGAAAAGCCAAGATGTGGTCTTAAAAAAAGCCAAGAAAAGCCAAGTTAATAATTATGTACCAAAATGTTACCTATTTCATTTCAACAGAAGCTATTTTGTCCGATAAATTGGGATGTTTATGAAATTATGCATAGGCCCCTGAAATTAATTTACGTTAAATTGTTAATAATTAATAATTAATTATTTATATTTATTTAAAGAACCTAATAACAATTTATATAAATAATGTATATTTATATAACCAATTATTGGTTCCGTAACTTACGTTCTCTGATTTTCTAACATACTAACAAGATTTTGGAACATAGTGCGCTAGTTTTATGATTTTTATCCAAAGATATTAGAGCCTTTAGACTCTAAATACTCTAATATTTTTGATATAAATTATCTTTATCAAGTTATTTGCGATTTTGTGCGGAATCTCGCTAAATTGCACGTGACGTCACAAATAACTAATATGCAGAGAGCAAACAGTTAAGAGAATAATAATTAGTCGGTTAAATACTAGTCAGTAGATGGAGCCATAGTTATTACTGCTAAGATTATTGTTATTTAGTTGATTATTGCTAAAATTATTGTTATTTATTGGATTATTGCTAAAATTATTGATATTTAGTGGGCAGAAAAAAACCAAGTAAAAAAGCCAAGGTCCTTTGAAAAAAAGCCAATATCCCAAGATACGATTGTAAAAGCCAAGATCTTGGGAAAAAAGCCAAGGAGCGGTATCACTGGCCATATGGTGTTCCAGTGTCGCATAGAATTAGCATCGTTCTCCTCTATCGAATCTTTAGGACAAATGTGTGAAGCTTATTGACTAAAAATGGCATGTCAAAAATATATAACTGATTTGAAATGCTGAAAAAGGTGTCTAAAGTAAACCAACTCGCTATCGATATAATAAACATAATCTTACCTTTTCCATTATCTTCGCGTCGAACTTCATTATCAGCAATCGTAGCTTCAGTTCTTGATACATTGATTTCGTCATAAAAATTACGTGCTGCAATCATAGTGCTACAGCAGTGGTTTTCAACCTTTTTCTAGTGGCGGAACCCTTCCAAAGCACGTATTCGCTCGCGGAACCCTTTGCGTTTCACTCGTCCAGTATTTCAAGAAATAGGCCTACATAGCCTTGTAACAGTACTCAGTAGGTTAATTTGGTAAATTATGTAATATGTAGTAAACTATATAATAGTTACTTGCACTCCTGTATCACATCATAAATAGGCTACTTGTTTTTGACCTAGAATTCTAAAAGCGTAAATCCAGTGCGCAAAGCACTGTCAGAGAACAACTGCATGTCCGCTCTATATATTTCGCCAACAAATATCCATCCATCCATCTGGAAGATGGATGGTTATTTAAAATTGAAAATGCGTTCTATGCTGGATCAGTGTTAAGAACAAGGTGTATTAAAGCAATTTTCAAGTTTAATGCGAATTTGTGCGTGGCTTAAGTTATGGACGCATCGTAGAGAGAGACACGTAGGCAGACGCATAATGATTCATATTCAACATAAAAGAATCGTTTCAGACTCAACCGTCATGGCCGGGTGTTGTGAGTTACACGAGGCTACATGTTTAGTGAGCCCGAGGGGCTTATTTGGGGAATTTCAGCTTCGTTTGCTGGTTACGTCCATGCACCTGGAAAAGTAGACCCTACTTCTGTCATAAACCTCTGGATCTACCAAATTTAACTGACCAAAAGAGGAACTAACCAAATCAAAGAAGTCGTTTACCGAGTGCTCGGCTCATTCTGTTTAGTCAGAACAGATCGCGAGCGTCCATATAGTTTTTAAAAAAATGATAAAAATGTTTTGTCCGACTGGACAGTTGGAAACGTAGTCAATCTATCGGGCCTAAGCTTATAGATTCCCATTTGATGCACGTGCCTTCCGAAGCACAAGTATTGAACGACATAATAATTAATTAGAATATAAAAAACAGCAATAGGGGCTACATTCAAGTAGCCTAATAATGGTCTTAGGCAAGAGTGACTGAAGTTGGGAAGGAATCAACTCATTGCCGATATACTTTTAGGATTTCAGTGGGTGCACTGAAATTTCTACCAAACTGCCGCGGAACCCCTGGCCGACGCCCGCGGAACCCTAGGGTTCCGCGGAACCCCGGTTGAAAATCACTGTGCTACAGATACAATGTCAGTAATTCTAAGGTCAACGTTTTATATGAATCTTTCTTTCGAACAACGTGCGCTGACCATAAAATTTACTTATTGGCCAGTAACCATACGCATGTGCGACAACTAGGGAGCTTTTGGTTACTCGAGCTCGCACTTCTACCGGACAGCGCCGGGCCTTTTCTACTGTGGGTCCCGCTATCTGGAATGGCCTCACACTAACCTTGCGACTTATGACTAAGCTAAATTCACCCGCCTTTTATAAGTCAATCAAATCCTATTGTTTTAGCTGTGGCTGGACTGGGAGCGCCTCTGAGTAGGTTTCTTGAAGAGGCGCTCTAAAAATTCTCGAAATGAATGAGAATGAATGAATGAATGTATGACTAATTATATAGCCGCATATCTTGCGGTCTTCTTAGTATATGCTGTGGTGGTGGGGTGCAGGTTTGGACATAGGCGTAGGAGACTGGGGTCCAGAGGGGGAAAATGCCCCTCCCCCCCAAATTTCGGGCAAGTCTGATTTTTCGGGCAAGCAGACCCGGAAAAAAAAAAAAAAAGGTTTTTTTAAATTACTTTTTTTTTTCGGGTTTTTTTGCCCGAAAAATCAGACTTGCCCGAACAAAAAAGGTCGTTGGGAAAAAGTAACGGGAAATTTCAAAAGATTTCGGCCGGATGACTAAAAAAGGTCGTCGGAATTTTCGGGCGAACGTAACGGAAATTTTTCTTAAGATTTCGGCCGGATGACAAAAAATTTGTCGGGCAAAAGTCTCATTTTTGCCCCCCCCCCCCCCAACGTTGAAATGTCCCCTACGCCTATGGGTTTGGACAATACTCACGCAAAATATAATACCATTCTATGCCCAAATGGTTGTTCTAGGAATACCGATAAGTATTTTTGCAGATCCAATGCCATTCGTACTTTTTGTTCAACAGCGAAAATAATATGCAGCTAATAACGTAGCTTATTTGACACATGTTTTGTTAGATCTTATGCAAAATAAACGTTAATTCTGAATTTATTGCCACATACACCAAATTTATTCCGACCATTCCAAACATGCATCATATTCTTCATCGATTTTTTTTCATTTAACAACAGGTTTTATAATTAGTATGCCTAGATAACTAATTTTGTTATGAGATTTGTTTTACACCTCTGAATTTTCAGTATTGCATCGATTCACATGATATTATCAGGAGAGCAAGTAACGCCGTAGATCCCTTGGAGTTTTTATAATATTGAATTAATTAATGTTCAAGGTGTTTAAGACACGCACTTTAGCATCCATTGAACAGCGATAGTTTGTGCAGAGGCGGCGCTAAGTCAGAGCATGGAAGAGCAAACATAATGTCCTGGTGAAAAGGGTTTGCTACGGTCATTGCGTTGCCAGAAGTTTTCCATGCCCAGAATCTGTTCCGGCATATTTTTTCTTTCTTACTATTGGCATGCACAATTCGAATTCTGAGTATTCGTCGTAATACAACATTACATTGTCTTCACTCGAATTATACTCGATCGATCCTTCATTATCGATGAAAATTTATCAATGCGGACAACCTCGAAAATAATTTTAATTCAAGAAGCTACATGTATTTCGGTTGCAAATAAATTATATTATACACAAAACAGATCGCTCACCCAACCGCCTCAAGGTAATACAAATTCACTTGACAAAGAAACTTGCAATTAAAATAATGCTCAATGATAGATTGGTAGATATTATATCCGTATCCGTTACATTTTCGTCAATGCGTTCAGACGTGTTCATTGTATTTGGACAAAATTGTGAATAGATTTGTATCTGTATCATATCGTATCTATGGATTTTTATATAGCGCCTGTCGCATGATGATTAGTCCGAGATGCTCTTTATGCATGATTTATATTTTTAACAGTACCAAAGATCATAAATTATATTTTGAACCCAGTTCGGGGTGACCTCATGGTCGGATTTGGATATGTTATTCAGCAGCAAATTCTGAGTAGCAAACCCTTCAGAAAGCTTCTGTTGTGTTTTTGTCCGATATAACGGCATTTTTAGCCAGGTTTTTTTTACTGACAAAGGTTGAATTAAGTTAAGTTATCCTCCGTTTAAGCATTCGCCCATTTTATAAGATTGATGGGATTGACATCAAAGGTGTTTAAGTGACGCATTGCATTGTGTGTTATTTTGCGACACCTTGTAGCAGTCAAATGTTCATTACGCGACACTTTCATTATGCTATAATAATTATTTGAATCATTCTCTTTTTTCTCTCGGAAAAGGTCTTTTAGCGATGCTGCAGTTATCAAAATGCGCGCAGAGTTCGAATATGGATGAGGTTGTGAGAAGTATAATATTATTATCTAAATTATATTTTGTTATTTGTGGCGGGTCAATCATTGGTGGATACTACAATTGGATGATATGATTATGATGATGACGACGATGATGATGATGATTTCAGTCGCACTTGCTCAGCTCTTCGGCTTGAAACTCCGATGCAGTGTCCGCCCTGTAGTCGGGAGCGCCACTGAGTAGTGAGCTTGAATGGGAGCCTTATAAAACGCATAATTAAAAACATAAGTATAGTATATTACCACACCACATTATAATGACAAGAATTATATAAAACGGCCGCTATCGATTCATTCGCTAGATGGCTGCAGTAGAATCACAAGCACTCTGGCGACTAATCGTTTAGTTACTGCTTAACAACAACGATGCGTAATCAATCAATCAATCAATCAATCAATCAATCAGTCAACCAATCAATCAATCAATCAATCAATAAATCAAGCAAGCAAGCAATCAGTCAGTCAGTCAGTCAAACAATCAATCGTAATTTATAATTATAGTGGCATTCAAAGTATCTAATCAGAGGCGTTACCGGCCGAGATGAGGCAGAAAAAAAAACAGTCTTCAACGGTTTGTGAAATTGAGAACAGTTTGGGAGGTTTCACATAGTCAAGTAAAGTCCATTCCAAGTTGTTGGACCAACCACAGAGAACGAACGCCTCTGCAATGTCTGCATTGTTGCAGAGCGAGTGAAAGGAATGACTGAGATAATTTTATTATATTTACGTCGCCCTCCTTCTTTTGCACACTTGAGACTGGCTCAAATAGATGTCAAGCCGTTTTTCATTGTTTATCAACATCCTGTTGCCGTTCACGCCGACTTTTTGTGAAGTAATGGCACTTAGTGATTATGTAGATAAAGTGCATAATTTTTTAGGATTTAATAACTACTGGTAAATACGTGTTAAAGGTGTATAAGAGGCGCGTCATATTTTATTGGACGTATATGGAATCGTCAGCAGTGGAATTCTTAGTAAAAGCAAGGATCACCTTTATTGTAATTAAAATCAGCGTCGCCCTCCTTTGTTATCAAGGCTTGAGACTTGCATCACCTGATTGTATGCAATTTTGTAAGCTATCTATAATTTTTTAGACCCACCAAAGCGTTAGCTTCGACCCTCACTGCAAGTTGGAAACTATCCATGAATAAACGTGTAGCCGTCGAACAAAATTCAATATTTATAGTAAATGTAAGATCGGTGTGAAAGGTGTTCCAGATTGAAATTGAAAAGAAATTAATTGCTTCACATGAAATGATGAACCATTTGTCCAATAACTGATAATGGTGGCAATGATGATGATGATGATGATGATGATGATGATGATGATGATGATGATGATGATGATGATGATGATGATGATGATGATGATGATGATGATGATGATGATGATGATGATGATGATGATGATGATGATGATGATGATGATGATGATGATGATGATGATGATGATGATGATGATGATGATGATGATGATGATGATGATGATGATGATGATGATGATGATGATGATGATGATGATGATGATGATGATGATGATGATGATGACGATGATGATGATGATGATGATGATGATGATGATGATGACGATGATGATGATGACGATGATGACGACGATGGTCATGATGACGATGACGATGACATCAACGATGACGGATATGGAGTCGATGATAACAATTATAACAATGATTGCAGTAAATTTGATGACCAAAACACCGATGCATTGTAATGATAAAAAAATCAGCTATATGTATGTGCAGATTAGTATGCTGTGCGTTGGGTAATGGATTCTGTTTATAGACGAGCTGTCACGTGACGGCTTCAATTCTTCCGTAGTCGTTAAGAGAAAAACATCTGTATTGAAATTGATTGACTTCTTGTAGTTTCACCGGTTTTTCGAAGATGTGTAATAGTGACGTTGTTTTGAATCGTCCTTATTTATTTACTGAGAATTTGATATAGCGCTCCTTCAAGGTTTCTACTCAGAATGCAATGCACACCTCGTGTTTAGGTTACGTTGTTTGTATTTCTGGAATTTATCGACATAGACAGTTGAATATGTTTATCTTTATGACTAGCCCTTATGTCACCTATCTAAACAATACATGAATTTGTGAAATATTTATCAAATTGGAGTACTTCTTGTTAGAGGTGTTTAAAAGAACCAAAAGCATTCTATTGGCTGAATAGACCAGTTGCATGTAGCTTTTCTTGAACTTCTATTCCAATCATTATATGATATAATATTTCCATCGAGAGAGGATAGTTCTGTTTAAAGAAGCAGAACTTTTTAGGCACTCAGGGTTCCGATCGATGTCGCTGATAACCTTTAAGAGAACAAACTTTCCTTACTTATAAGTAGTTCGTTTAACGAGTCAGTGCAGTTTCAACGGACATTGAAATCGCCTCCTTGACTCTGCTTAGGCTATTCATGATTTCACTGGCCGCACCACTGATGTATAATAGAGATGTGGCAGTTAATCAAAATCTTGAGGCCGAAAATGGCCGTTGAAGTCAACCGAATAATTAAACATGACATGTATGAGATGAAATAAACGCCGCCAACTTCCTTTATTCCTTTCTCGTATTGCTTTCACCCAAAAGCAATTCATTTTATCAAGTGACTCGGGATTGCAAACCATTCATGTGGTAAACATGAGGATGGGATGATTATCCTGAATTTATAGACTTGAAAGAATTAGTGTTAAAGGTGTCAATGTTACAACTGTAAAATACAGCTTTTAATGATAATTTGTGTTGTTACTGTAATTAGATATTTTATCCCATAAGTAGTATAATATCTACATTCGTCCGTCCATCCATCCATGTATCCATCCATTTATCCATCCATTAATCCATGCACCCAATAACTACATATGCATTTTATCATTTGGCATATCGCTCAATGTCGCTTTGCGATTTAAAATTTAAAGCTCTCGCTAGACACCCTCCGACCGAATTAAATCGTTGCTATAAGTACTTCAAACACAAATTAACGCTTATTCGGATGAAGGCTATTATCACTTGAGTGCCCAAGGAGGGGTCCGCGCGGACCCCAGCGTTTTCATGCTAATTTCTTGAGAAGGGATTGGAATATCGTGACAGAAGTTGGTTCTAAGTAATCCCAAATGAAATTGCAATCGATTGATGTATCTTATATTACAATTGCACCACATAGTGTAAAATAATTGTGTAAAAATAACGTGATACATTTTATTAGTCCTGGGCACGACGTTAAACTGCATCCATCCTCTGCCACAGGGAACCAACAAAGTCCCTGTTCCGGTCCTAAGCCCGGACAAAATGAGGAAGGTTTGCCAGATCGGTGGCGATACTCTGGCAGTAAAAAACCAAGACGATTGTAATCCGCCAAAACCACGACACAAGTGACATGGCTACCCAGATGCTTCAAGGTGTCATGATGTGAAGCAGACTTGCACAGGTCGGTCAGGACAGACTGGTGGAGAGAGTCGGGGGAGAGAGCATGGGACACAACGGGCATTGACCCACGTTGTCCTTCATGCCTCTTTTTCACGATTCTCTTCAATCGGACAATGTGGTCTAGATGCTCCAAGATGTTAATGGTATGGAGCAGACCTGCTGACCGGACAAGTTGAGGCTGGGCAACATGACACGAGACAGACTCAGACAGAGAGTGGCGTCGGACTCTAACGGGCATTGAGCCCTATGATATTGATGATGATGATGATGATACATTTTATGCTTGCTTGCATTATTTACCGAAGGAAGCCTATAATACGCGTGTATGAATATCAGCCGAATATCATGCGGTACCCTTAGTATATGCTGCGACTGTGGGTTACAGGGTAGGACAATGCTCAGGAAAAATATACCATTTTATGCCCAAATGGTTGGTCTAGGAATACCTAAAAGCATTTCTGCAGATTCATAGCCTTTAAAAAGTTATCCGGGGAAAACAGGCCTGGGGTCCGGTCGGACCCCTCCCCCCTTGGGCACTCGAGGGTTATTATTCCAAAGTTTAACGTCAGTCAACGGCCTTTACTGCCATTATAGAATGACGTTAAACTTTGGTATAATAATAACCCTCAGGGCCTCATCCGAATAAGTGAAAATCCAACTTAATTTGAACAATGGGGGGTCTAAATAAAATGTAGCTTTTTCATAGGTAATAGTGTTTTTATATGCCAATTTTGTAGGATGATATCAGAATGACTATGAACAACAATGTATCAGTCTCTATATGCAACATAAATTATTTTTTTGATGAATTTTAAACTAAATGTTTGGTTACATTAATTGCGTCGGTTTGCCATACATGTTTGATCGACTCAATAACTGTCTATCTATAAAATATGGAAAATCAAATAAAGAAATCCTAATTCTAGTTAAATTAATATTAAATGCTGTTATATTCAAAGTCAGTATGACTGTTTTCTATAAAATATCTATCAAAATTGAATGGAATATGCCTTCCCCTAAATTGTAAACACAGTAGGCCTATCATAGTCCATTAGCTGTTGCTGTCGGGATTGTATGTGTCGAATGATGATGTATCTCATCTCGGTGGTTAAGAAACTGTCAAAACTATCTTGAATATTCTCAATGTGTCTTATTATTAATTTTTATTCCACATATTTCTTTTACTGCATTGTGCTACAGAGGAGGTCCTCCTGGCAGCTAATGCATTAGACTGCCAAACATAATCATGACTTGTATTTCTCTCGGCTTTGTAAATTCAACAGTTTCGTCATCATCATCTTCACTATTAACCCTCATCCGAACAAGCGAAAATTCAACTTAATTTGAACAAGGGGGGGTCTGGCCAGACCCCCGTTTAAATGCAGGTTTTGCATAGGTAATAGTGTTTTTATATGCCAATTTTATAGGATGATGTCAGAATGACTAAAAACAACAATGTATTAGTCTCTCTATGCAACATAAATCGTTTTTATTATGAATTTTAGACTAGACCCCTCTACATGTTTGGTAACATTAATTGCGACGGTTTGTCATACCTGTTTCATGGACTCAATAACTGCATGTCTATCTATAAAATTTGAAAAATCAAATAAAGAAATCATAATTCCAGTAATATTAGTATTAATTGCTGTTAAATTCAAAGTCAATATGACTGTTTTATATAAAATATCTATCAAAAAATTAATGGAACTTGCCTTCACCTAAATTATAAGCATGTATCATAGTCCGGGTTTGTATGTCGAATGATGATGTCTCTCATCTCATTGGTTAGGAAACTGTCAATACTATCTTGAATATTCTCATATAATGTGTCCGTATTCTTTTATTCCACATTTTTTGTTAACTACATTGTGCAACAGAGCACATCCTTTTGGCAATGCATTTCTCTGCCAAACATATCCGGATCTTTACTTGTATTCAGGTCTCAGCTTCATCAGTACCGGTATCAACAGTTTCGTCATCATCATCTTCACTATTAAGTCCAGTCTCATCATCATGTTCATCATCATCTTCAATTTCAATACTGTTTTTATCATAAGAATCACCTGAAGGTTGTTATTCAGGCATTGGTATCTTTTCACGTTCACATTCCTTGTTATTGCTCTTATGGTCGAAACGGTCAACATTATACAGTATCCGTCAGTATTATCTTCAGTATCTCCTTATCACTCAACCGATTTGGTCGCTTAGATGTGCTAATTGTAAATGTAGCTCATCCATATAGGAACAAAGTCATAAAAGCAATTTGAGAAACTATCACCTTTAAAAAAGTTATGCACGGAATATATGAAGGGGGGTCTGGCCAGACCCCCCCCCCCTTGCTCGGATTAGGGCTAATATGTCCCACATACATGTAGAGCAGGGGTTCTCAAACTTTATTTTTATTGTACCACCAAGTAAAAACATCGGATGATGGCGTACCCCCAGCAAAATAAGGTTAGAAAAGTGCCATTGCGAGGTCACCTTGCAGTGACAACTAATAGTCCATTTAATCATTGGTGGCCTCGTTTAGGCCTAAATAGTGTCGTATATATACATGTATATAGTAAGCAAAATTCATTTTTGAATCATATAATCTTATCACCAAACTTTAAAGGAAATCTTGGTCTTTAACTCCCTGTAAGAAAGAGTCAACCTATTGTGATGTGGACTTGTTTAGACTAGCAAAGATTTAAAATATCTGGTTTAATAGTAACTGTTGTCAATTAGGCCTATGTCAAACGCAAATTAACACTTTCGAGGCGGTTGTCGACAAAAGTCGACACTAGGGGTTGAGGGCGGTTGTCGACAAAAGTCGACATGAACAGGGATGGGCTATAACATATATTTATGGATATATAAATGTATGTATATGTCTATATATTTATATGTTTATGTATAATATAAGTATATATCATGTATACATACATATACACACATTGCCATACATATATATACATATATACACACATATATAAACATGCATATGTAGCCTATAATTATATATATATATATACATATATATATATATATAGGTACATACAGCGATATATATGTATATACATATATAGATGTATGCATACATAAATACATATATACGTATATAATGCATACATGTGTATATACATATATATATAGCCTATATATACATGATCGTATATATATACATATATGCATATTTATATATATATATATATATAAATAAATAAGCATATAATATATGTATATATATATTTATATATGCATATATGTATATGTGCATATATGTATATATATATATACATATACAATTATACAAGTATACATATATACACATGAACAGCGTATAATGTATATATGTATGTATATATATATATATATATATATATATATATATATATATATACATATACATATATATACATATATGTATACATATGTATTTACATATGTGGATATATATGTGCATGTATACATATACATATACTTATATATGTATATCTGCTTATATATGTATATATATATATACACATATATACATATGTGTACATATATATGTATGTATGTATGTACATATATATGTATATATACACATATTTATACATAACATATATATTTATACATAATATATCAATATACATAATTACATACGCATTATACAAGTATATACATAAATATATGGGATATATGGAAATATATTCAGCCTATGGAACATAATCCTAAAAATTTATTCAGCCTCCAAAGTGTTAACACCATGTATGTTTGTTTTTTATAGCAAGCAAGAACAGTTTAAAAACCAACTCTACTGATGCAGATATGACGTTCTGAGAGGAATAACAATATTTAAAGCTCGATCAGAAATTAATCCTTAGGCCAATTCAGCTCTCTGCTATTTGAGCTACATAGGCCTACAATACGCTGAGAATTTCTGGCTTTGGTACTTTCAACCAGTTGTGCGTTATTTGTTTCAAAATTAGAGTAGGCCTAATTGGCCTAAACATAATGCTGCAACATTGCTGCATGCATTGTAGACTATAGCACGTGAGTCTAATTATAATTTATGTTGTGAAAGAAAGAAATGACGATGCTGTTGATGTTGCAACGTTAAAAAGCATTGCTATTCAAAGAAAGATAGACACAAAGTCCATAAACTAAAAAATTTATATTTCTGGAATTTTTCGCGTACCTCTTACCGACGCCTGGCGTACCCCTAGGGGTACGCGTACCACAGTTTGAGAACCCCTGATGTAGAGCTATTAAGCGATGATGAATTTTTGGCAACGGACTGCCGATTAAAATTACCCAAATTATGGCATCAGTTGGATTCATGTTAAAGGTGTTTAAGACCATTATTTCACTACCTATTATTTAGCGATCTGTTATTGAAAGATGGATTCCAACTGCGCCACTGGTTGCACTCTGCCAGTGTCAGTCCCAATCATGGATAAAGGAGGAGGGCGTCGCTAATGGTCTTTGTTACCACACAGTGACGTTAAACAGCAAATAAAAAAACAGGATGGATTCCAGAGTGTGACTACAGCTGATGGCAACAAAGGACGTTGCCGATGATATACATTTTACCGTTTTCGAGAATAGAACATTTACTTACATTAATTGATGTCTGAATTAGATATTGTTTCATAGGTGGCGATTGTACTTCTCAATTCTTACCCTGTCTCATCTGATCCTCCACCCTCCAATCCCCGGCCCAGACGACTCCCGCCTTAGTAGCTGTTCCACTTCCTCTGGTCCCATGGTAACTCGACCCAGATGTCAGGTCTGAAATGAAATTTAGATGCTATAATTAAATATAATATTTTTATTGAAACGTAGATTTGGCAGATGTTTAAAATTTGAAGCTTTTCTCTTTTTTATAGCATACTCAGAAAGCGTTTGAAAGGTGTTTGAAAGCAGCCTGAAAACGGGATTGATGGAGTGAGAAAGAGGAAGAAGAAGACCTATAACGGCATAGATAGACAACATCTTGAAATGGTCAGGACTTTCGGGAAGGAGACTAATGAACATGGCAGGAGATAGACAACTGTGGAAGATGTTCATCCATTCGTGCAGCCAACCGTCGCAGAGCGACGATGGCGGAATGACATGACATGACATGACATGACATGATATGATATGATATGACATGACATGATATGACATGACAGGTGTCTGATGAAGTGTATCACTGTATCCTCGTCTTTCTCTCGTCTAAAAACTTGCCGTTTTTCTTGGGGTTAAACGCACTTGGAGCGCTTCTGAAAGGCTTTTGCTGCGAGAAGCGCTTTACAAATTGTCAGATAAGATAAGATAAGATAAGATAAGAAAAGATAAGAAAAGATAAGATAAGATAAGATAAGATAAGATAAGATAAGATAAGATAAGATAAGATAAGATAAGATAAGATAAGATAAGATAAGATAAGAAAAGATAAGATAAGATAAGATAAGATAAGATAAGATAAGATAAGATAAGATAAGATAAGATAAGATAAGATAAGATAAGATAAGATAAGATAAGATAAGATAAGATAAGATAAGATAAGATAAGATAAGATAAGATAAGATAAGATAAGATAAGATAAGATAAGATTATAAGTCGAATCTGCGCTACGAAAGAAATTGCAATTTGAATTGTTTTCAGTGTTTTTCTTGTCGCCATTGTGTCACTTCTAATTTAAAAGTCGGTTAAATGGCAGTCATTGCTCTGGTCTGAAATGAAATTGTGATGCTATGCTGATTGCAAAAAAAATTGTTTAATTTGAGTGTCAATGCGTAGCTTTTCTCAAATTTAGAGCATCTTTAAAAAGCGTTTTGAAGGTGTATAATTATCTAGTCATCTTGACGGCGAATCTACCATGTTATGGAACGTTCAATCTGTTTGTCAATCAATTGTTTGCATTGTTCAATCAATCTGTTTGTCAATCAATTGTTTGCATTGTTCAATCAATCTGTTTGCCAATCAATTGTTTGCCTTGTGTCGCCATTGTGTTACCTCCAAAGTCGGTTAACCCTTAAAGGGTAATCCCTTTTCGGTTATAGTTGTTGGTAACCGGGGGGGTAAACAATTACCCCCATTTTATTTTCGTCAAATCTATGGAAATGTTTAACCAATTTCGGTCCTGTTAATTTTATCTGATAGACAGGGACATTGTTGAACGTAATGAGCAAAAAATCTTGAATTAAAATGATAACTCGCGATTATAAGCGGTCTGATTAGCTCATGACCAAATCTAGCAGGAACACACGGCGCTTGTCCAAAAGTAGGCCTACTGAATGTGCGTGATCTCGCCATGTTTGATTCTGCAAATTCTATAATTATGATATAATGCGTTGAGCGCTGCTGCATCAACCAAGAAATAGGAGAGGCCATCTTCTGATCCTGTAACTTCAAGTATATCCCTCTGTTTCCTGGTCGAATGAGTCCACGGCGCCTTTTGTGGCGTTGTAATCACCTATTTCTTTTGATAGCTTTAGGCAAAAGTAAGTAAACTACACTAATATAGGGTGTCTCGATAGGTCGTGAACGATTTTGAATGCAGATAAATATATGTTATACACAATATAATGTGAAAAGTTTTATACTGGCGGATAGGTTATTCAAATGAAAATGTTAATATAAAAAAATTAGATCACTAGCTCACTTATTCAATTTGTAGCGCCAATATCCGTGACGTCATCAAATTCGAGCCAATTAAACGTCAAGTTAAACCGAAAAAAATATTGTACGACCATCATTGTTAATCCACACATAATCTGTGAGATGTAGGCTATTAATACAAATTATCATTTGGTATTTAATAATGTTTCCTTTACTATTTATTACAGGCTCAAGTTGATTAGCCATCAAGCCAAATAGATTTTTCAGAGTTGTCAAAGGTAGGCCTATTGATGTCCATGCCTTACAAAGCCGATGTGTTAAGGTCGTGACGTTTGGGGTTCGGTATCGGCATAAACAGTTGCCGCCATAATACTCCAAACATTTTCCATTGATGACAATCTGTGAGATGTAGGCTATCCACTGATATTCTTGTTCAGCCATTCGACTGAGGCCTTTGATGTGTGTGCACGTGCACCGTCTTGTTGAAATAATCCTTCACCGTTATTATGAAACATTTTTGTGGCTGTTAACTGAGCGCAGACTACACTTCGCTGGATTGCGAGTTTGACCTCTTTCTCCAGTATCTCATTGCATGTAATTGTAATAAGCCGAAGTGACTGAAGTTTTATTTGGGATGATATGAAGTTTGTTAATCCAACTGTTTATGCCGAACCCAAACTCCAGGCACTGAACACCTTAAAACGTCGGCTTCTTAAGGCATGGATAATAGGCCTATATAGCCTACCTCTGACAACTCTAAAATATCTATTTGGCTCGATGGCCAATCGACTTGAGGCTGTAATAAATAGTAAAGGAAACATTATTAAATACTAAATGATAATTTGTATTAATTAATTATGTGTGGATTATCAATGATGGTCGTACAATATTGTTTTCGGCTTAACTGGACGTTTAATTGGCTCAAATTTGATGACGTCACGGAAATTGGCGCTACAATTTGAATAAGAGAGCTAGTGATCTAATTTTTTTATATTAACATTTTCATTTGAACAACCTATCCGCCAGTATAAAACTTTCCACAATATAATGTGTGTAACATATATTTTTCTGCATTCAAAATCGTTCACGACCTATCGAGACACCCTATATAATGCAACCTGAAATAGAAATCATACAGCAAAGAATGGCTAATTCATATGCAAAAATACAAGAACCATAATTATATCTCCAACAATTCAGTCGTATCAACTACTATGCTTACATCTACATAGTGTAGAAATGATTTATCAAGTACTGAAATATGAAACCTTACTTTTCACACTAGTCTGCCGCTAGGTGACAGCGCAATGTGGCACAGCTGAAAACGACATTGTGAAGAAAAAACATATTTAGGAAAAGTCACAAAAGCAAAAGTCTATTTTCTTTTATTCAAAAAAGTATACCAAAAAAGTAGACTGAGGGTTATTTTTTATCCCCCGGTTACCATTTAAGGGTTAAGCTGCTAAGCTTCCATGTTCGGAATTAACCCTTGGGCTACCAAGCTTTTTTTTAACACTGACTACCAAGGAGGGGGTGGTTACCTCCCCCTCTGGTACCTCGGGTATAATGGGTATAACCTTTGAATGGTATGGTATATCATCACAAATTTTAGCTCAAAATGTGTGCAAATGAACCCACTACAGCTACCTAAAAGGTCAAGTTTTTATCCCACACGGAAAAAGTTTGAAAATCTAAAAAACCTAGGGGGGTGGATACCACCCCCCCCCCAGGTAGCCCGAGGGTTAAATTCGAGTTAAATTTCAAACAGAAAATACGCAAATAAGTGAGTAAAAAATCAGTATCTAGCCGAAGAGAAATGCAAACCAATATTCCGAACAACAATGAATATAATACAGCGCTCGTTATTGTACACCTTTAACACGAATTCATAAGGCTTAATAAGTTCTCCAAGTGCGCTATTATATCTAGTTCACTGTTTTACTCGTAAGATTGTCTACGTCTACTGACTCTACTTGAAAATTGTCCGTCAAAGGATGAGATACTCGATCATACTTTAGACTTTTGTTGCATAATGATGTGAAGCATCGTCGCTAAACAACCCCAACTGACGTCACAACTTTTCAAGAACTCTTACTCTGTCTCATCTGACTCTCCACCTAACAATTCCCGACCCAGACGACAACCACCTTAGTAGGCTAGTTGGTCCGCCCCTCTGAACCTATTGTGACTCGACTCGGACCGCCATTGGCTACTCTTATGGACAATCCTATGGACTCAACGCAGCGCTCGTGAATAAGCTGGTGTCCCGCGCTTGGCTGTGGATTAACGCTTTTGAAATTTGGAGATTACGATGACGATTAGAACTGTAACAGTAATTGATACCATTCACGAGAATATTATTACAATTGATAAACTATTGCAATGAAATAAAGAAACATGTAAACCTTTTCATTAAACCAGTTGTTGCAATTAGTCAAGCGTGAATAAATAATAATGTGACTAATTGGAATATATTCGAATAGAGTAAATCAGTTTGCTCAATCTCAAGATGTCGCTAAGCAATGAATGGCATAGCGCTAGTCTTAACAACCTTTTAAACGTATCAGCATACAATATAAATAAGAAAAATGCGTGCAAACGTTAATCATTAGCAGCGTTGCCACTCCTTGGGTTTTTTCACAAGATCTTGGGTTTTTCGATCCGAACTTGGGAAATGGGGTTTTTTCGGAAAGAACTTGGGTTTTTTGCTTGGTTTTTTTTCGACACAAAATCTTGGGGTTTTTCGATTCGAGCTTGGGAAAATGAGGTTTTTTCGAGAAGAACTTGGGTTTTTTCTTGGGTTTTCTGTTTCGACTAAGAAATTCTGGAAATTGTGGACATTTTGGAAAGATTTGGGCTGGATAACTTAAAAAAAGAAAACGTCATCAGAATTTTCGGACTGGAAATTGAAAGATTTATAGATTTATTTTGGTCCGGATGACTAAAAAAAGAGTCGTCAGATTTTTTTGACGGGAAATTGTCGAAATTATCGAAAATTTGGGCAACTTGGGTTTTCTTGGGTTTTTTTGACCATCCAACTTGGGTTTTGTTCATTTTTTAGGGTGGCAACGCTGATCATTAGGTCCATTAGGCCCCGTATCCTCTTGACGGATCCAGATTTGACGAGGATTTGTGTAGAAAATTAGATTTGTGTAGAAAATTGCGTTGATATTCCCGTTCCATAAATAGCTCAATTATAATGAGCTCATTGACTGTACACTGAAAGTGGGAAGTTTTAAACGAGGAGAGATAGAACGATTCACACACACACACACACACACACACACACACACACACACACACACACACACACACACACACACACACACACACACACACACACACACACACACACACACACACACACACACACACTCTCATAGGCTGAGGTTAAGAAAATGATGCCGCTGATACTTTATGTCCATGTCTCGTTCAACACAAGCTTAAGATACGATTCTTCTGCTTCTACTATATGTCCCTATGACATGACTTCTGACCCTTCGTGATGACTTGGTGCGATACTACATGTATGTGATACATGCATAATACACTGACGTTATAAGAATCTTCATCTTCAAGATTTTCAAAACATATGGGTAAAAAAAGACGGTCTAAAACACCTTTAACACGCATTTATAAGAAGCAATAAATTATCCAAATGCAATAAACCTACAGCTCGTTTCTAATTCTATTATGACCATACGACATTCATTACTTCTAATCCTTCGTTCTTATTGCTCGATCTGTGTGTCTGTCTGTATGTATGTCTCTGTATCTCTTTCACTTCTGGCTATGATCATGCTATCAAGTCTTTAGCTACTCGTCTTACCTTAGACCTTAGTCCTTCAACGCATTTGTAGTGCATCGGGCGACACAGGTCCTCCACGTCACTCTGTCCTCTGCAGCTGTCTTGGCCGCCTCCCACGTCATTCCGCCGTCTTCCAGGTCTTGCATCACCATATCCCGCCAGGTCTTTCTTGGTCGACCTCGTCTTCTTCTCCATCCAGTCGGAGTCCAGTGCATTGCCTGCTTCGCAATTATGATTGTGTTTTTTCTGTGTCGTTTCTGTTGCAACAGTATTTTTTACCCGGGAGGGCTGCAAACCCTCCGCGGAACCCTCCTCCTTTTTCCGGGCTTGGGACCGGCACAGGCTTCCCTTGAGGAACCTGAGGCGGAGTTTACTACTCGTCTACTACAATATATCTCACATGCGCCCGATTGTCAAGTGCTTTTATAGTGTACTAATCTATAATACTCCGAACAGTCAGAGGCTCAAGAAAACCATACAGGAAGAAGCTTACTTATGACTGTTTACTTCAAATTGCACCATCTAATCTAGCAACAATGATGAATTCATTGGTCTACACTGTAGTACACTGTATGTGGGATTATGTTGAATGGCATGTAGGTACACGAGAGTTAAACTCATAATCGTCATAGTCTCATTGTACGAGTTCATAGAATGTTTAAATAAATACAATTCAGCATGAAAATGATATCTCATACACTTGTAAAAGACATTTCCACTTGTGAGCCACAAAAAACATATGTGACCCTACAGCAGGTAATAAATTGTTCGACTTAGACACCTTAAACACGTACTCTTTCCATAAACTTATTGTGTGCATCCATTCGCTGTTTATTTCACAGGGTCCTCATGGTATACTCACTGTTTACTGTCACAATCGTGATCTCAAGAATTCAATGGAAATGAACTGAAAACTGTCTATGAATAGGCGCTCAGTCAAAGCAAAGTCGATAGACATGTGTATGTACACGTGGACGTCTATGTCCATTTCGGATGCAAGGGTCAATCACGTCGTGGTTGCCCATGCATTACGAAAACAATGGACGGGAAAGTTATCGAAAGCAGGTTATAAGAAGTCCACGTTTCCTGTAAAGTAAATGCATCGGAAGTAAGAAATATTAAGTAGCACTATTACTTGGTAATGACAATGTCTAAAGCTTCAAACATTTATTCTCTTGTATATTGCTACTCTGTTCATCAAGTTCAGCGCCATCGACTGATGCTACAATTACATACCAGCGCTATATAATTACAGCAAATGAATTATGGGATAGGGCCAGGGGCGGATCCAGGGGGGCCAATCCGGCCATGGCCCCCCTTTGAAAACTGCCATGGGACGTGCCCCCCTAATTTGGTCCGAAATTAGCAATACGAATATGGGTACAATGGATATTGCCCCCCCCCTATTTGGAAAATTGTATGGGACGTGGCCCCCCGCTCGGTTTTGAAGTTGAGGACTAAAAAAAAATCATCAACTTTTTTGGCGGATGAAATGGTATTTTTTCCCGAAAATTTGACTTTAAAAAAAATTTTCTTAGAAAGTTTCTTGGTTTTTTCCAAGATTTTGCCCCCCCCCTAAAAACAGTTCTGGATCCGCCACTGGATAGGGCCTACGTTTGACGGCAGTCTAACTTATGGCAGTCCATTGGTTTGAGTGTTTGCCATCTAAATGCTTAATTAGCCCGGATTCGTCTCCTCCATTTAAAGTAGACGATATGTAGATTGATCAATTTCTTTCCTCACTGCTGCTCCTGACAGCCATCGATCTTCTGACTTTGTGATCGTGATAAATTCATCATGGATAAATCGTGATTCCATAAAATTAAACGTAAATAACATAAGTATGTGAAAAAAATGTGTAGATTGAGGTGATCAGTTTGTTTAGCCTGACGATGTCGTTTATTAATTAATAGAAATGACAATGGTCGTCAAAAACACCTTTTAAACATATTCAGAATGCCCTATATATATATATATTTATATATATAAATTTGGACAATGTGCGAAAAATCAGTTCTTAGCCATAATCGATTTGCATTATAACCGCGCATATTAAACAAAAACAAAACAAAGCAAAAATAGAAAGAAATCGACTAATCATCATTTAAATTATGATAATTATGACATAGCAACAAGACACTGCTAAGCATTACATGTGACCTGTCACATTCGTCCTCTGCTATTATATCTTCGGAAATAGAGCTTTGAATCAAGTAAAAAGTTCGACCGCAGCGGTCGGTTCAATTCATACATTCGTTCGGAGACTTACACAATGAAAAACATTTCTGCTAGAGCGTGCGTGCACAAAAATGAAAGAGTTGAATTAATTTTATAGTGAGAGAGGATAGCTGTAGAGACAGTAGAGTTCTCGGTTGTAGGCGTAGCTACAAATGATGGCCATTCCAGACCACTGGGCCAACCACAAAGATGTATCGATTCTTTATCGAGCAAAGGAATTTGGAGGACTTTATTTTCAGCACAAAGTTGGGGACGTCGTCCTTGGATAGATAATTTCTTAGATGCTTAGATGAAGAGCACAACATACTATGGAGCCGGGAAATCGAATACCGAACCTACGGAACCTACGGATGACTTTCTAGAGTAGCCCTATATAATAATTTATTATATCATAATGTTTGCGCACGCGTGTGCGTGTGTGCGTGCGTGAATGTGTGTGTACGTGTTAGCGTGTGTCCGTCCGGACCCAGTGAGAAATCATTTTTATGCTAGCAATGTAATTAAACAATTCCAATTCACTCCCAATAATTGACCACACAACATAATATTGTGTCAGATTATCATCACTGTAACTGACCCCGATTATGTCTTTCTTTTACAGTTGCTCAGCTACATCGATATTAATTTACGCACATTTAAACTGAAGCGTCGTTAACCCTCGGGCTACCAGGGGGGGGGGTGGTATCCACCCCCCCCCTTACGTTTTTTCCAAATCATTTTTTTTTCGTTAGGAATAAAATTTTGACGTTTTAGGTAGCTGTAGAGGATTCATTTGCACACATTCTGAGCTAAAATGTGTGATGATATACCATACCATTCAAAAGTTATACCCGATATACCCGAGGCACCAGGGGGGGGGGTGGATACCACCCCCTTCTTAGATTATCGGCTGTATCTTATCCGTCCTTTGACATGAAGAGACACCAATTACACCATTCTGTAGAGGGAATGTGGGGCTACATTTTGGTGGTCACGGAGTTGTCTTTTGACAACCGGAAGTGCTCAAAATAAATTAAAATATAAATAAAGGTGTTTTATTTTCATAAAATTTTCATGTTTTTCCTATTAAAAATTATTCATAATTAATTTTTTAAGAGAAATAAATTATGTCATTCTATAGAGTGCATTTAGGGCTATTTTTTGATACCAATTAATTTGACATTTGATGACCGGAAGTGCTCAAAATAAATTTAAATGTGTGAAAATGTTGGGTTTTTTTTACAACGCAAACCGATAAGTCTGCGTAAACGTTTTTCAGCATGTTTTACATGTTTTTTCTCTTTTTATTGTAACTAAAACTAACTTATTACTAGTTTTTATAGTTGAATATTGGACTTTATTATATGTAAACTATTTTTAATTAAATAAATTATGTTAAAACACACAGAATCTAATATTTTGCTTATGCGAAAGTATACATTTTGTGGAATCGACGGGTGCCTACGGTAAAAAATTCATAACTTCGGGGTGCTTTCATATATTTTAAACTTAAATATACCATTTTGTGCAGAAATGAATGCTGAATTCATAGGTGTATTACAAGTTATGATATTTCAAACCAAACCCAAAATCCAGGGGGGGGGTGGTAACCACCCCCCCCTTGGTAGTCAGTGTTACAAAAATAGCGTGGTAGCCTGAGGGTTAAACAAAATGATCTTCATGACTAAGATATCGGGCAAAGACAGATAATTGCGATTGGCCAAAATCAGCCAACAGTTTTCTCACTAGACAGTGTATTTTAAGCGCGTGTCTTAAGCACCTCTTAAATTGGAAACACCGATGCTATAAATAATGTATAAACGTCATTGTTTATAGTCAAATAAGCAACAATTATAATCACTCTAAAAAATCGAAATAAGAGGTTAATAGTTTAGCTAATTCGTACATAAGTCATAATGTACATGTATGGCACGGTATTAATACAGTAGTGCAGTGGTGGTTACGGTGCCTTCGAACCGGAGGGTTACATGTTCGAATTCAACTCAAACCGCCGCGTATGGTCCTTGAACAAGATCTTTCACTCGGGCTCCTTTCACACGCTTCGGCGAGAAATTCCAAATCATTGCGCGCGCTGTAGTCTGGAGCACCTCTGAGTATAGTGAATTTGAAGGGGGCGTTATTGCAAATGGAGAAACATTATAAATAAAACAATGAGTTCCATGCTAGTCTATTTCTTACTCGGAAGATGACACTACATGATGCGAGCCAAAGTTCGTCTTAAACACCTTTTAAACATTTTATTCCTCATATATAAAATTAGTCGCTGCGTTAAAATATTGTTGGTTGCTCACAGAAGACAGTGAAGAGTGAAGAATGCAAATGATTTTTACTGATGACTCCCGAATCCAATGAGTTCAAGTTAACCTGGATGTTTCTCAATAACTCCGTATAGATATCAATTATATGCACTCTGTGTAAGTACCAGTCCCAAGCCTGTACAAATGAGGAGGGCGTCATTAATGGTCCATGTTATCACATAGTGACGTTAGGCTTCAACTACCACTGGCAGATAACCATGCAATGAGTTTGACATACATACGACTTAATTAAGAGACATTCACGCGGTAAAAAGATGTTTATGATAAACTGATGGTTTGTGTCAGTAATGAAATCAGATAATCTCTTTGCTTTCAGTGCCATCGAATGATGCTTCTCTTATCTTACAGCGCTACATAATTATATCAAATGAATTATGAGATACGTTTGACGACAGTCTAACTTATGAAAGTCCATTGGTTTGAGTGTTTGCCTTCCAAATGCTTAAAGCCCGGATTCGATTCCTCTCTTTAGACGGTATGTATATAGATTGATCAATTTCTTCCCTCACTTCTGCTCCTAATAGCCATCGATTTTTTTATCTTGTGTCCGTGATAATTCCAGCACAAATAAATCGTGACTCCATAATAATATTCTTAAATAACATAATAATGTGAAATACAGGTAGGTAGAGGGGATCAGCTTGTTTAGCCTGATGATGTCGTTAAGTAATAGAAATGAGAGTGATCGTCAAAAACACCTTTTAAACGTTTTTATATAGCACTATAAATGAGGACAGAGCTCAAAAACATCAACTACTTGGCATGGCCCAAATCTAAACTGTATGATAACCGTCCCACATAAACATAAACATAGCAAGGAAAAGTGTGATAAAATAAAAAGAACCAATCATCATTGAAGAGACACAGCAACGAGCTAAAGTTAAGCGTTAGCTGCGAACTTTCGCATTCGTCATCCACAAGAAACTTAGCAGTGAACAATGTTGCTTCCGATAGGCTAACATCAACGAGTTCTTCGTTCGGCTGCTCTTCTCATTGGCCGCATTCATTAAATATTATCATGTCCCGTCTCAGCTTATAATATACGTGATGTTCTTCGCTGGTTCCATATTTCACAGCGCATCTCCTACCGAGTTGCTGCACTTGTCTGGCGTTGCCTTACTGCTTGTGCTCCATCATACCTGTCTATTCTTTGTCGACCTGTCTCTGACCTTGCAGCCCGTCGAGCTATTCGCTCTACGACAACGGGGGAGCTTTTGGTTCCTCGAGCTCGCACTTCTACCAGACAGCGCCGAGCCTTTTCTACTGTGGGTCGCGCTATCTGGAATGGCCTCCCACTAAACTTGCGACTTATTCCTAGGCTAGATTAACCTACTTTTTATAAGTAGCTCAAAACCTATTATTTTAGCTGTGGCTGGGCTGGGAGCGTCTCTGAGCAGCTTTCTTGAAGAGGCGCTATATAAATTCTCGAAATGAATGAATAAATCAAGTCTTTTGCTGGCAGTTAAAGAGCGACATCGATTTGGCGTTGTATAATGATGCGTCGTTCAACAAAAGAGCCCAAGCGACTAAAATGTAAGGTAAAGATACATTGTAGGTCTATGCAAAAAAGATCTCTCACTAAAGAAAGATTTTCTTAATAATGCTCGTCTTGAACACCATTTAAACGTTATGCTCCGATGCTAAGAATTATGCAAACAAAGACCTATTAACAGTAAGCTGTTGTCGAAAGTAGGCCTACTGCTCGGGGTCTAGGAGGAGGAGGAATCGATAATATTATAATAGTTAAACGACAGCTTTGCCTTATGACAACTAACAGAGGTCGTTGTCGTCGGCAAAAACTTCGGCATAAAATAATTACGGCACTTAGTATGTTAGACGCGAAGCATAAATTGTGGAGTGAATGCCATTGGATACGCTGGTTCCCTGATTATGTCTCTTTGTTTTCGATTGTTCACAGTATACCGTACTCAACTTGTTATATGAGGAGTTCGGGTTACAGCCTACTCCACTCTGTCTCTCTGTCTCTGTGTATCTGTCTCTCTTTTTGCATACTTTTTATGGTTCGACTCATTGGCTTTGGAAAAAGGTAACAGAGAGTTACAAGTACACGCCAAGAGGTTCATAACACTAGAGCAGTGGTTCTTAACCAGTGTTCGACCGAACCCCTGGGGTTCGATGAGCCAGTGCCAGGGGTTCGGCAGAGGTCCTCTGAAATACATACTTATTCAGTGAAAAATCATTTGCTATTTCTATTTTTATTTTTCGACTTTTATTTAATAAATTTTGTTTGAAATAGTTAGCCTATCAGGCCCTACCTCATGAAAATTTGTTGATCCTGTTAACTTTAGTTATGTCTCACTCCACCTCCCGATTGTTAACACCAGCTGCCAATTACATCTTTCTGTAACGTAAGGTATTACTGATAGATATGTAATTCTCTTTGTTTTCTGCATCGTACGAAGTACATGTACGCTAAAAGCAACTATTGCTCTTTTCTTATATACTTATGCCACAGAGTATGTCGAGCAAAAAACGACAAATTATTGTTCAAACTTGAGGGGTTCGGTGAGTGGTCATGGATTTCTCTTGGGGTTCGGTTCCCTTGAAAAGGTTAAGAACCACTGCACTAGAGTGCCCAACAGTGTTATATTCGTTAACGGAAACGATAAGTCGAACTGAAAAAAAATCCATTCCGTTAACGATAAGTATAACGATAACTGAAAATATTCTGAGAACGAAAACTGAACGGAAACGGAAATAAATGATGCCGAACTGAATAAAAACTTTAACGATAATTAAAATACGAACGGAAATTATACACATTTATGACTAAAACTAGAAATGTGCAGAACAATGAAGCTGCAGAAAGCACCAGTTCCAAAGCTCTAGGGCGATTCAAATTTCTCGCAGCAAAGATACAAAATAGTTTCACCCCATTGAATGCCTCTGCCTCGGAATGTGTTGATACTGTACCGGGACAGTTGAAGAGGTATTTGGCTGAAGTAGGTGATAGCCAGAATAAAGTTCCTGCGGCTGAGTTTTGGGGGATGCGTCCTACATACAGTGCACTTGGACCAATTGCAGAGGACCTCATCCATGCTCCTGCGTCTCAAGCTTTTGTTGAGAGAATTTTTTTCTCTTTGTGGACTTTTAGCTGCTGGAAGACGCAACAGGATGAACAGTTATCTGGAAATGAGAGTTTTTCTGAAATTAAATACTGCACTTTGCAGTGAGTAGTTAGTATCCTGTACTAGTGTACTAGTGTAACTACGTTGATAGACCTTCAACTTCAAGTAACTACGTTGATTGAACTCGAAGTAAGATTATTAAGAATGGTAACCTGAACTGAAATTATTTAACTGTAACTTGAACTGAAATGATTTAAGAACTCGAAGTTGAAGTTGAACTGAAATTATTTAAGAACGCGAAGTTGAAGTTGAACTGAAATTATTTGAGAACTGAACTGAAACTGAAATTACTTCCAGCCGAACTGAACTGAAACTGAAATAGAAATTATTTTGTGAAGTAAAATAACACTGGTGCCCAAGGAATTTTTTGGTACACGAAGGCCCAAGGAGGGGGGTCCGCGCGGACCCCAGCGTTTCCATGCTAATTTGTTGAGAAGAGATTGGAATATCGTAACAGAATTTGGTTCTATGTAATCCCAAATGAATTTGCAATCGATTGATGTATCTTATATTACCATTGCACCACCTGGTGTAAAGTAATAGTGGAAAAATCTCGTGACACATTTTATGCTTGCTTGCGTTATTTACCGAAGGAATCCTATAATACGCTTGCATGAATATCAGCCGCATATCTTGCGGCACCCTTAGTATATGCTGTGGTTGTGGGGTACAGGGTAGGACAATTCTCACGCAATATATACCATTCTATGCCCAAATGGTTGGTCTGGGAATACCTAAAAGCATTTCTGCAGATCCATAGCCTTTAAAAAGTTATCCGGGAAAAACAGGCCTGGGGTCCGGTCGGCCCCCTCCTTGGGCACTCGAGGGATAAACACACGCACACATAGACACTATGATAGACGCATACTTAGAGATAGACAGAGAAAGATATACAGGGACAAATGAGAGACAAAGAAATATTGATATTCGTTTAATTCCCAGAAAAATACAGCTACTTAGAACTTATGTTTAAGATAGTATATTATGTTTTCGAATAACATTAGAAAGGCAAGCATACGGACACACAGACATCCAGATAGACATTGAGCCATAGAGACAGGTAGATTGTTGGAACATAATGTAAGTTATACAGAGTTCTTCGCAAACCGCTTCATGGTCACGAGTTGACACAATACTATTACTTATAGCGGATAAAATTTATCGCTGTATCTAAGACAAACATTTAATGTTTTACTTAGATACCTTTAATATGATAATATACAATGCTATAATTATATAAGACAAACGTATGAAATACTAAATTTGTTTCAAAACAAACGGGAACAACAATCCTTTCATCCTTGGTTGCCACAAGCAAAACATGAAAACGGTATAGGCCTAACATCGGGTAAACTTACATAGCGCCCCAGATTTGAGTTGAGTAGTTAATCTAATGGAGTTCCAGAGTGTAGACGTTGTTCTAAAGGAAGGCCATTCAAGACCACTGGGCCAACCACTGCAAAGACTCGATTCCTCATGGTTTCAGTACGAGCAATGGAACTTGGAGGACTTCTTTTTCAGCAGAACGGAGGGGACGGCGTTATCTTAATTTAGAGTCTAAAACTGTGTTCCTATCACATACAATACTTTACTTTTAGTCATTTGAAGCAATTGGCAACGATTTTGTCCGCCATCTTGTTTTCCCATGGATCCGCTAAAAATCCAGCTTGCAAACCACGATTTTCGTTTTCAGGAGGGTCAAATTAGTCTAGAAACCCCAGTTAGCAAATTGTTATATGATTTGTTTCTAACAGTGATTCCAAACCTGGTCTAAAAATGCCTGACAGTACTGAAAATTAATATGGCGTCCTTAAATCGTCCGGTAGAGGGCAGAAGACGTCAACATAATTATAAAGGTCAAATTTTTTGTAGCAATTCTGTGATACCATAGGCAACTTATGATCACTATTAGAATTGGAAATTCGAGAAAAAGTTTTTTCACTCCACCCTAATCCATAACCTTTAACCCTCGGTCTACCAGAGGGGGGGGGGTGGTATCCACCCCCCCTAGGTTTTTCCCAAATCAAACTTTTTTCGTAAGGAATAAAATGTTGACGTTTTAGGTAGCTGTAGAGGATTCATTTGCACACATTTTGAGCTAAAATGTGTGATGATATACCATACCATTCAAAAGTTATACCCGATATACCCGAGGCACCAGGGGGGGGGGTGGATACCACTCCCCTTAGATTATCGGCTGTATCTTATCCGTCCTTTGACATGAAGAGACACCAATTACACCATTCTGTAGAGGGAATGTGGGGCTACATTACCATGCTCAGTGAGTTGTCTTTGGACAACCGGAAGTGCTCACAAAAAATTAAAATATAAATAAAGGTGTTTTATTTTCATAAAATTTTCATGTTTTTTCTATTAAAAATTATTCATAATTTATCTTTTAAGAGAAATAAATTATGTCATTCTATAGAGAATTAATTTGACATTTGATGACCGGAAGTGCTCAAAATAAAGTTAAATGTGTGAAAATTTTGGGTTTTTTTACAACGCAAACCGATAAGTCTGCGTAAACGTTTTTCAGCATGTTTTACATGTTTTTTCTCTTTTTATTGTAACTAAAACTAACTTACTACTAGTTTTTATAGTTGAATATTGGACTTTATTATATGTAAACTTTTCTTAATTAAATAAATTATGTTAAAACACACATAATCTAATATTTTGCTTATGCGAAAGTATACATTTTGTGGAATCGACGGGTGCCTACGGTAAAAAATTCATAACTTCGGGGTGCTTTCATATATTTAAACCTAAATATGCCATTTTGTGCAGAAATGAATGCTGAATCCATAGGTGTATTACAAGTTATGATATCTCAAACCAAACCCAAAATCCAGGGGAGGGTGATAACCACCCCCCCCTTGGTAGTCAGTGTTACAAAAATAGCGTGGTAGCCTGAGGGTTAAAAAGTTATCCGGGAAAAACAGGCCTGGGGTCTGGTCGGACCTTCCCCCCTTGGGCACTCAAGGAATAATTTTCTAAGTGAGCTAGTTATATTGTGACGAATTTGAATTACTTAAAATATCGGAAGATTTAGTGGACGGGTGTCTAAGACGAGAACCGCAAGATCATTATAAAAGTGTTTAACCTTTATTGACCCAACGTTCCCAAAGTGGAGCATATTATTAAAAAAATTGCAAAGACGGTGAAACCTTCTGTAAGTCATCTTATTGATATTCATTTACTTGGCCAATGATGGGTGCATGTTTATTTACTTTTGTTTCAAGTATGTTTCTGCTAATAAAATAGTTAGTTTGATGCAAATTTGGCAAAAAATGACGTTTTTGGTAAAAAATATTGAAACTTTTTTTTGGAGCAAGTGCATGATAATTGATTGCTTTTATTGTACATTTGGATTGAACTGTGTTTATTCTGTCGTAACAGAATTTAGTTCCATGTAATCCCAAATGAATTTGCAATCGATTGGTGTATCTTGTAGCACAATAGCACCACCTGGTGCAAAGTAGCCTAAAAGTGTAAAAATCTCGTGATACACATTTTATGCTTGCTTGCGTTATATACCGAAGGAAGTCTATACGTCCTGATTGAAAGCGCGGAGCAAAAGTGAGTTTTCTGTCTAGATTAAACACCTTTTACGGACTATATAAATTTTCCTGCTCTATAATAATAGTCACTGCGTAAATACATCAAGTCATAACTAAAAAATTCCACAATCCAGAAATTCTACGTAATTAATTGAGACAATCAATGTACAATTATACCGTGTAATGTTCAGATTATAATATTATGATCCTTTTATCATCAGCGTTGCCACTCCTTGGGTTTTTTCACAAGATCTTGGGTTTTTAGATTTTTCTTGGTTTTTTTACCAAAACAATCTTGAGGTTTTTTCAAATATCTTGGGTTTTTCCGATCCGAACTTGGAAAATTGGGTTTTTTCGGGTCATAAAGTCACACTCGCCTATAGCTCATAGATTATTCAAAATAACATAATTATTATGAAGGAAATATACCCAATAACAATGAAAAATATGGGACATAGTCAGCCCTTCAAGACTCAGGATGTTTCAATGTTACTGAAAACGCAGCGCTAATATTATAAACCTTTAATACGGTGTCTTACAACGCTATAAAAATTTGAAAGCGCTTATTTTTCATATATAAATATATGTAAAAGAAAAAGAAAATTAATGTGTATTTAAATATATGCACGCTTATACATGTATCTTAAATAGTGACACTAAATAAAGACACATGCATCAAAGAGGACATACAGCAACCAACCTATGAACATTGCCGCCATGAAAATCAAGTGGAAAAAAGAAGAAGAAAAAAGAAAAAAGGAAAAAGAGAGACAATAAAGACATAAAACGCGGAACATTTAAACAAAAGTGAACTGAAATACATTGATAACTTTAAAGACGTCAACAGCCTTTGTTGCTATAAGATGTCGTTAAACTGCTGAATAATAATAATAATTATCAATAGAATGTTGTTCATCAAAGACACCTTTAAGACGTATTTTCAAGAATATATAAATAAGTTTTAAACTTCATTTCAGCATAATCCTTCTTAGATGTGACCGCACCAACGCAACGTAATTATACAAGGAATGAACAGTGTGAAAGTTCTACTAATCATCCTTCATAATTAACGCCATTGACTCAACCTGACTTAATAAGGCGATTCATCCAGCACGCGTCAGCCGCTCTCCCATGGTAGCTCTCCACTTTTTGTCTATTCTGCGCCACATGCGTTGCCTCTTGTATCGACATTCCCATTGTTTCACAGTCCTCTCTTATCGTGTCGATCCATCTTTTCTTCGGTCTCCCCCTTGATCTTCTCCCATGTACATATCCGATGAGGGGGATGGTTCAGTACGTCCTCGTCGTCTCCTCCGGACAACAGGGAACAACCCTGGCTAAATCTAAACAGAGGATAGGAGAGAGACCTGATCAGTCGCCCTTCATTACTAAATGATCATGAAACTTAACCTATGACGTCATTAAACAACAGCAAGTTGAAATTAGCTAGAAAATGGACCACAATGTGCAATGTCATGTTTAAGTTAAACATAATAGTTAATCAGCTAGTTTTGTTAGAAGATGTCGCTTTGCGCTTTGTAACGCAGCGCTCTTTTTAAACACCTTTAACACGTATATGAAAAACACTAAAATTAAGAAAATGCGCCAAACCTTTAGTTTCGACTTTTTTGGCTATAAAACTGCATCATGTCAAAAAGTGCCTATCGAAAATAAAACGTATTGTATTTAAACATTTATTAGGGGATAACATTAGTTATCAGATATTGCGTTTAAAATGCAAATTAATCCTTTACAGATGCCAACTACAACGATATTCCTGCGGATGGTCAATGTAAATTTATGGATAAGGACTAAATTCACCTCCTTTATATAAGTCGCTCAAAACCTATTATTTTAGCTGTGGGTGGCTATATATACATATATGTATACATATGTATTTACATATGTGGATATATATGTGCATGTATACATATACATATACTTATATATGTATATCTGCTTATATATGTATATATATATATACACATATATACATATGTGTACATATATATGTATGTATGTATGTACATATATATGTATATATACACATATTTATACATAACATATATATTTATACATAATATATCAATATACATAATTACATACGCATTATACAAGTATATACATAAATATATGGGATATATGGAAATATATTCAGCCTATGGAACATAATCCTAAAAATTTATTCAGCCTCCAAAGTGTTAACACCATGTATGTTTGTTTTTTATAGCAAGCAAGAACAGTTTAAAAACCAACTCTACTGATGCAGATATGACGTTCTGAGAGGAATAACAATATTTAAAGCTCGATCAGAAATTAATCCTTAGGCCAATTCAGCTCTCTGCTATTTGAGCTACATAGGCCTACAATACGCTGAGAATTTCTGGCTTTGGTACTTTCAACCAGTTGTGCGTTATTTGTTTCAAAATTAGAGTAGGCCTAATTGGCCTAAACATAATGCTGCAACATTGCTGCATGCATTGTAGACTATAGCACGTGAGTCTAATTATAATTTATGTTGTGAAAGAAAGAAATGACGATGCTGTTGATGTTGCAACGTTAAAAAGCATTGCTATTCAAAGAAAGATAGACACAAAGTCCATAAACTAAAAAATTTATATTTCTGGAATTTTTCGCGTACCTCTTACCGACGCCTGGCGTACCCCTAGGGGTACGCGTACCACAGTTTGAGAACCCCTGATGTAGAGCTATTAAGCGATGATGAATTTTTGGCAACGGACTGCCGATTAAAATTACCCAAATTATGGCATCAGTTGGATTCATGTTAAAGGTGTTTAAGACCATTATTTCACTACCTATTATTTAGCGATCTGTTATTGAAAGATGGATTCCAACTGCGCCACTGGTTGCACTCTGCCAGTGTCAGTCCCAATCATGGATAAAGGAGGAGGGCGTCGCTAATGGTCTTTGTTACCACACAGTGACGTTAAACAGCAAATAAAAAAACAGGATGGATTCCAGAGTGTGACTACAGCTGATGGCAACAAAGGACGTTGCCGATGATATACATTTTACCGTTTTCGAGAATAGAACATTTACTTACATTAATTGATGTCTGAATTAGATATTGTTTCATAGGTGGCGATTGTACTTCTCAATTCTTACCCTGTCTCATCTGATCCTCCACCCTCCAATCCCCGGCCCAGACGACTCCCGCCTTAGTAGCTGTTCCACTTCCTCTGGTCCCATGGTAACTCGACCCAGATGTCAGGTCTGAAATGAAATTTAGATGCTATAATTAAATATAATATTTTTATTGAAACGTAGATTTGGCAGATGTTTAAAATTTGAAGCTTTTCTCTTTTTTATAGCATACTCAGAAAGCGTTTGAAAGGTGTTTGAAAGCAGCCTGAAAACGGGATTGATGGAGTGAGAAAGAGGAAGAAGAAGACCTATAACGGCATAGATAGACAACATCTTGAAATGGTCAGGACTTTCGGGAAGGAGACTAATGAACATGGCAGGAGATAGACAACTGTGGAAGATGTTCATCCATTCGTGCAGCCAACCGTCGCAGAGCGACGATGGCGGAATGACATGACATGACATGACATGACATGATATGATATGATATGACATGACATGATATGACATGACAGGTGTCTGATGAAGTGTATCACTGTATCCTCGTCTTTCTCTCGTCTAAAAACTTGCCGTTTTTCTTGGGGTTAAACGCACTTGGAGCGCTTCTGAAAGGCTTTTGCTGCGAGAAGCGCTTTACAAATTGTCAGATAAGATAAGATAAGATAAGATAAGAAAAGATAAGAAAAGATAAGATAAGATAAGATAAGATAAGATAAGATAAGATAAGATAAGATAAGATAAGATAAGATAAGATAAGATAAGATAAGATAAGAAAAGATAAGATAAGATAAGATAAGATAAGATAAGATAAGATAAGATAAGATAAGATAAGATAAGATAAGATAAGATAAGATAAGATAAGATAAGATAAGATAAGATAAGATAAGATAAGATAAGATAAGATAAGATAAGATAAGATAAGATAAGATAAGATAAGATAAGATAAGATAAGATTATAAGTCGAATCTGCGCTACGAAAGAAATTGCAATTTGAATTGTTTTCAGTGTTTTTCTTGTCGCCATTGTGTCACTTCTAATTTAAAAGTCGGTTAAATGGCAGTCATTGCTCTGGTCTGAAATGAAATTGTGATGCTATGCTGATTGCAAAAAAAATTGTTTAATTTGAGTGTCAATGCGTAGCTTTTCTCAAATTTAGAGCATCTTTAAAAAGCGTTTTGAAGGTGTATAATTATCTAGTCATCTTGACGGCGAATCTACCATGTTATGGAACGTTCAATCTGTTTGTCAATCAATTGTTTGCATTGTTCAATCAATCTGTTTGTCAATCAATTGTTTGCATTGTTCAATCAATCTGTTTGCCAATCAATTGTTTGCCTTGTGTCGCCATTGTGTTACCTCCAAAGTCGGTTAACCCTTAAAGGGTAATCCCTTTTCGGTTATAGTTGTTGGTAACCGGGGGGGTAAACAATTACCCCCATTTTATTTTCGTCAAATCTATGGAAATGTTTAACCAATTTCGGTCCTGTTAATTTTATCTGATAGACAGGGACATTGTTGAACGTAATGAGCAAAAAATCTTGAATTAAAATGATAACTCGCGATTATAAGCGGTCTGATTAGCTCATGACCAAATCTAGCAGGAACACACGGCGCTTGTCCAAAAGTAGGCCTACTGAATGTGCGTGATCTCGCCATGTTTGATTCTGCAAATTCTATAATTATGATATAATGCGTTGAGCGCTGCTGCATCAACCAAGAAATAGGAGAGGCCATCTTCTGATCCTGTAACTTCAAGTATATCCCTCTGTTTCCTGGTCGAATGAGTCCACGGCGCCTTTTGTGGCGTTGTAATCACCTATTTCTTTTGATAGCTTTAGGCAAAAGTAAGTAAACTACACTAATATAGGGTGTCTCGATAGGTCGTGAACGATTTTGAATGCAGATAAATATATGTTATACACAATATAATGTGAAAAGTTTTATACTGGCGGATAGGTTATTCAAATGAAAATGTTAATATAAAAAAATTAGATCACTAGCTCACTTATTCAATTTGTAGCGCCAATATCCGTGACGTCATCAAATTCGAGCCAATTAAACGTCAAGTTAAACCGAAAAAAATATTGTACGACCATCATTGTTAATCCACACATAATCTGTGAGATGTAGGCTATTAATACAAATTATCATTTGGTATTTAATAATGTTTCCTTTACTATTTATTACAGGCTCAAGTTGATTAGCCATCAAGCCAAATAGATTTTTCAGAGTTGTCAAAGGTAGGCCTATTGATGTCCATGCCTTACAAAGCCGATGTGTTAAGGTCGTGACGTTTGGGGTTCGGTATCGGCATAAACAGTTGCCGCCATAATACTCCAAACATTTTCCATTGATGACAATCTGTGAGATGTAGGCTATCCACTGATATTCTTGTTCAGCCATTCGACTGAGGCCTTTGATGTGTGTGCACGTGCACCGTCTTGTTGAAATAATCCTTCACCGTTATTATGAAACATTTTTGTGGCTGTTAACTGAGCGCAGACTACACTTCGCTGGATTGCGAGTTTGACCTCTTTCTCCAGTATCTCATTGCATGTAATTGTAATAAGCCGAAGTGACTGAAGTTTTATTTGGGATGATATGAAGTTTGTTAATCCAACTGTTTATGCCGAACCCAAACTCCAGGCACTGAACACCTTAAAACGTCGGCTTCTTAAGGCATGGATAATAGGCCTATATAGCCTACCTCTGACAACTCTAAAATATCTATTTGGCTCGATGGCCAATCGACTTGAGGCTGTAATAAATAGTAAAGGAAACATTATTAAATACTAAATGATAATTTGTATTAATTAATTATGTGTGGATTATCAATGATGGTCGTACAATATTGTTTTCGGCTTAACTGGACGTTTAATTGGCTCAAATTTGATGACGTCACGGAAATTGGCGCTACAATTTGAATAAGAGAGCTAGTGATCTAATTTTTTTATATTAACATTTTCATTTGAACAACCTATCCGCCAGTATAAAACTTTCCACAATATAATGTGTGTAACATATATTTTTCTGCATTCAAAATCGTTCACGACCTATCGAGACACCCTATATAATGCAACCTGAAATAGAAATCATACAGCAAAGAATGGCTAATTCATATGCAAAAATACAAGAACCATAATTATATCTCCAACAATTCAGTCGTATCAACTACTATGCTTACATCTACATAGTGTAGAAATGATTTATCAAGTACTGAAATATGAAACCTTACTTTTCACACTAGTCTGCCGCTAGGTGACAGCGCAATGTGGCACAGCTGAAAACGACATTGTGAAGAAAAAACATATTTAGGAAAAGTCACAAAAGCAAAAGTCTATTTTCTTTTATTCAAAAAAGTATACCAAAAAAGTAGACTGAGGGTTATTTTTTATCCCCCGGTTACCATTTAAGGGTTAAGCTGCTAAGCTTCCATGTTCGGAATTAACCCTTGGGCTACCAAGCTTTTTTTTAACACTGACTACCAAGGAGGGGGTGGTTACCTCCCCCTCTGGTACCTCGGGTATAATGGGTATAACCTTTGAATGGTATGGTATATCATCACAAATTTTAGCTCAAAATGTGTGCAAATGAACCCACTACAGCTACCTAAAAGGTCAAGTTTTTATCCCACACGGAAAAAGTTTGAAAATCTAAAAAACCTAGGGGGGTGGATACCACCCCCCCCCCCCCAGGTAGCCCGAGGGTTAAATTCGAGTTAAATTTCAAACAGAAAATACGCAAATAAGTGAGTAAAAAATCAGTATCTAGCCGAAGAGAAATGCAAACCAATATTCCGAACAACAATGAATATAATACAGCGCTCGTTATTGTACACCTTTAACACGAATTCATAAGGCTTAATAAGTTCTCCAAGTGCGCTATTATATCTAGTTCACTGTTTTACTCGTAAGATTGTCTACGTCTACTGACTCTACTTGAAAATTGTCCGTCAAAGGATGAGATACTCGATCATACTTTAGACTTTTGTTGCATAATGATGTGAAGCATCGTCGCTAAACAACCCCAACTGACGTCACAACTTTTCAAGAACTCTTACTCTGTCTCATCTGACTCTCCACCTAACAATTCCCGACCCAGACGACAACCACCTTAGTAGGCTAGTTGGTCCGCCCCTCTGAACCTATTGTGACTCGACTCGGACCGCCATTGGCTACTCTTATGGACAATCCTATGGACTCAACGCAGCGCTCGTGAATAAGCTGGTGTCCCGCGCTTGGCTGTGGATTAACGCTTTTGAAATTTGGAGATTACGATGACGATTAGAACTGTAACAGTAATTGATACCATTCACGAGAATATTATTACAATTGATAAACTATTGCAATGAAATAAAGAAACATGTAAACCTTTTCATTAAACCAGTTGTTGCAATTAGTCAAGCGTGAATAAATAATAATGTGACTAATTGGAATATATTCGAATAGAGTAAATCAGTTTGCTCAATCTCAAGATGTCGCTAAGCAATGAATGGCATAGCGCTAGTCTTAACAACCTTTTAAACGTATCAGCATACAATATAAATAAGAAAAATGCGTGCAAACGTTAATCATTAGCAGCGTTGCCACTCCTTGGGTTTTTTCACAAGATCTTGGGTTTTTCGATCCGAACTTGGGAAATGGGGTTTTTTCGGAAAGAACTTGGGTTTTTTGCTTGGTTTTTTTTCGACACAAAATCTTGGGGTTTTTCGATTCGAGCTTGGGAAAATGAGGTTTTTTCGAGAAGAACTTGGGTTTTTTCTTGGGTTTTCTGTTTCGACTAAGAAATTCTGGAAATTGTGGACATTTTGGAAAGATTTGGGCTGGATAACTTAAAAAAAGAAAACGTCATCAGAATTTTCGGACTGGAAATTGAAAGATTTATAGATTTATTTTGGTCCGGATGACTAAAAAAAGAGTCGTCAGATTTTTTTGACGGGAAATTGTCGAAATTATCGAAAATTTGGGCAACTTGGGTTTTCTTGGGTTTTTTTGACCATCCAACTTGGGTTTTGTTCATTTTTTAGGGTGGCAACGCTGATCATTAGGTCCATTAGGCCCCGTATCCTCTTGACGGATCCAGATTTGACGAGGATTTGTGTAGAAAATTAGATTTGTGTAGAAAATTGCGTTGATATTCCCGTTCCATAAATAGCTCAATTATAATGAGCTCATTGACTGTACACTGAAAGTGGGAAGTTTTAAACGAGGAGAGATAGAACGATACACACACACACACACACACACACACACACACACACACACACACACACACACACACACACACACACACACACACACACACACACACTCTCATAGGCTGAGGTTAAGAAAATGATGCCGCTGATACTTTATGTCCATGTCTCGTTCAACACAAGCTTAAGATACGATTCTTCTGCTTCTACTATATGTCCCTATGACATGACTTCTGACCCTTCGTGATGACTTGGTGCGATACTACATGTATGTGATACATGCATAATACACTGACGTTATAAGAATCTTCATCTTCAAGATTTTCAAAACATATGGGTAAAAAAAGACGGTCTAAAACACCTTTAACACGCATTTATAAGAAGCAATAAATTATCCAAATGCAATAAACCTACAGCTCGTTTCTAATTCTATTATGACCATACGACATTCATTACTTCTAATCCTTCGTTCTTATTGCTCGATCTGTGTGTCTGTCTGTATGTATGTCTCTGTATCTCTTTCACTTCTGGCTATGATCATGCTATCAAGTCTTTAGCTACTCGTCTTACCTTAGACCTTAGTCCTTCAACGCATTTGTAGTGCATCGGGCGACACAGGTCCTCCACGTCACTCTGTCCTCTGCAGCTGTCTTGGCCGCCTCCCACGTCATTCCGCCGTCTTCCAGGTCTTGCATCACCATATCCCGCCAGGTCTTTCTTGGTCGACCTCGTCTTCTTCTCCATCCAGTCGGAGTCCAGTGCATTGCCTGCTTCGCAATTATGATTGTGTTTTTTCTGTGTCGTTTCTGTTGCAACAGTATTTTTTACCCGGGAGGGCTGCAAACCCTCCGCGGAACCCTCCTCCTTTTTCCGGGCTTGGGACCGGCACAGGCTTCCCTTGAGGAACCTGAGGCGGAGTTTACTACTCGTCTACTACAATATATCTCACATGCGCCCGATTGTCAAGTGCTTTTATAGTGTACTAATCTATAATACTCCGAACAGTCAGAGGCTCAAGAAAACCATACAGGAAGAAGCTTACTTATGACTGTTTACTTCAAATTGCACCATCTAATCTAGCAACAATGATGAATTCATTGGTCTACACTGTAGTACACTGTATGTGGGATTATGTTGAATGGCATGTAGGTACACGAGAGTTAAACTCATAATCGTCATAGTCTCATTGTACGAGTTCATAGAATGTTTAAATAAATACAATTCAGCATGAAAATGATATCTCATACACTTGTAAAAGACATTTCCACTTGTGAGCCACAAAAAACATATGTGACCCTACAGCAGGTAATAAATTGTTCGACTTAGACACCTTAAACACGTACTCTTTCCATAAACTTATTGTGTGCATCCATTCGCTGTTTATTTCACAGGGTCCTCATGGTATACTCACTGTTTACTGTCACAATCGTGATCTCAAGAATTCAATGGAAATGAACTGAAAACTGTCTATGAATAGGCGCTCAGTCAAAGCAAAGTCGATAGACATGTGTATGTACACGTGGACGTCTATGTCCATTTCGGATGCAAGGGTCAATCACGTCGTGGTTGCCCATGCATTACGAAAACAATGGACGGGAAAGTTATCGAAAGCAGGTTATAAGAAGTCCACGTTTCCTGTAAAGTAAATGCATCGGAAGTAAGAAATATTAAGTAGCACTATTACTTGGTAATGACAATGTCTAAAGCTTCAAACATTTATTCTCTTGTATATTGCTACTCTGTTCATCAAGTTCAGCGCCATCGACTGATGCTACAATTACATACCAGCGCTATATAATTACAGCAAATGAATTATGGGATAGGGCCAGGGGCGGATCCAGGGGGGCCAATCCGGCCATGGCCCCCCTTTGAAAACTGCCATGGGACGTGCCCCCCTAATTTGGTCCGAAATTAGCAATACGAATATGGGTACAATGGATATTGCCCCCCCCCCTATTTGGAAAATTGTATGGGACGTGGCCCCCCGCTCGGTTTTGAAGTTGAGGACTAAAAAAAAATCATCAACTTTTTTGGCGGATGAAATGGTATTTTTTCCCGAAAATTTGACTTTAAAAAAAATTTTCTTAGAAAGTTTCTTGGTTTTTTCCAAGATTTTGCCCCCCCCCTAAAAACAGTTCTGGATCCGCCACTGGATAGGGCCTACGTTTGACGGCAGTCTAACTTATGGCAGTCCATTGGTTTGAGTGTTTGCCATCTAAATGCTTAATTAGCCCGGATTCGTCTCCTCCATTTAAAGTAGACGATATGTAGATTGATCAATTTCTTTCCTCACTGCTGCTCCTGACAGCCATCGATCTTCTGACTTTGTGATCGTGATAAATTCATCATGGATAAATCGTGATTCCATAAAATTAAACGTAAATAACATAAGTATGTGAAAAAAATGTGTAGATTGAGGTGATCAGTTTGTTTAGCCTGACGATGTCGTTTATTAATTAATAGAAATGACAATGGTCGTCAAAAACACCTTTTAAACATATTCAGAATGCCCTATATATATATATTTATATATATAAATTTGGACAATGTGCGAAAAATCAGTTCTTAGCCATAATCGATTTGCATTATAACCGCGCATATTAAACAAAAACAAAACAAAGCAAAAATAGAAAGAAATCGACTAATCATCATTTAAATTATGATAATTATGACATAGCAACAAGACACTGCTAAGCATTACATGTGACCTGTCACATTCGTCCTCTGCTATTATATCTTCGGAAATAGAGCTTTGAATCAAGTAAAAAGTTCGACCGCAGCGGTCGGTTCAATTCATACATTCGTTCGGAGACTTACACAATGAAAAACATTTCTGCTAGAGCGTGCGTGCACAAAAATGAAAGAGTTGAATTAATTTTATAGTGAGAGAGGATAGCTGTAGAGACAGTAGAGTTCTCGGTTGTAGGCGTAGCTACAAATGATGGCCATTCCAGACCACTGGGCCAACCACAAAGATGTATCGATTCTTTATCGAGCAAAGGAATTTGGAGGACTTTATTTTCAGCACAAAGTTGGGGACGTCGTCCTTGGATAGATAATTTCTTAGATGCTTAGATGAAGAGCACAACATACTATGGAGCCGGGAAATCGAATACCGAACCTACGGAACCTACGGATGACTTTCTAGAGTAGCCCTATATAATAATTTATTATATCATAATGTTTGCGCACGCGTGTGCGTGTGTGCGTGCGTGAATGTGTGTGTACGTGTTAGCGTGTGTCCGTCCGGACCCAGTGAGAAATCATTTTTATGCTAGCAATGTAATTAAACAATTCCAATTCACTCCCAATAATTGACCACACAACATAATATTGTGTCAGATTATCATCACTGTAACTGACCCCGATTATGTCTTTCTTTTACAGTTGCTCAGCTACATCGATATTAATTTACGCACATTTAAACTGAAGCGTCGTTAACCCTCGGGCTACCAGGGGGGGGGGGTGGTATCCACCCCCCCCCTTAGGTTTTTTCCAAATCATTTTTTTTTCGTTAGGAATAAAATTTTGACGTTTTAGGTAGCTGTAGAGGATTCATTTGCACACATTCTGAGCTAAAATGTGTGATGATATACCATACCATTCAAAAGTTATACCCGATATACCCGAGGCACCAGGGGGGGGGGGGTGGATACCACCCCCTTCTTAGATTATCGGCTGTATCTTATCCGTCCTTTGACATGAAGAGACACCAATTACACCATTCTGTAGAGGGAATGTGGGGCTACATTTTGGTGGTCACGGAGTTGTCTTTTGACAACCGGAAGTGCTCAAAATAAATTAAAATATAAATAAAGGTGTTTTATTTTCATAAAATTTTCATGTTTTTCCTATTAAAAATTATTCATAATTAATTTTTTAAGAGAAATAAATTATGTCATTCTATAGAGTGCATTTAGGGCTATTTTTTGATACCAATTAATTTGACATTTGATGACCGGAAGTGCTCAAAATAAATTTAAATGTGTGAAAATGTTGGGTTTTTTTTACAACGCAAACCGATAAGTCTGCGTAAACGTTTTTCAGCATGTTTTACATGTTTTTTCTCTTTTTATTGTAACTAAAACTAACTTATTACTAGTTTTTATAGTTGAATATTGGACTTTATTATATGTAAACTATTTTTAATTAAATAAATTATGTTAAAACACACAGAATCTAATATTTTGCTTATGCGAAAGTATACATTTTGTGGAATCGACGGGTGCCTACGGTAAAAAATTCATAACTTCGGGGTGCTTTCATATATTTTAAACTTAAATATACCATTTTGTGCAGAAATGAATGCTGAATTCATAGGTGTATTACAAGTTATGATATTTCAAACCAAACCCAAAATCCAGGGGGGGGGTGGTAACCACCCCCCCCCTTGGTAGTCAGTGTTACAAAAATAGCGTGGTAGCCTGAGGGTTAAACAAAATGATCTTCATGACTAAGATATCGGGCAAAGACAGATAATTGCGATTGGCCAAAATCAGCCAACAGTTTTCTCACTAGACAGTGTATTTTAAGCGCGTGTCTTAAGCACCTCTTAAATTGGAAACACCGATGCTATAAATAATGTATAAACGTCATTGTTTATAGTCAAATAAGCAACAATTATAATCACTCTAAAAAATCGAAATAAGAGGTTAATAGTTTAGCTAATTCGTACATAAGTCATAATGTACATGTATGGCACGGTATTAATACAGTAGTGCAGTGGTGGTTACGGTGCCTTCGAACCGGAGGGTTACATGTTCGAATTCAACTCAAACCGCCGCGTATGGTCCTTGAACAAGATCTTTCACTCGGGCTCCTTTCACACGCTTCGGCGAGAAATTCCAAATCATTGCGCGCGCTGTAGTCTGGAGCACCTCTGAGTATAGTGAATTTGAAGGGGGCGTTATTGCAAATGGAGAAACATTATAAATAAAACAATGAGTTCCATGCTAGTCTATTTCTTACTCGGAAGATGACACTACATGATGCGAGCCAAAGTTCGTCTTAAACACCTTTTAAACATTTTATTCCTCATATATAAAATTAGTCGCTGCGTTAAAATATTGTTGGTTGCTCACAGAAGACAGTGAAGAGTGAAGAATGCAAATGATTTTTACTGATGACTCCCGAATCCAATGAGTTCAAGTTAACCTGGATGTTTCTCAATAACTCCGTATAGATATCAATTATATGCACTCTGTGTAAGTACCAGTCCCAAGCCTGTACAAATGAGGAGGGCGTCATTAATGGTCCATGTTATCACATAGTGACGTTAGGCTTCAACTACCACTGGCAGATAACCATGCAATGAGTTTGACATACATACGACTTAATTAAGAGACATTCACGCGGTAAAAAGATGTTTATGATAAACTGATGGTTTGTGTCAGTAATGAAATCAGATAATCTCTTTGCTTTCAGTGCCATCGAATGATGCTTCTCTTATCTTACAGCGCTACATAATTATATCAAATGAATTATGAGATACGTTTGACGACAGTCTAACTTATGAAAGTCCATTGGTTTGAGTGTTTGCCTTCCAAATGCTTAAAGCCCGGATTCGATTCCTCTCTTTAGACGGTATGTATATAGATTGATCAATTTCTTCCCTCACTTCTGCTCCTAATAGCCATCGATTTTTTTATCTTGTGTCCGTGATAATTCCAGCACAAATAAATCGTGACTCCATAATAATATTCTTAAATAACATAATAATGTGAAATACAGGTAGGTAGAGGGGATCAGCTTGTTTAGCCTGATGATGTCGTTAAGTAATAGAAATGAGAGTGATCGTCAAAAACACCTTTTAAACGTTTTTATATAGCACTATAAATGAGGACAGAGCTCAAAAACATCAACTACTTGGCATGGCCCAAATCTAAACTGTATGATAACCGTCCCACATAAACATAAACATAGCAAGGAAAAGTGTGATAAAATAAAAAGAACCAATCATCATTGAAGAGACACAGCAACGAGCTAAAGTTAAGCGTTAGCTGCGAACTTTCGCATTCGTCATCCACAAGAAACTTAGCAGTGAACAATGTTGCTTCCGATAGGCTAACATCAACGAGTTCTTCGTTCGGCTGCTCTTCTCATTGGCCGCATTCATTAAATATTATCATGTCCCGTCTCAGCTTATAATATACGTGATGTTCTTCGCTGGTTCCATATTTCACAGCGCATCTCCTACCGAGTTGCTGCACTTGTCTGGCGTTGCCTTACTGCTTGTGCTCCATCATACCTGTCTATTCTTTGTCGACCTGTCTCTGACCTTGCAGCCCGTCGAGCTATTCGCTCTACGACAACGGGGGAGCTTTTGGTTCCTCGAGCTCGCACTTCTACCAGACAGCGCCGAGCCTTTTCTACTGTGGGTCGCGCTATCTGGAATGGCCTCCCACTAAACTTGCGACTTATTCCTAGGCTAGATTAACCTACTTTTTATAAGTAGCTCAAAACCTATTATTTTAGCTGTGGCTGGGCTGGGAGCGTCTCTGAGCAGCTTTCTTGAAGAGGCGCTATATAAATTCTCGAAATGAATGAATAAATCAAGTCTTTTGCTGGCAGTTAAAGAGCGACATCGATTTGGCGTTGTATAATGATGCGTCGTTCAACAAAAGAGCCCAAGCGACTAAAATGTAAGGTAAAGATACATTGTAGGTCTATGCAAAAAAGATCTCTCACTAAAGAAAGATTTTCTTAATAATGCTCGTCTTGAACACCATTTAAACGTTATGCTCCGATGCTAAGAATTATGCAAACAAAGACCTATTAACAGTAAGCTGTTGTCGAAAGTAGGCCTACTGCTCGGGGTCTAGGAGGAGGAGGAATCGATAATATTATAATAGTTAAACGACAGCTTTGCCTTATGACAACTAACAGAGGTCGTTGTCGTCGGCAAAAACTTCGGCATAAAATAATTACGGCACTTAGTATGTTAGACGCGAAGCATAAATTGTGGAGTGAATGCCATTGGATACGCTGGTTCCCTGATTATGTCTCTTTGTTTTCGATTGTTCACAGTATACCGTACTCAACTTGTTATATGAGGAGTTCGGGTTACAGCCTACTCCACTCTGTCTCTCTGTCTCTGTGTATCTGTCTCTCTTTTTGCATACTTTTTATGGTTCGACTCATTGGCTTTGGAAAAAGGTAACAGAGAGTTACAAGTACACGCCAAGAGGTTCATAACACTAGAGCAGTGGTTCTTAACCAGTGTTCGACCGAACCCCTGGGGTTCGATGAGCCAGTGCCAGGGGTTCGGCAGAGGTCCTCTGAAATACATACTTATTCAGTGAAAAATCATTTGCTATTTCTATTTTTATTTTTCGACTTTTATTTAATAAATTTTGTTTGAAATAGTTAGCCTATCAGGCCCTACCTCATGAAAATTTGTTGATCCTGTTAACTTTAGTTATGTCTCACTCCACCTCCCGATTGTTAACACCAGCTGCCAATTACATCTTTCTGTAACGTAAGGTATTACTGATAGATATGTAATTCTCTTTGTTTTCTGCATCGTACGAAGTACATGTACGCTAAAAGCAACTATTGCTCTTTTCTTATATACTTATGCCACAGAGTATGTCGAGCAAAAAACGACAAATTATTGTTCAAACTTGAGGGGTTCGGTGAGTGGTCATGGATTTCTCTTGGGGTTCGGTTCCCTTGAAAAGGTTAAGAACCACTGCACTAGAGTGCCCAACAGTGTTATATTCGTTAACGGAAACGATAAGTCGAACTGAAAAAAAATCCATTCCGTTAACGATAAGTATAACGATAACTGAAAATATTCTGAGAACGAAAACTGAACGGAAACGGAAATAAATGATGCCGAACTGAATAAAAACTTTAACGATAATTAAAATACGAACGGAAATTATACACATTTATGACTAAAACTAGAAATGTGCAGAACAATGAAGCTGCAGAAAGCACCAGTTCCAAAGCTCTAGGGCGATTCAAATTTCTCGCAGCAAAGATACAAAATAGTTTCACCCCATTGAATGCCTCTGCCTCGGAATGTGTTGATACTGTACCGGGACAGTTGAAGAGGTATTTGGCTGAAGTAGGTGATAGCCAGAATAAAGTTCCTGCGGCTGAGTTTTGGGGGATGCGTCCTACATACAGTGCACTTGGACCAATTGCAGAGGACCTCATCCATGCTCCTGCGTCTCAAGCTTTTGTTGAGAGAATTTTTTTCTCTTTGTGGACTTTTAGCTGCTGGAAGACGCAACAGGATGAACAGTTATCTGGAAATGAGAGTTTTTCTGAAATTAAATACTGCACTTTGCAGTGAGTAGTTAGTATCCTGTACTAGTGTACTAGTGTAACTACGTTGATAGACCTTCAACTTCAAGTAACTACGTTGATTGAACTCGAAGTAAGATTATTAAGAATGGTAACCTGAACTGAAATTATTTAACTGTAACTTGAACTGAAATGATTTAAGAACTCGAAGTTGAAGTTGAACTGAAATTATTTAAGAACGCGAAGTTGAAGTTGAACTGAAATTATTTGAGAACTGAACTGAAACTGAAATTACTTCCAGCCGAACTGAACTGAAACTGAAATAGAAATTATTTTGTGAAGTAAAATAACACTGGTGCCCAAGGAATTTTTTGGTACACGAAGGCCCAAGGAGGGGGGTCCGCGCGGACCCCAGCGTTTCCATGCTAATTTGTTGAGAAGAGATTGGAATATCGTAACAGAATTTGGTTCTATGTAATCCCAAATGAATTTGCAATCGATTGATGTATCTTATATTACCATTGCACCACCTGGTGTAAAGTAATAGTGGAAAAATCTCGTGACACATTTTATGCTTGCTTGCGTTATTTACCGAAGGAATCCTATAATACGCTTGCATGAATATCAGCCGCATATCTTGCGGCACCCTTAGTATATGCTGTGGTTGTGGGGTACAGGGTAGGACAATTCTCACGCAATATATACCATTCTATGCCCAAATGGTTGGTCTGGGAATACCTAAAAGCATTTCTGCAGATCCATAGCCTTTAAAAAGTTATCCGGGAAAAACAGGCCTGGGGTCCGGTCGGCCCCCTCCTTGGGCACTCGAGGGATAAACACACGCACACATAGACACTATGATAGACGCATACTTAGAGATAGACAGAGAAAGATATACAGGGACAAATGAGAGACAAAGAAATATTGATATTCGTTTAATTCCCAGAAAAATACAGCTACTTAGAACTTATGTTTAAGATAGTATATTATGTTTTCGAATAACATTAGAAAGGCAAGCATACGGACACACAGACATCCAGATAGACATTGAGCCATAGAGACAGGTAGATTGTTGGAACATAATGTAAGTTATACAGAGTTCTTCGCAAACCGCTTCATGGTCACGAGTTGACACAATACTATTACTTATAGCGGATAAAATTTATCGCTGTATCTAAGACAAACATTTAATGTTTTACTTAGATACCTTTAATATGATAATATACAATGCTATAATTATATAAGACAAACGTATGAAATACTAAATTTGTTTCAAAACAAACGGGAACAACAATCCTTTCATCCTTGGTTGCCACAAGCAAAACATGAAAACGGTATAGGCCTAACATCGGGTAAACTTACATAGCGCCCCAGATTTGAGTTGAGTAGTTAATCTAATGGAGTTCCAGAGTGTAGACGTTGTTCTAAAGGAAGGCCATTCAAGACCACTGGGCCAACCACTGCAAAGACTCGATTCCTCATGGTTTCAGTACGAGCAATGGAACTTGGAGGACTTCTTTTTCAGCAGAACGGAGGGGACGGCGTTATCTTAATTTAGAGTCTAAAACTGTGTTCCTATCACATACAATACTTTACTTTTAGTCATTTGAAGCAATTGGCAACGATTTTGTCCGCCATCTTGTTTTCCCATGGATCCGCTAAAAATCCAGCTTGCAAACCACGATTTTCGTTTTCAGGAGGGTCAAATTAGTCTAGAAACCCCAGTTAGCAAATTGTTATATGATTTGTTTCTAACAGTGATTCCAAACCTGGTCTAAAAATGCCTGACAGTACTGAAAATTAATATGGCGTCCTTAAATCGTCCGGTAGAGGGCAGAAGACGTCAACATAATTATAAAGGTCAAATTTTTTGTAGCAATTCTGTGATACCATAGGCAACTTATGATCACTATTAGAATTGGAAATTCGAGAAAAAGTTTTTTCACTCCACCCTAATCCATAACCTTTAACCCTCGGTCTACCAGAGGGGGGGGGGGTGGTATCCACCCCCCCTAGGTTTTTCCCAAATCAAACTTTTTTCGTAAGGAATAAAATGTTGACGTTTTAGGTAGCTGTAGAGGATTCATTTGCACACATTTTGAGCTAAAATGTGTGATGATATACCATACCATTCAAAAGTTATACCCGATATACCCGAGGCACCAGGGGGGGGGGGTGGATACCACTCCCCTTAGATTATCGGCTGTATCTTATCCGTCCTTTGACATGAAGAGACACCAATTACACCATTCTGTAGAGGGAATGTGGGGCTACATTACCATGCTCAGTGAGTTGTCTTTGGACAACCGGAAGTGCTCACAAAAAATTAAAATATAAATAAAGGTGTTTTATTTTCATAAAATTTTCATGTTTTTTCTATTAAAAATTATTCATAATTTATCTTTTAAGAGAAATAAATTATGTCATTCTATAGAGAATTAATTTGACATTTGATGACCGGAAGTGCTCAAAATAAAGTTAAATGTGTGAAAATTTTGGGTTTTTTTACAACGCAAACCGATAAGTCTGCGTAAACGTTTTTCAGCATGTTTTACATGTTTTTTCTCTTTTTATTGTAACTAAAACTAACTTACTACTAGTTTTTATAGTTGAATATTGGACTTTATTATATGTAAACTTTTCTTAATTAAATAAATTATGTTAAAACACACATAATCTAATATTTTGCTTATGCGAAAGTATACATTTTGTGGAATCGACGGGTGCCTACGGTAAAAAATTCATAACTTCGGGGTGCTTTCATATATTTAAACCTAAATATGCCATTTTGTGCAGAAATGAATGCTGAATCCATAGGTGTATTACAAGTTATGATATCTCAAACCAAACCCAAAATCCAGGGGAGGGTGATAACCACCCCCCCCTTGGTAGTCAGTGTTACAAAAATAGCGTGGTAGCCTGAGGGTTAAAAAGTTATCCGGGAAAAACAGGCCTGGGGTCTGGTCGGACCTTCCCCCCTTGGGCACTCAAGGAATAATTTTCTAAGTGAGCTAGTTATATTGTGACGAATTTGAATTACTTAAAATATCGGAAGATTTAGTGGACGGGTGTCTAAGACGAGAACCGCAAGATCATTATAAAAGTGTTTAACCTTTATTGACCCAACGTTCCCAAAGTGGAGCATATTATTAAAAAAATTGCAAAGACGGTGAAACCTTCTGTAAGTCATCTTATTGATATTCATTTACTTGGCCAATGATGGGTGCATGTTTATTTACTTTTGTTTCAAGTATGTTTCTGCTAATAAAATAGTTAGTTTGATGCAAATTTGGCAAAAAATGACGTTTTTGGTAAAAAATATTGAAACTTTTTTTTGGAGCAAGTGCATGATAATTGATTGCTTTTATTGTACATTTGGATTGAACTGTGTTTATTCTGTCGTAACAGAATTTAGTTCCATGTAATCCCAAATGAATTTGCAATCGATTGGTGTATCTTGTAGCACAATAGCACCACCTGGTGCAAAGTAGCCTAAAAGTGTAAAAATCTCGTGATACACATTTTATGCTTGCTTGCGTTATATACCGAAGGAAGTCTATACGTCCTGATTGAAAGCGCGGAGCAAAAGTGAGTTTTCTGTCTAGATTAAACACCTTTTACGGACTATATAAATTTTCCTGCTCTATAATAATAGTCACTGCGTAAATAGGCTACATCAAGTCATAACTAAAAAATTCCACAATCCAGAAATTCTACGTAATTAATTGAGACAATCAATGTACAATTATACCGTGTAATGTTCAGATTATAATATTATGATCCTTTTATCATCAGCGTTGCCACTCCTTGGGTTTTTTCACAAGATCTTGGGTTTTTAGATTTTTCTTGGTTTTTTTACCAAAACAATCTTGAGGTTTTTTCAAATATCTTGGGTTTTTCCGATCCGAACTTGGAAAATTGGGTTTTTTCGGGTCATAAAGTCACACTCGCCTATAGCTCATAGATTATTCAAAATAACATAATTATTATGAAGGAAATATACCCAATAACAATGAAAAATATGGGACATAGTCAGCCCTTCAAGACTCAGGATGTTTCAATGTTACTGAAAACGCAGCGCTAATATTATAAACCTTTAATACGGTGTCTTACAACGCTATAAAAATTTGAAAGCGCTTATTTTTCATATATAAATATATGTAAAAGAAAAAGAAAATTAATGTGTATTTAAATATATGCACGCTTATACATGTATCTTAAATAGTGACACTAAATAAAGACACATGCATCAAAGAGGACATACAGCAACCAACCTATGAACATTGCCGCCATGAAAATCAAGTGGAAAAAAGAAGAAGAAAAAAGAAAAAAAGGAAAAAGAGAGACAATAAAGACATAAAACGCGGAACATTTAAACAAAAGTGAACTGAAATACATTGATAACTTTAAAGACGTCAACAGCCTTTGTTGCTATAAGATGTCGTTAAACTGCTGAATAATAATAATAATTATCAATAGAATGTTGTTCATCAAAGACACCTTTAAGACGTATTTTCAAGAATATATAAATAAGTTTTAAACTTCATTTCAGCATAATCCTTCTTAGATGTGACCGCACCAACGCAACGTAATTATACAAGGAATGAACAGTGTGAAAGTTCTACTAATCATCCTTCATAATTAACGCCATTGACTCAACCTGACTTAATAAGGCGATTCATCCAGCACGCGTCAGCCGCTCTCCCATGGTAGCTCTCCACTTTTTGTCTATTCTGCGCCACATGCGTTGCCTCTTGTATCGACATTCCCATTGTTTCACAGTCCTCTCTTATCGTGTCGATCCATCTTTTCTTCGGTCTCCCCCTTGATCTTCTCCCATGTACATATCCGATGAGGGGGATGGTTCAGTACGTCCTCGTCGTCTCCTCCGGACAACAGGGAACAACCCTGGCTAAATCTAAACAGAGGATAGGAGAGAGACCTGATCAGTCGCCCTTCATTACTAAATGATCATGAAACTTAACCTATGACGTCATTAAACAACAGCAAGTTGAAATTAGCTAGAAAATGGACCACAATGTGCAATGTCATGTTTAAGTTAAACATAATAGTTAATCAGCTAGTTTTGTTAGAAGATGTCGCTTTGCGCTTTGTAACGCAGCGCTCTTTTTAAACACCTTTAACACGTATATGAAAAACACTAAAATTAAGAAAATGCGCCAAACCTTTAGTTTCGACTTTTTTGGCTATAAAACTGCATCATGTCAAAAAGTGCCTATCGAAAATAAAACGTATTGTATTTAAACATTTATTAGGGGATAACATTAGTTATCAGATATTGCGTTTAAAATGCAAATTAATCCTTTACAGATGCCAACTACAACGATATTCCTGCGGATGGTCAATGTAAATTTATGGATAAGGACTAAATTCACCTCCTTTATATAAGTCGCTCAAAACCTATTATTTTAGCTGTGGGTGGCTGGACTGGGAGCGCCTCTGAGTAATTTTTTTGAAGAAGCGCTATATAAATTCACAAAATGAATGAATGAATGAATGAATGAATGAAATGATGACAGTCAATTACTGTTTATGCAACCAAAATATGAGCAGAAATCAGAATGTACAGAAGATGCATGGACAGCGTTTGAAAATAAGGAACAGGCAACAAAAAAGCATCAGAGACAGTGTATGAATGGGCACCTTATGATCCAGGTCAAGTGTTTTTAGACACCTCTAGTACGTAACAAATAAACATTATAAAAACCAACTACTGTGTCAACCGTCCTTTGCGACAAAAACAGGGTGACTAAAATTTAATAAGGTGAAAACGAAGTTTGGATGATGGATAAGGGCGACATCATCATGGCAAAACATAGTAGGGCCTAAAGCAGAAACGACGAGAATAATGTCATTTATTTTCATAGCATCTAATAATATGTTTCTCATTGATTGAAGCCTTTAGCTTACAAAGTACAGAGCAAAAGGAGCTATGACATGGCACTTTTCAACGAAAGCCATCAACCGTTTTTCAATTTTCGAACTTACATATCTTTAATTTATCAATCTGTAATCATCCATAACATCATCATTATTATTACTATTGTTATAATCGTGGGGCGCGGTGGTGCAGTGGTGGCGTCGTTGCCTTGGAGTCTGCGAGATTCTATCAGGCAACAAAAACTATCTGAAATCTTCTGTCAATATTTCACGTGACAAAATATATTTGATTTAAACACAAAAATAACGAAAGTGCCACTTAATAAACCTTTTACAGAAACACGATGTCACTAAACAATACTCATTATAGTGCGTCACTTAAACACCTTTGATACCAGTCAATAAAACTTTATAAATAACGCATGTGCCTTAGCGGGATTATATCAATACTGAATACTCGTCACTCGCGTTCCTGTGACTGGAGTAGATTGCCACGCACCTGAAATAAATATTATTGTCGATATGTAAATCACATACGTTCAATAACTGAGAGTCGTTTCTTACCCAGTCATTGATTTGAGGTACGAGTTTCTCCTGTTTGAGCACTCGCCCAACCACGGTTGCATAGAGCTGGATTGCCAAGAGCGAAAGTTATATTATGAGATTTCCTAGCTACAAACTGTTGCCGTGGGGCGCGGTGGTGTAGTGATGGCGTCGTTGCCTTGGAGCCGGAAGGTTCGAGGTTCGAATCCATCTCGCTGCGTAAGGGCCTTTGGCAAATCCTTCACTCACAATTGCTCAGCGATTCGACGTGAAACTCCGATGCAGTGTCCGCTCTGCGTTCGGGAGCGCCTTTTTTACCAGGTCGCAGTTCGCTCTTCTATCGGAATTTTCAAGTAAGACCACAGTCAAAGGCGCATTGTCGCAAACAAACATCATGAGCTATCGATGAAGTGGTCTGTAATGTGCCAAACAAATTCGAGTGCCATAGGTCCTCGTCATAGGTCCTCGTCAAATCTGGATCCATCCGATTAATTGGTCGATTTAGACACCTTCACTACCAAACTTTCAACTTTTATAACTGTCTAGAGATCGCAAAAATATGTTACTGTAATGTGTGTGTGTCGACTTTTCCGCACTACTGATTTTTATCGATCGAATCTCGCTAAACAGAAGCAATGCGGACTGCGGAGGAAATGTAACTAACAAGACTACTCGTGAGTCAGTAAGAAAGAAAATAAGCGAGTAAGAAAATAAGTAAATTTATTCTTTATTTAGCTATAACTGCTTAGCCGCACTTTAGTGTACATGAAACCAAGCACCATAAAGCATTCTTGTTTAAATCGCTTTTCTCAGCAAGCTATTCCCCCGGGGGACAATTGGTCATGTGACCTGGTATGCATGAATTAGAGCAATGTCCTTATAGGAGGGATGAGCTGGATTATATAATATAACTACAGGTAATGAGAGGTTCAAGTATTTTCCACTTTTCAGCCAAATATGTCGTTGAAGAATTTATTCTATTAACGGTTTCGTTAATTCATGTAATAGTGTTGTAGTAAACACCTTCAAAACGTGCCAAACAAATTCGAGTGCCTTAGGTCTTCGTCAAATCTGAATCCTATCCGATAAAGTGGTCGATTTAGACACCTTCACTATCGAACTTTCAACTTCTATAAATATCTTAGAGATTGTAAAAATATGTTACTATAATGTGTGAGTCGACTTTTCAGCGCAGCTGATTTTTATCGATCGAATCTCGCTAAACAGAAGCAATGCGGACTGCGGAGGAAATGTAACTAACAAGACTACTCGTGAGTCAGTAAGAAAGAAAATAAGCGAGTAAGAAAATAAGTAAATTTATTCTTTATTTATCTATAACTGCTTAGCCGCATTTTAGTGTACATGAAATCAAGCATCACAAAGCATCCTTGTTAAAAACGCTTTTCTCAGCAAGCTATCCGCCCGTATGACAATTCGTCATGATTGTGGCCTGAGATGCATGAATTGGAGCAATGTTCTTATAAGAGGGATGAGCTGGATTGTATGATTTAACTACAGGTAATGAGAGGTTCAAGTATTTTCCACTTTTCACCTAAATATTTCGTTAGAGAATTTATTCTATTAACGGTTTCGTTAATGCATGTTATAGTGTTGTAGTAAACACCTTCAAAACGTATACTTCCACTTCTATAAATATCGCAATTTTGATTATTCATTACGTGAGCTCCACAAATTTAACGTAATAGTAGATAAACTAAAAACCAATCGTGTACTAAGAAGGGCGATTCCAAACACCGTAATTATGACACAGCATAGTTAAACATTAGTTCTAATTTTCCTTTAGCGACCTCTATTTCCTTTGTGACAATTATCGTAATCGTAATCTCCGAACTTCTAAAGTGTCTCTCGAAAGCCAAGCGTGGCACTACTTTTGTCGTCTAAAACACCTTTAAATATGAATTAACTAAAATTTTATAAATTACACAATTCTATCATTCATCGGTGATATTTCGTTGAATATGTCTACGAAAGAAACTGGAAAGGGCATCCCATCCTCGGCCTTCCTCGTGCTCTTGAGCCGGATACATTTCGCTGTATGATCTATTTTTCACAAACAATCTCCAGTTTTTCCCATCAGGTGGCCAAAGTATGTGAGTTTCCTTCTTTTAATTGAATCAAGAAGACTTCTCTCCACTTCCATTGTCTCCATCACCCACTGCTTTGTTTTCATTTCTCTCCATGGTACTCTCAAAATTTGCCTTAGGCCTTTAATCTCAAAAACCTCTATTCTGTATATTCTGCAAATATACGATAATGTGCCTAATTGTAATTATTATAATTAAATAGAGTCAATGAGTTTCCTCAATCTCACGATGTCTCCTGCAGGCAATGAATAACACAGCACTAGTCTTGACCACCTTTAAAACGTATTTACTTGAAATACAAATATGAAAAATGCGTCAAATAGTTAATAATTTGTTAGAAAAACAAAAATGATGCGCCATTGCCTAAAATGTAAGGTAAGCAGAGGCCTATGCAAAAAAACTCTCACTAAAGAAAGATTTCTTTATGCTCGTCTTGAACACCGTTTAAACGCTATAGTCCGATGCTATGAATTATGCAAACAAAGAATTATTACAGTTTGATGCTCTAAAATGTGCTGCTCAAAGTCTAAGAAAATGAATCGACAGCTTACGACAACAGAGGTCGTTTTCGTCGGCAAAGAGTTCGACATAAAATTATTACAGCACTTAGTATATTAGACGCGAAACATAAATTGTGGAGTGAATGCCATTGTGTACGCTGGTTCCACGATTATCTTCAATAATTGTTCAGAGTATACTCGACTTGTTACCTGAAGAGTTCGGGTTGTAGCCTACTCCTCCCTGTCTGCATAATTTTCATGATTCGACTCACTGGCGTTGAAAAAGGGTAGAAGACCAAGTAATTTCACTATTCAGTCAAAGATGTCGCTAAACTGCATAATAATTATTATTAAATAAGTAATTGTTCTTTTACACACCTTGAACAGGTATAAGACAACGCTATAAATAGATAAAATTTGACACGTGCTGAGATGAGACGTCATATGGTTTCAGACAAAAGGAAGGACAGTGTTATCGGTTGATTGCGAACAAGACTTGATGATAAGCAAAGTGAAATAATTATTAACTAAGAAGGGCAATTCCAAACACCGTCATTAGGCTATTCTTTTCCCGACTTCCATTTTCCTTGTGGCAACTATACCGAATGCTGTGTGGCGTTTTATGTACCAAGCAATGGAAGTCATAGAGCTGCATAGGTATAATAATCGAGTGGTGCCAGACTAAAGTTTGTAATATAAGGAGGTCGACGTCAATACTCTCTGTTATGATGCACTGTCGTCACTCAGTAATCAACAAACCAATATTTCTTACTAGAAGGACTATGGCTCAGTCCCGATCCTTTACACCAATTGGCCCCTCTCTTTGGAATACTATTTCTCCATCTACTCGGTCTCAACTTCTAACTGGTAATCCATCCTCCTTATTTTATTTCACAACCTTCACTCACATTAATAATTTTTCCTAAGCGCCTTAGATCTTTGGATCTTGCATGCACTGGTAAAAGCAGCGTCGTTAAACAAACGTTGTCCATTACTATAGCGATGGATATGACATTGTATTCGATTATATTTTTTTTTATTATCATTAGAATAATATTATAAGGTAATGTCAAATCGACGTAATCGGCCAAAAGACATCTCTAAGCAATTCGAAAAGCAGTGCTTGTTTTAGCCACCTTTATTAAAATGGAGCCGATTTTATAAATACTGTTGAGACTTGAAATAACTCGTATTGTAAATTATGCGTAACCTTGAAAGTTGACTTTATCATCCCATGGACTATAGTAGGATATTGATGGACAGTGGAAAATCGCGAACATCGGGTGGTGCCAGTCAAAAGCCTACGTTAACGAGGGGAGACGTTAACCAATCTGACCTTTGCACTGCGTTGATATTCCTGCTCCTTAAATGGCTCAACTATAATGAGCACACTGACTGACAGTACATTATGAATTGGATATGGGTCAAAACGATCCATGCACTCTCATAGTATTATATGCTGAGGCTAAGAAAATGATCGCGCTGGCTCAAAAAAAAACTTGAATATCTTCGTCTTCTATGTCCAAATGACGTCATTTTCCCATTTTTAGTTCCTTGTTATTCTCCACAAATCTGTCGGACATCTGTCCTTCTGTTTGTCTGTCTCTGTCTCTTTTGCGTCTGGCTCTGATCCCACTATCAAGTATTTAGTTATTACCAGACCACAACACACACACACACACACACACACACACACACACACACACACACACACACACACACACACACACACACACACACGCACACATGAAGTACTTAAGTCTCAAATGATTCAGTCACGATTGCATATTTTTTGTATATATTATTCAAAGGAAACTACTCGAAAGTAATATATTTATTTAGAATTCAAAGTCCCGAGAGGTTACTTAGACCTTAGAGGCTTAGAAGACATAGAATATTCGATATAACAGAAAAGAAAGTATTTGTTTTATAAACCTTTAATACGATATAACGTAGACTGTAAATACATTTGCTATATTAAACATATTGTCTGTAACAAAAAACATTGTTTATTAAGACCTAGTGCTGTAATATGCAAAGAAAATTTGTGTCCAGGGTAACTGCCTCTGTTGTCATAGACCCTGGTCAAATCAGATTCATGGTATGGTATAGTATGTGATCAATTAAAAAGCGCCTCTTACAGACTAGCTATTCAGAGGCGCTCTCAGCGTGACAGCACCGAGGAAATAATAAAGACTTCAAGTAGCGAATGTCCGAAGATGACACCCCCAATAAGATATTACTACGGATAGTGGGAGGGAGGTCATTCCACAAAGAAAGGCCTACAATGACAAAGGCACGATGTTGGGCCATGGCAGTCCTTGTCCTTGGAACCAATAGATCAAGTCGATCAGCAGACCGGAGAGACCGCGAAGAGACTGCAGAGAGGAGTTTATGCATCAAGTCACCAGGGGCGGATCCAGGGCGGGGCCAATCCGTCCATGGCCCCCATTTAAAACTACCATTGGACGTGGCCCCCCCATTTGGTCTGAAATTAGCAATACGAATACGGGTGTAATGGATATTGCCCCCACCCTATTCGGAAAATTGCATGGAACGTGGCCCCCATTCGGTTTTCAAGTTGAGGACTAAAAAAAGGTCATCGACTTTTTTGGCGGATGAAAAGTACTTTTTTGTTCAACGACCGATCGCTATTTTTCGGACTTTAAAAAAGTTTTTCTCTTTTCCCGTCCAAGATCTAAGATTTTGCCCCCCCCCCTTGAAACAGTTCTGGATCCGCCACTGCAAGTCACAAAGGTATTTGGGAGCTTGTTAAGTTTGAGCTTCCGAAACTAAGAGCAGTATACCTTGAATTGGATACGAGAGGCAACGCCATATAGCCTACATCAACATAATGTTTACATTAACCCTCGGGCTACTAGGGGGGGGGGTGGTATCCACCCCCCCCCCCCCTAGGTTTTTTCCAAATCAAACTTTTTTCGTTTGGAATAAAATGTTGACGTTTTAGGTAGCTGTAGAGGATTCATTTGCACACATTTTGAGCTAACATGTGTGATGATATACCATACCATTCAAAAGTTATACCCGATATACCCGAGGCACCAGGGGGGGTGGATACCACCCCCCTTAAATTATCGGCTGTATCTTATCCGTCCTTTGACATGAAGAGACACGAATTACACCATTCTGTAGAGGGAATGTGAGGCTACATTGTGGTGGTCACGGAGTTGTCTTTTGACAACCGGAAGTGCTCAAAATAAATTAAAATATATAAAAAGGTGTTTTATTTTCATAAAATTTTCATGTTTTTCCTATTACAAATTATTCATAATTTATTTTGCAAGAGAAGTAAATTATGCCATTCTACAGAGGGCATTTAGGGCTATTTTTGGATACCAATTAATTTGACATTTGATGACCGGAAGTGCTCAAAATAAATTTAAATGTCTGAAAATGTTGGGTTTTTTTTACAACGTAAACCGATAAGTCTGCCTAAACGTTTTTCAGCAGCTAATACATGTTTTTTTTCTTCTTTTTATTGTAATTAAAACTGACTTATTACTAGTTTTTATAGTTGGATATTGGACTTTATTATATGTAAACTATTTTAAATAAATAAATTATGTTAAAAATACACAGAATCTAATATTTTCTTATGCGAAAGTATGCATTTTGTGAAATCAACGGGTGCCTACGGAAAAAAATTCATAATTCCGGGGTGCTTTCATATATTTCAAACCTAAATATACCATTTTGTGCAGAAATGAATGCTGAATCCATTGATGTATTACAAGTTATGATATCTCAAACCAAACCCAAAATCCTGGGGGGTGGTAACCACCCCCCCTTGGTAGTCAGTGTTACAAAAAAGCTTGGTAGCCTGAGGGTTAAGTGTCTACTCCAGCCGTTTCTGGGGTTAAGTTTCTCCGGGAATGAGAATTTCGTCCTCCCACAATATATTTTAAAAAATCGAGCGGTGTTGCTCACATGTCCTAGCATTTCCATTTTCTAATAAAATTATACGCAACACCACCCTACACCCCAGAAAATTCACACGCTCGGGTGTGAAGTGCAATTCTAAGAATAGGTCTAATGAAATGTCCAGGTCAACGGGTGTCATTGTTTGACTGAAATATTGCCGTCCGTTGATAACGGCCTCTTTTCCGCCCCCGCCCCCCCAGAAGCCTGAATTCCCCAGACTTACACCCCCCATACCCAGAGCAGGACGATTAGATTAAACCGATTTGCTGGAGCCGCTTGAGGTGTAATACTATTTGAATGGCGTTTGACAGATAATAGATACCGTCATAAAATTAGTAATAAATTCGTCGTTTTAGACACCTTAATAAGTTTAATTACGAGTTTATAAATAAAGAAGCAGAGCAATTTCATCAAGTAAGTTTGCACCGAACACATGGCTTATGAACGCGAGTTTCAATTATTATTTAACACAATGACCGCCTACACAACAGACACCGGGCAATACAACGTCGCTAAGAGCAGCCTACTAAGCATGTCTGCGTCATAAATTTTAAGACCGAATTTTTTTTATTTATTGGAAATTTTCTGAGATTTTTTGATCTATCTCTTTGCGACCTTTTATCGGCCGGACCTGACCTCTTTTGAAACCAGAGTGGCATCTCTGCTAGTATCGAGCCTCGAAAAAGAGGAGAGTGACACAAATTATCTTTGAAATGACAGTATTGGTAAACACTCGCGCCAAATAAATAAGTAATAGATTACATAAAATGCCACCCCAGTGTAACTTCGTGTTGCCTCTTGCTTTGAGTGTTCGCCATCTAAACGCTGATAGCCCGGTTTCGATTCTTCTCCTATTAATCGATCTAAGTAATAAATATTACGAGCAAGTCGTTCAATCACTGATGCTCCTCATTATCCATCGATCGTCAAAAGCACTGATAACAGACAGTGGCGACTACAATCATTTATAAATGATATGTTGCAACACAACATCGCCAGATAACGCTTATGTCAAGAAAAGTTAGACCATTGCTGTATGCTTAGGTGGTGCCAGTCTAAATATTTTCTATATTATAGAGAGGACGACGCTTCACTTAACATATTCAACAGGGTAGACTATAATTGCTTGGACGCTTGAGTTCGGTCATTGACATACTCAAGATAATAATAATTGTCTTGCAATTAACAATATTATGCATTGGTCGCTTTAGACACCTTAACATATTTTGCTCCAGACTCTCAAATAGAGTAGCAGCGCTAAAAAACTAAGTGAAAGCAAGCCTTTCGAATCTCAAAATCAGCTAATTTCATCAAAATATTCACTGCGCGCTATTATAATATAGCACAGTGCTCGTCTTAAACACATTTAGCACGTATATGTGACGCACTAATAATTTAGAAATGCACACAACAGTTACTATTAGCTACGAGTTCTGTAACATGACAAGAAAAATGTCTGTTGACAGTATGACGTTATTGAATTGTATTATATCTAAACAATTATTAAGCGATAACATTAATAATATGTTGCGTTTAACGCATTGACCACCTGCACGCCATGTTAAATGACTGGCTGTACTACGAGTTAACTCGTAGTAGGCGGTCACTCCATGCCATTTGGTGGTGCCAGCCCCAAAACATGATAACGGAGGAGGGATACGCCGACCATGAGATTTTACACAAACACGTCAAGCTACGTTCACGTACATACCAGAGCAAATATTTGCCCTAAATGCTCAGGTGGTGCCAACCTAAAGCTTGAATAATGAAGACGAAATGATGATGATGATGATGACGACGACGACGATGATGGTGGTGGTGATGGTGATGGTGATTGTGAAGGAGATGACGGTGCTGGTGACGATGACGATGACGACGATGACGACGATGACAACGACGACGATGACGGTGACGATGAAAATCATGACACGGTGACAGCAACGTTCAAGCTGCATATAAAATCAAATGGTGCTGTGCTATTCAGGAGGACATGCTGGCCGTTTTACGCTGACGCAGCATAATAGTGTATCGAAGACCATTGACTTTAAACTCGATTGGGAGGGCCAGTCTGAAGCCTCGATCAACAGTGGCGCAACTAGAGGGGTGCTGGGGGGTGCTTGAGCACCCCCCAGGCTAAAAAGGTGACCCACGCAATTTTTCCAAATCCGATGAGTTTTTTGGTGCGTGGGGGGGGGGGGGGGGGGGGGGTCATTCGGTCTTTAAGATTACACAATCAAGCAAGTTCCTTTGGCACTCGCTACTTCGCACCATCTGAGCACCACCCCAGAAAAAATTTTCTGGTTGCGCCCCTCTCGATCAAGGAGGGCGACGCTAATCAACATCTGCATGACACGACGTCATTAAACGTAACATCCTACCTTCTTCTTTATGTTCTCTGCCGTCAGGCAGGTTCGTATGTCCAACGACGCCATTTTTCTCTGTCCTGAGCTTCTCTTTTCATTCCACTGTATCCCTCTTCTGACAGCATCCAGTCCAGCAGCATTGTACTTGGTCTACCTCGCATCCTTTTCCCCTCCATTCTTCCCTCAATGATGTCTTTTAGTAGTGTGTCGCTCCTTAAGATGTGTCCTATCCATTTCTTCTGTCGCCTACGTATAGTGTCCATCAGTGATCTCTTTTCTTCCACCAATTGTAAGATTTCTCGTTCGTTTTTCGCTCAACCCAGCTGATTCTCTCCATTCTGCGCCATATCCACATCTCGAAGGCCTCCAGTCGCTTTATGTCCTCTTGTCGCATTGTCCAGTGTGTCCACGTTTCCGAGCCGTACAGGACAACACTCCACACCAATGTCTTCACCATTCTCTTCTTCAGATTCATGTTTAGACTTCCTCTGAGTAGCTCCCCCTTTTGTAGAATGCATCTTTTCCCATAGCTATTCTTCTTTTTATTTCTACGTGACACCTTGCATCCTCTGTAACCACACTTCCCAGATAGCAGAACTTCTTCACCTGTTCTATTTCCTCCCCATTTAATGTGATATTTACCGTTTCCTCTCCTCTCTTACTTATCTTCATCACCTTTGTTTTCTTTATGTTTATTTTCATGTCGTAGTTCAGCGATATCGTATTTAAGCGGTCCATCATCTTTTGTAAGCCTTCCTGACTGCCAGCCAACATCGCCTGGTCGTCTGCAAATCTTAGTGCTTTCACCATTTTCCCACCCACTTTTATCCCCTCCTCCAGCTCATCTAACGTTTCTCTGACAATTTCTTCAATATAGATGTTAAATAGAATTGGTGACAGGGGGCATCCTTGCCTCACTCCTCTTCCTATTTTCCCCGGCTCTGAGAATTCTCCATCGATTTTTATCTTTACTTTTTGACCCATGTATAGATTTCCTATCAATCTTCTTTCTCTCCAGTCCACCCCTATTCGTCTCAGTATTCCCATTAATTTCTTCCAGTCCACTCTGTCAAAAGCCTTTTCGTAGTCGACGAAACAGATGTATATATCTTGTCCATGTTGAATACTTCTTTCTGCTATTACTCTCAACGCTGCCACTGCATCTCTTGTCCCTCTGCCTTTCCTGAACCCATATTGATCCTCTCCTAGGCACTTATCCGTTTCCGCTTTTGACTGCAGTCTTTTTGTTATTATTCTTAGCAATATCTTTGATGCGTGTGTAAGGAGGCTTATAGTGCGATGGTCTTCACAGTTTATTGCATTCTGTTTCTTCTGAATTGGTATAACTATGGTCTGTAGAAAGTCCTCTGGCCATTCTCCTGTATTAGCCTATATATGTCTTGGCATAGTTGCACCAATTCCTTCATTGCTTTGTCTCCTAGGTTCTTCAGCATTTCTATTGGGATGTTATCAATTCCTTCTGCCTTGCCGTTTTTCATGTCATCTATTGCAGCTAAGACCTCTTCTTTCAACACCCATGGCCCAATGGTGTCATCTGTTTGTGCTTCCTCCTGTTCCTTCGCTTGCTTCTCCATTTCCTCCTCAATGCTGCTATTTCCTGTGTACAATTCCTCCACATATTCCTTCCATCTTTTCCTTATATCTCCGGAGTCTTCTAGTAGCCTGCCATCCTTATCCTTCATTGTGTTTCCTCTTCCCATGTTCTTTTTCTTTTCTAGTGATTTTATTTTTCCATACACTAGATCGTGGCGTCCTTGTTCCTGGAGTATCTCTAACTCCCTGCACCGTTCCTCCCACCACTCCTTTTTTGCTTTATTCGTTGTTCTTCTTAATTGATTGTTGAGTCTTTTATACTGTTTTCTAGCTTCCTCTGTGCTCTGGTGTTTCCATTTTCTTCTCTCTTCCATATCTTTGACCATCTCTGGTGTTATCCATGGCTTGCGAGGTTCAATACTCTTTTGAAATCCCACAGTTTCTGTCGCCTCTTTAACCACTGTCTCTTTTAGTTTCATCCATCTTTCCTCTGTTGTTGATCCTTCTTTCAACGTTTCGACATTTTCCTCGATTCTCTCTGATAGTTCGCTCATCTTCGTCTTTATCTTCTCTTTGTTCCACTTCAATGTCTTTATCCTTCTCTTTTTGATGAACTTGAGTTGTAGGCTTACTGTCATAGCTACCAAGTTATGGTCTGTATCTGCGTCTGCACCTGGGAGAGTTCTTGAATTCTTCACACTGTTTCTGTATCTCTGCCTGACCAATATGTAATCCAGCTGATATCTCTCTCTGTCCCCTGGTGATTTCCACGTGTACCTTCGTCTTTTTTCGTGTTGAAAGCATGTGTTAGTCACTACTAGTCTTTGTCTTTTGCAGAATTCTGTCAGTTTCTCTCCTCTTTCATTTCTATTTCCCAGTCCAAATTTCCCTATTATACCCTCTTCTTCTCCTTCCCCTACTACTGCATTCCAGTCTCCCATTACTACCACGTAATCCGTCCCTTTGATATTTTCCAGACATCTTTCTATTTTTTCGTGCATGACATCCACCTCCTCTTCATCATGTGTTGATGTAGGCATATACACTTGTATAATTGCTATGTCCACTCGGTGACCCCGTATTGTCACTAAGATCATCCTGTCCTCGATTCTTTCCACTCTTGTCACACATCTGGTCACTCTATCGGACATTAGAATGGCCACTCCATTCTGGCTCTTATCTCCTCCAGCATAAACAACTTTGATGCCCTCGCTTGTGAGCTCTCCTCTCTCCTTCCATCTTACCTCTGCCAGTCCTAGTATGTCAATTTCTGCCCTCCTCATCTCTCCTATCACATTTGCCAGCTTTCCTGGTCTTGCCATCGTCCTGATGTTCCATGTTCCTATGTTTAGTCTTTCCTTTTTAGTATCTTTTTCAGTTTGGAAGGATTTCGCTTGTTGACGACCGAAGGAGCCATGTCTCCCCCTGCCGAACGCGACTCTCCCCAGTGTCTGGATTGAATCGTTAACGTCGTTATCTGAATTTCTGTTTGGCGTCATTTTCTATATAACTCGAGATAAGTAGGGAGGTGGTCTCCCGTTGCCTTCCTCCCGGTGTTTTTACGGAGAGACACCATCTCTCAGCGTCGATGCCGTCCATCGTCCGTCCTTCAGCTTCTTCGCCCATGGGGCACTCGCTTATACCGGCGAGTACATCCTACCTATACCGATGTAAATAAAAAGTATATCTTGTTCAAATAACAAGAAGTCGCTAAACACCTTTTTCACTTATTCATACGGCGAATTAAATTCAGCAAATTCTACTCGGCTTTTGGTTGAGCTCAATGTCTCACAAATATATCATTTTAAAATTAAATTCTCCAACATAATTTTCATCCCCGGCACGACCACACAACATAATCGAAGAATTTATCTGCCATTGGGCGGTGCCAGTCCAAAGCATTGGTAAAAGAGGATAGCGATTCATATCAATTATCCTGCGACACAACATCGTCAAATAATTATTAAGTCAACAAAAATATCACGCCAGTCTGAAAAGTCAGCAGAAGAGGTTGCAATTAAAACACACACGGCAGCCGATTTGTTGGAACGCTTGAGTTGTATTAACGGCTTTTATAGACTCAAAATGCTGCCTTGAAATCAATTAAAACTTTGGTCGGTTTAAACACCTTAAAAAGATATTATCAGAATATATAAATAATAAAATTGCGTGAAACCACTGAAAGAACTGCCTACTAAGTGCAGCAATATGCCGAGCAAATTTCTGTCCAGGGTAACGGCCTCTGTTGTCATACTCATAGACCCTCGTCAAAATCTGATCCATCCATCCACCACGTGTTGGTCCATGCCTGTACGGCGATTTCTAGTTAGTAATAATAGCGATAAGAAAACAACTGCAATCGTCGCGATTTTTATATTAGGCGATTGATTGGTCTCCGGACGATTAGTCACAGACGATTAGTCACAGACGATTAGTCACAGACGATTAGTCACAGACGATTAGTCACAGACGATTAGTCACAGACGATTAGTCACAGACGATTAGTCACAGACGATTAGTCACAGACGATTAGTCACAGACGATTAGTCACAGACGATTAGTCACAGACGATTAGTCACAGACGATTAGTCACAGACGATTAGTCACAGACGATTAGTCACAGACGATTAGTCATAGGACGATTAGTTTGGGCTCGAAATCAACTGGGCCAAAACCAAGATCCAGACGACTGTGGAACCGCCGCCGACGATGGACCACATACCTGTCGCGGGAAATCTGGTGGAGAGAGTTGAAGGGTTCACCTATCTCGGATCGAACATCGCAACCGACGGTAGCAGCGAACCCGACATCAAGCGCCGGATTGCAATTGCCCGCGACTGTAACGGTGGCTCTTGCGGGGAAACTGCAGCGTATCTTGAGAGTCGGATAGCAATTGCCCGCGACTGTAACGGTGGCTCTTGCGAGGAAACTGCAGCGTATCTTGAGAGTCGGATAGCAATTGCCCGCGACTGTAACGGTGGCTCTTGCGAGGAAACTGCAGCGTATCTTGAGAGTCGGATAGCAATTGCCCGCGACTGTAACGGTGGCTCTTGCGAGGAAACTGCAGCGTATCTTGAGAGTCGGATAGCAATTGCCCGCGACTGTAACGGTGGCTCTTGCGAGGAAACTGCAGCGTATCTTGAGAGTCGGATTGCAATTGCCCGCGACTGTAACGGTGGCTCTTGCGGGGAAACTGCAGCGTATCTTGAGAGTCGGATAGCAATTGCCCGCGACTGTAACGGTGGCTCTTGCGAGGAAACTGCAGCGTATCTTGAGAGTCGGATAGCAATTGCCCGCGACTGTAACGGTGGCTCTTGCGAGGAAACTGCAGCGTATCTTGAGAGTCCGATTCACCGCACACATAATCAATGCTGAAATATACAGACGCACCGAACAACAACCAATCTCGACGATGATTGAAGAGCGGAGACTTAGAACGTTTGGCCATTTCGCACGAAGCGACGGCAGCCAAGACCATGCCAGAGCTTTGCGCGCCATGATTCGTGGCCCCAAAAAACCTGGAAGAGACCAGTTGGACGACCAAGACACACATGGACCCGAACGGTCGACGCAGACCTGAGACCGCTGGGCCTTGGACTAAACGCAGCTTGGAGATGTGCGCAGGACCGTAGTGGTTGGCGGAGAATAATTGTGGAGACGGCTACGCTCCGGAGTGGGGCTCGCCCTTGATGATAGACACTACACTGGCTTCCAACACTGCAGCGCATTGAGTAATAGGACTACTTTCGACAGCTCTGTTGATCCACGTGGATCTATTGTTCAAACCTTTTTGTCCCTGCTAAAGTCATAGATGTAAAAAAAACGATGGAAACGGAATAAAAAACGGAAAAAAGTCTTGAAAAGTTTTAATCATTAATTTTGCCAAAACTTGCCACAGTCTTGTCGACAGCCGTTGTCCATCTACATGTATATATTCAGCAACAGAAGCTAACAAATACAGACTAAAACCGTGACATACTTCTGCATGTAGCTGTTGAGGCGCCAGGACTATAATTTCTGTATTTTAGTCAGCTTCCAAGATTTTCATCTAAATCGTAATTTCTCGAATTCTAGTTAGACGAAGTCGAGTGAGCCAAACTACTTGCGGATTCTTGGTAGAAAAACTACATCGAAAGACGAGCAAGGTCAATTAAGGTCTTTCTTGAACAAAGATCCACGATGTCGCTCCCATAAACCTCGTGCTCGATCAGATTCAACTTCTTATAACATGAACATGGTTACTAATATTAGTTAAAAGAATTTACGCGGATGATATGATATTAATCACAAAGGAAATCAATTATCCCTTAATTTAAAGGAGCAAGCAAGGAAACGTATCGGCGACCGCGTCTGCAGATGAAACACTGAAACGAGTTGATCACACATTCGAGGCAATCGTCAACTACAATTTTTCTTTGAGCAATTCATTCTGAGCAATTGTGGCATTTTAAAGACTTAGACACCTTTAAATAATTTCATAACAACGCTACAAATTACTTTTTCAACTGCTAGATATATCAGTGCTTCCGAATCAGTCGAAAGTTTTCAAGACAAACTTCTAAAGATGATTAAAGGTCACGAGTGATACTCAGAAGTAGCGCTTTATAAATATCGTGATACATTGCGGCATACGATCAATTTACACATCTTAGGTCTCATGCATTTTTTTGGCAGAGAGATATTCACTTGTTTTAATACATTTTAGTCGACATCGACCCTAATAGGTCAAGATTAATTTATCCGCAAGATGTCACAAAGGCACTTATTTTAAGGCATGTAATTTAGGCACATTTTAATCATTTATCCATGTACCATATCGCATTTCTCAACCTTCCATTGACCTCAAACCACCGTTAAACGTCCTAAGCATCACGAGCATTAAGATCCTCAAATAATATTAATTACGTAATTCACTCATTCGTTAATTCGGAAACTTATATAGCGCCCCTTTGAGACAACTACTCAGAGGAGCTCCCGACTACAGAGCGATCTTAAATACAAGTGTTAAGTTTAGTGAGAAAGGATTGTGGCAAAGTTACGTAGCTCTAGAGGAAGGCCATTCCATACCACTGGACCAACCACAGAGTACGAGAAAACGGAACCAAGAGGACTCCTTTTTCAGACCCTATTCGTAAATATACTGAGAAAGCCGAAAGTATGGGTGAACGATGAGAGCTATATACATTCTGCTAACGAAAGAGTCGGCAACTAGAAAATATTATATAAAAATAATTAATGATGGCTCGCAAGCCGTTTTTTTGTTGAACAATTATACCATATTATACTCATAACATTAAGGTGTTTAAAGTCAGCAACAGCACTTAAAAGCGGCCATTTCATTCAAAAATAATGGTCAGACTGTCTCCGCAATCACCATTTGTCGAATATGTTCAAAGATGTTCCACTATAATAAAGCGTGAGGCCTACGACGACAATGATATCCGAAACATATAGTTTCCCACAACAAGCGTTCTAATAGCAAGCTGTCATTAAACACCTTAATGTTATGAACATCAGATAGTATAAATACTTTAATTTCGCAACGACGACATTCCTTGAGAGAGAGAATGGTCATAAAACAGCACCGTTATACAGAACGCTTAATATAATATAAAGGCACGATCTTACAAAATATTAGATTATGTGTTAATTTAAAGAACGCTCTAATAGTGTATGGTTGGCGGCAACAGTCTTAGGCATATACCCGAATCCCAGGCCGTACAGCAACGTAAAATTATTTAAAACATGTTTTAGTCATTTTTTCATTGATCATCCAACTTCTAATCTTACTATATCACAGTTCCGTTATATTTATTCAACTTCTACTTCAACTAAAAATATTTTTATCGTTCATCCAAGAAGCCGTAAGAGTCAGTGAAGCAAGAGGATAGATATCTAAAAGCGAATTTGTTGCGGAAGACAGTTGAAAGGAAATTAAATAATATACGTGTAGCAGTGAGGTTAACACGGATGTTGTGAGAAATCAGATTTTTTCATGTCACATATAAATCTCATATTTAAGAACTCCATAAATGTCCATCGAATATCTTGCGGTTTTTGCACTCTGACACGTGTAAATCTTGCGATATGCTTTGAAGTGTGACCTTACAGTAACAATTATAATGAGCTGTTTGATTGTGGTATTCTTTAAAGCGAAATTTACTCACAGCCAATATATATACAAACTGAAATGAACACAACATTTATTTTTACAAATACGAATTTAATGTTGAATTTATGCGATGACTGATTTAGGCACCTTTTTTATCGGTGATCATTAAAGCTATAACTAAAATTTGTAAAATAGGCCATTTTCTTTATGAGCTCTTTCAATACCGAATCTTTAGCAGCACCACATAGAGTGCTTCAGTTCCGCAAATTATTGTTCTCTGGAAATTGCCAGAACTGATCCTCTTTGCTTTGACACAAACAACGTTGTTAAATATCGATTTGTGAAACCAAGTCCTTATGCGATCGAAGTAAACATCTTGTGGCCGAGAAGCCGCGGCTAACTGGAACAAACAGATGGATCCGATTTGACCAGGGTCTACGACAATAGAGGCCGTTACCCTGGACAGAAATTTGCTCGGCATATTACAGCACTTATGAGCAAAGTACTAGACCAGTAAAAATATCGTCGACTAGGATGTGTTATTTATAATGTCTATTACTTATGATTTCAAGGTGTTTGTGTAGCGTCGAACCCACGGTAATGTAATATCAGAGTTAGAAGACATACCACATTTGTATTGAATTTGTTAGTTACTGTAACTGTTAAGTGTTATGAATATTATAAATGTTCTGTGTGTTCTAAAAGCAAAAACAAAAGACACTTAATCTGAAAAAAACATTCTTGTTATTGGCAATGTTCTAATCAAGGCAGATGAAAGTTAATTCGCGAAAACAACAAATAAACGCATAGTTTTTTTTTCAAAATCTAACTGCATTACTATACACTGTAACCGGTTGCGGATTGTTGAATAAACACAAATTATAATTTTTATGTCCATGCATTACTAAAAGAATAGAAATGTTGTCGCAAAATGTCGCTTAGGACCAAAAGCCATTAAAACGGATGATTAGTCATCACACACCTTTAAATCGTTTATCAACGAACCACATATACCTGATCTTTGAATTCGCTGCTTAACTTGCTTAACTCCAACACAATGCAATGGTTATTATAAAAATAATATTGACGCTGGTGTCCTAACACAGCATAATCGATATTGAAATTTTACGTCGCAGTATTCATGGGGTATTAATTAGAATTATTAGATTAAGTAGGATACAGGCATGTGTTTAGCGGTCGGTCAAAACAGCAGTAACAACAACAACAAAAACAACAACAACAACAACAACAACAACAACAACAACAACAACAACAACAACAACTCTGCGCCCCCTTATGTTCGTAACTCCCCTAGCGAGAGTGTCTTTCGGTCTAAACTGAAAACTTTCCTCTTTGAGTCTACCTATTATAGAGTATAGATAATTTTAATTACAACCGAACTTCAATGTGCACTTCTGAGCTTTGTAGGGAGGGCATTATCAAATTTCAGTTGTATTGTATTGTACAACAACAACAACAACAACAACAACAACAACAACAACAACAACAACAACAACAACCACAGCAACACCTGATAACAACAATTACAGCGGCACAAGCAGCAACATCAACAACGCAATTACATGCCAACAAAAGCAACGACAACTGTGGCCCATCTGTAGTCAGCAACACATCTAGCTGTTGAGGCGCCATAACTATTCCTCTATTTGGGTCATCGATTGTAACTTGCAACAAGGCAAATCACTCAAGATTTTTTTGGCGAATTCTAATCGTGTGAGCCAACAGATAGCCGGTAACAACTAAATCGAAAGACGGGCAAGGTCAAGGTCTTTTTGGACAAAGATCCAAAATATCGTTCCCGTAAACAACTGCAGATTCAACTTCTTATAAGATGAACATGGTTAATAACATCACTTAAAAGAATTTATGCCGAGTACAAGATATTAATCACAAAGCAAATTAGTTATCCCTTAAATAATAGGAGCAAGAAAACGCATCGGCTACCGCGTCTGCAGATGAAACACTGAAACGAGTTGATCACACATTCGAGGCAATCGTCAACTACAACGTATCACCGCATAATTTTCTATCAGCACTTGTGGCATTTGAAAGACTCTACTTGGACACCTTTAAATCATTCAATCAAAATGCTACAAATACATAACTTTTTAAACTGCTAGATATCTTAAGAGCCAGAGTCGAAAGTTTCAAAGACAAACTTCTAGAGATGATTAAAGGCCACGGGTGAATACTCAGAAGTAGCACTTTATAAATATCGTATTACATGGCGGCATCATATGTTTATACGTCTTAGTACTCCATATTTTGTGAGAGTGAGATCTTCACCCAATTTTGACAATAATATTTCAGTCGACAAAGACCCTAATTATTATCGGTCAAAATTATTCTGGACCGTTAAACCTTCTCCTGCAGCACACTCCATGTGCTATAACAGTCGACTGTGTTAAGATACGGAGATATCGGTGGCCACAGTGCTGGAGGGATGAAGTCGGGCGTCTCTCGCTCCAAGAAAGAGACGGTGTCGCGCGCTCGATGCGCCGGGGCGACATCCTGTTGGAAGACAATACGCTCGCCCTGGGATATCCGGCATATGTCTGACGGTATCTTTTGGGCAAGAAGGTTGTCACGATAGTAGGCTATTCCTATGCCTCATTCACTTTGACATCCGGCTCGACGCAATGGGTTTCAATGCAGATAAGCTTCGAGACGCCGTTATATGAAAAATTGGCACATCTGTGTTTAACGAGGTAGTGCGGTGATATGAGTCAGGTTAAGTGGAAAATTTTTACACAGCATAAAATTTCAGCCATTTTGCCATCTACCTAACAAAAGTCATTAAGATTGGTGGAACATTGACGAAGTTCTGACAAAAACAATTTTGCAGTTTTTTGAGACACGGTGTAGTAAGACTGTCTCTCCAATCACCATTTGTCGAATACGTTCAAATATGTTCCACTGTAAAGCGTGAGGCCTACGACGACCGTATCCAAAACATATACGGTAGTTTACCACTTCAAGCGTTAAACACCTTAATGTTATGAATATCACTTGGTATAAATTTAGTAATTTTATAACGACGACGTTACGTGACCGAGATCGGCACAAAACAGCACTGCTATAATAATTATTAACGCTTAATAATATAAAGGCAGGATATTACAAAATAATTATATTATGAGTAAATTGTAGAACGTTGTATATATTAATGTATGGATGGCGGCAACATTCGTAGAAGCCGTAAAATGTTGTCAGTTTCTTAATCTTAGGTTCACTTTAAACACCTTTAGTTACAATATTTAGTGATGATAACAAACGGTGTCTAAGTGAAAATATACGACCAGTGCAGCGTTGCCACTCCTTGGGTTTTTTCACAAGATCTTGGGTTTTTCGATCCGAACTTGGGAAATGGGGTTTTTTCGGGAAGAACTTGGGTTTTTTACTTGGGTTTTTTTCGACCAAAAAATCTTGGGTTTTTCGATCCGAACTTGGGTTTTTTTTGGGGGGAAACTAGGATTTTTTGCTTGTTTTTTTTTTAAATCGGGAAATTGTGGACATTTTTGAGAGATTTGGATCGGATGACTAAAAAAAGGTGGTCAGAATTTTCGGACGGGAAAATTTGAAAGATTTTTGGGTCTGTAAAAAAAGGTCGTCAGAATTTTCGGATGGGAAAATAGAAAGGTTTTTTGGTCCGGATGACTAAAAAAAGGGTCATCAGAATTTTCGGACTGGAAATTGTGGACATTTTCGAAGATTTGGGCAACTTGGGTTTTCTTGGGTTTTTTCGACCCTCCAACTTGGGTTTTTTCATTTTTTAGTGTGGCAACGCTGGACCAGTGTATTATTAATCGCAATCTCCAAACTTGTCACTTTGAAGACAAGCGCTGGGCATCAGCTTATTCACGAGCGCTTTGTCTAGTTAGATGTGTTGTCCAAAAGTAATCTGATGGAGGTTTTGTCCGGCCACCAATGAATCAAAAGTGACAGAGTAGCTGTTACAGTGGGTGGTGTTTAGGTCGAAAACTGCAAGATGTAAGTTGGAAGATGAGGTGTGTTCTGGGTGTAGGAGTTGTTAAAGAGGTGAGACTTTAGTTTCGAATGGATAGCAAGAGAAGTGATGGGTATATGGACCTGATGAAGGTTTAAGGGTCTTTTAACGTGCAGTTGTACACAAAATGTGCAGTTATAAATGGATTTCTGCTGTTGTTGAAGCACTCACGTACAGTTAAAACTAGCAAAAAGGGTTATTGTCCTCTGATTTGAAATTCATTTGGAATTGATTTACCATGGATGATGGGAAAGGAAAGAAGGAGTTGTGCAGTTCTATAAATTGCTTAAAAGCAACCCTTGAAGGTTTTGGTGGGAGTTGAGACAGATTATAAATGATGAAACTGCCAATAGGTTAAATGATTACGGTAGCGCAGTGGACTCATATCTTTTTATCCGTTCAACTTTATCTCATGAAATTTTGGAATCATATTCTTGGTCCACTTCTCTAAATATTTGGAAATTTTTAGCTTGATAATGTCATCAGGCATTAGAAATATATGAAAAAGAATTTGGCTTAGTTTTTTTTGAATCACGGTGTATTAGTTCAGAACTTCGCCAGAAGCACACATTAAATTTTGGTTCACATTTATCCTTAATAGTAGTCAGCAGTTACTGGTTTCGCTTGTGATTGGGTGGATGGATCGATAGCTTAACTGCATCTTCTTGGCAAAACGGTTGCTGATTAACAAACCTACGTAATGCATCCTTGCGGCCATTAGACACAAATGAACGATTTGATGCTGCGGATGATTATGAGCAGACTTGACAGGACACCTTCATTTCAATGTAAACAATTTTTATAAAGATTCAGAGTTCCGAAAACTTGAACATTCTATGCGTGCAATATGTTACTCACGTGCGATTATTTCCATCTTGTGACGTCTTTGTTTGTATGTGCACTTGTTATAGCGCCCCTTCAAGATCTCTCTCTTCTCAGAGGCGCTCCCGAATGCAGAGCGGACACTGCATCGGAGTTTCACGCCGAAGCACTGAGCAATTGTGAGTGAAGGACTTGCCCAAGGTCCTTACGCGGCGAGGTGGATTCGAACCTCGAACCTTCCGGCTCCATGGCAACGAGTGCCAACGACGCCACCCCTACACCACCGCGCCACACAGTGGTAGTATATAAATTGTGGTTATTTATTATCGCTTTTCATTACTTTTTGACAAGATCTCGTTATCCTAATTTTATTTGCATCCTAGTGTGTAATGTGTTACAATTGCTGGTCGATTCACACCTTGTTGTGAAATTGTGCAATTTATAATACTTGTAATCAACATGTTTAGGGTGTTCAATGAACACCTAACCCTGAATGATTGTGATTATTCTAAAAGCTAAACGACATCCCACTGTTTTAGTCGACGTTGACCTTGTTAAGTAAAAAGTTGCTCCATGTCCAGACACGAGCAATTTCGTGTTCTTGCTAACTGGAATTTTAAGGTCTTTTTGAAAAGTATGTTATCTGTTTACTATCAGAAAAAGACTGTTTTAACAGTAAAAAGACATAATTCCAAGCTGTCCTTAAACACCTCAATGTTATGAGTATAACGTTCTATAAATAAAAAAAGACATCTTGCGGAGTGGTGGACGTTGACTTCAAATAAAAAAATATAAATATTAATAGAGCATTGGACAAGAATAAAGTAAAACAGTTTTGTACTGATCAGTGCCATAAGCGATAATCTTGGTTTTTCTTGTATTTATCTGATTGTTTAAGACGAGCGACGACTAGGGCAAACGGTACAATCGCTGAACGAAGAAGGAAAGTGAAATGGCCTCAACTCGAATCTCGGCATATAGAAAACAATGGTGTTCGATCAAAATAATTGCATAAAACAGTTGTAGATGGGATTCAGTTAGTTAAGTGTCGAAAAGTTTATCTATCTTTGATGTAATAATTATGATGCATGACTCGTTTGGGAAAGAAGCAATCAAAGACATTGGCAGGATCTCGAACAGCATAAGCTTATCTTTAGAACAGGAGACCAAACTGAGTGTACCAAAACAAGCGTTTTGAGCCGCTTGTCATTTCGATGCGAGGATAGGGTGTTAGAAAAAGACATACAGTATACTTGAGAGTTAGACACCTTTTTATGGTAGACTATTATTTGTATAAATATAGTATTCTGTGCGATTTAGTAATTAGTATTTGAACAAAATCGTAATGTAATTTTGATATCGCATGCGTTTGAATATAACGAGTTCCATTTCTGACAGTGTTAGACGCATGTCTAAATAAAGGTGTGCCGACATTTAAACACACGACACATAAACACGCGACACTTAAACACAGACACTTAAACACAAGACAGATAAACACACGGACAGATAAACACACGACACATAAACACACGGACAGTTAATCACGCGACATTTAAACACGCCGCACTCAAACATAAGCACGATGGATGAAGACAGTGACATAATTATTAAAAAGTGATAATAGTTATATGATAGGCCTAAATGAGATAGCCTTACACTTGTAACTCTGATACTTTTTACATCGCCAATATATGTCTCCATTCTTATTATCCCTGACTTTAATATACTCAAAATTTCTGTATATCACTGTTGAACGTCCTTTTGTTGAGACGCCAAATGTAACAGAATCGGAGCATGTAGCCATAATTTTATCGTAAGAGTCATGCAACGGCGGTGTAACAATCGAAGTATCACATAATGTTAAATGAAAGATGTTCGTAGACTAAATTCGTACAAAAACAAGGGAAGGTAGGCTGCAAAGTTCAAATTCAATTGGATGACCAGATCAGTGCTATGCAGACACAATTGGATGACCAGTCAGTGCTATGCAGACACACAGGCACTGCACATTGTGGTGCACAGACTTTGTGCACTGTGAATGATAGTGTCTGTCGTTGTGTCTATGTCTTGTGTGTTTGAATGTCGCGTGATTAACTGTCCGTGTGTTTATGTGTCGTGTGTTTATCTGTCCGTGTGTTTATCTGTCTTGTGTTTAAGTGTCTGTGTTTAAGTGTCGCGTGTTTATGTGTCGTGTGTTTAAATGTCTGGCGTTCTAAATAAAGGAGGAGGACAACGGTTATAAACTTTGAAGTGACTTAATGTTGACTAATATGGACTGCTACGGTCGTATCAGTTTCTTAAAGATACGATCAACATCACTGGAGCTAGTAGCCGCAAGAATTTAAATCTCATTAAATAATTTTTTATCGCGCGTAAGGTCATATTAAAAATATTAACGCGAATCTGAGGCACGGATTCCCAACCACCAGAGGAGTAGCCTAAGCAAATTTAAACGTTCTCTGTTATCACTGTTCAAATTCTGTTCACTCGCTTTTCAGAAAATTCGTTTTCGCGATGATGAGTCAGTAGAATTAGCCAATCGACAGAATTCATTATCAATTAATGTTGAACACACATAATATGTAATGCATGCATGTACTTGCGACCTTTTTCTTATGGATTTTAGCGTGTTAGGGTCCGTTGACTTCAAGTAAAGGAATCAGAGTCTGTTGTCAAAGGAATTATTTATTTTGAATAGAGGAGCGACGTTTTTATATCCGATAATATCTACAGTTTCAAGGTGTTTAAGCAGCAGCTAACAACAATGCTAATATTATCAACGATAAACGACAGAAGTATGTGTGACCGCGGTGGATGTTGAACTCACGAAAAAAAAAAAAATCCGGCACCATATTCACCTAATCACTTAAAAATAGGCCTATTATCAAACATTTTGTAGATGTCTATTATGCAGAAAGAGTTAATAGGCTCTGCATAATTAATCACATTCAGAAAATTGTAATTGTAGGTCTATAATAGTCCTTCTTACGATTAATAGATGAAATAAATTATTGCTATATAATATAGATTGAGGCGTTATTATTAAATATTTAATTTGTTAGATAAACATGCAAATACCACATCCATGGATTAACCTTGTATATTATAATGAAGCTTGTTTCTGATAATAGTAAAATAAATCTTTTATCTTTAGAGAACTATTATGCAGTTGAGTGTTCTGTAAACGCTGCAGTGAAAATGAGCGATAAGTTGTCATGGTGTTGTTCGGTATGAGAGGAGAGGGTTCAGAAAAATGTTGCAGTTATTTTCTTATAATTGACCAATAATGTAATCCACACGAGTGATTTTCGTGTTTACAAATATTATTGCTGGAACCAATAAATGACGTAAGATCGAATAGCATAAAAATCTAAATGACGTCAAACGAAACCTTTAAATCAGTTTACAAAGAAATTATAAATACTCAATTTTGAACAATCATTAATCGACTAAGACCATTTGATTTATAACCACACTAGCTTTTGTACCCGGCTTCACCCGGGAAATTTTGGGTTTTCGCCTCTCCCTCCACGCCACCCCGCTCCCACCCAGCTCACCGCTCCCACCGTCCTCGCCCCACCCTCTTCCGCACCCACACACCGCCACTCTCCGCTCCCACCCTGCTCACCGCTCCCACCCCAGCCCTCGTCCCACCCCTTCCGCATCCATACACCGCTCACCGCTCCTACCCCGCATCACCCTGCATCACCCACGGCCCATCACACCCCCCAAACCGCTGATCCCTATCCGCACTCTAACCCGGCCCCACCAAGACTCCAACCCCCTGATGTAACAGGCATTGACCGGAACATTTTGTTTAGCCATTGCACACTGTTTGCTAACCCCCTCCCACAACCAGTGGCGGATCCAGAAGGTTGAAATGGGGGGGGCCAAATGTGGGGGTGGTGGAGGATCGGCCAATGGCCGATCGTCGAGGCGCGTAGCGCCGAGAGGTTTGAGGGAGAGGGGGAGGGGGTTGGGGAGGGGATGTGCCCCCTCCCCAACCAGAAATTTTTTAAATTTCCGCACTGCAATAGCAGCATTTTACGCTGCCATCTTAAACTGACTGGTGTCCACGTTTACTGTTACAAGAGGGCGAAGAAAATAATATTGATAATTCAGAAGACACCTAAAGGTGGAAGTATAAACAATAATGTTCATACACTGCGGGTGGCGTTTTATCGCTTCTCCGATCACAATGATATTCGGATTTTTAAAGCAGCATCGTTAAACACAAGCAACCACTTACAGTCGTCATGACAACACAGGGTCGTTTGAAAGTATTCTCTATGACTGAGAAAGCATAGGCCTACCTAATTTGACAATAATTTTTTTGTACTCCGACGGCAAAATAACAATGTCGCTAAGCAACGGAAGGTTCGGTGCTCACGTGACTTACACACCTCTGTAAAGTATGTATTCAATGCTATAAAAGAAAAAAGTTTCGCTTTCATGATAGTTCAAATCAAACTCATTTAGATTGAGGTTTGCTGCAACAAAACCTGTAGCAGAGAGATGTATCACATACTTTGTGACTTCACTACTGACTGCAGGGCAGTTACGTCATACTATCAAGTCTAGCGTTTATGTTAAACATCTAAAACATCTCATTGGTTGCCACCCATCGATCAACAAAGAATTGAAACCAAAATAATATACCGTTAATTCAGAATCGTTAAATAATAGTGGAAGTATAAACAGTAGTACATACAGCGGGAGGCGTTTTATTAAATTGATCTCGGGATTTTGAAAGCAGCGACGTTAAACACAAGACAACTTCCAGTGAAATAAATTATAATAATATGTTCAATAAAAGAATATTAGGTGACGAGACATTCCTATTTAATTGTGAATTGCAATTGTTATCGTAAGATTCCGTCGGTTGTTGAAATAGAGACATTACACGAAATCTTATTTATAAACCGGCGCTCAGTAAAGACAAAATGATAAAATGAAGTTCAAAGCAGATATCGATGTACGGCTCACGGCCGAGCATCACGTTCATTTTCCCGTTCATTTGCTCGACTTAAACACCTTCACAAAATATTCATAAAAATTATATAAATTGAACATTCGTTTATGGCAATGCCCAGCAAATATAAATCCAGGGTAACGGCCTCTGTTGTCATAGACCCTGGTCAAATCGGATCCATCCATCCATGGCAACTGAATTATTTTGTAGCTGCTACACTTTAACCCTTTCCCGCCGGACCGGGTCACCCGTAACCCGATTAACAGGATAGGTATCAAAAAATTCCGCCATGTATAATAATGTATGAACCGTCGCTCGTCCTAAACACCATTAAGACGAAGTCTTACAACGCAATAATTAAGAAATACGCAATTTATGTAACCATGTGGCACATACTAAGCAGATTATTACAAGAGTCATCCCGAACTCAACTACTGGATTGACTAAATAAACTAATTCCTACCCGCCTTCCCCCCCCCCCCATGCATAGCAACTATACCATAAAAACTACGAACATAGATAAATGAGGCTATGTGCGATGAAACCACCGATAAATAAAGATAATGACGAAACAATTGTGCATGCAAATTGAGTAAAAGTTCTTCATCGCACAAAACAATTTATTCCTCAGTGCATCACAATCAGCGGGATCAACTTGAACACCTTTAACACTATCTCCTCAAAGACTATAAATAATGCAATCGCGTCTATACAACAATTAAGCATCATCAGTTGTATCAGGTCGATGTCAACCATTGCGGTCCATTACGGTAATAATAATAATAATAATGACGACAATTTCTATGGCGCCGTAACACAGCACATGCCGTTACAAAGGCGCCTCTACAAAAACACAAACGCAATCAGTCAAAGGTATGCCTTAGAAAACATTTTAGTCTATATGTCTTCAGTCGAGATTTGAAAGCGTCAACAGAATTGGCCGAACGAACAGACGTCGGCAGACTGTTCCAGCAGCGGGGGTCAGCATTTGAAAAAACGCGCTCCCCGTTGCGTGTCCTCGTCCTTCGCATATACAGATCTCCTTTCACACTGGATCTTAGCACAAAACCAGCACCCGACGACGCCGTCCGCACGCAGTAGGATTTGAGGTAGTCCGATGCTAGGCCATTTAGAGACTTGTATACCAGCAATGAGAGTTTGAATTCAAAGCGGTATGGTACCGGAAGCCAATGCAGCACGTCACGCAGTAAATAAATGGTGTCACATGATCGTACAGCCTTTGAAGTTATATAATGTCGTTAAACTGTTGACTAATAATAATAGTTATAGGTTCTGTCGATAGTGGACCTTACCGTTTAAACTGGAGTTGATAAATGGAAAAACTGCCTGCCACCTGGTAGTGCTAGTCCTATTTTTTTTTAGAAATAGGAGGACCGAGCAGATCATTAACGTGGTGAGTGCGAGATATTCGTCGCTAAACCACTCGACCACACCATGTGCTTGAATTGCCCGTTTTCATGGCACAGGGTGATTAAAAAGAAGTAAACTATTGAAAAGACCCGCCTATGAAAGCATAACCAATTTGAGCGCAATGTAATAAGATTTTTAAAAGACCATGTGCCCCTCAAGAGAACTATATATTATTGAAGCAGATAATTATTTTTTGGTCTTAAACACCCTTAAAACGTATCTAAATTAAATTAAAATTTAAAAAACAACGATAAGAAATGATTTCCACCTCTCCTAATGAAAACTAGCAGTGTTGCCACTCCTAGGTTGTTCCACCTAGATCTAGTTTTTTTCGGTGTAATCTAGGTTTCTAGGTTTTTTTTGTCAGGATCTAGCCTTTTTTTCTCACGACGGTTTTCGGATTTTCTACACATAAAAATAGACTTTTAAAGGTGAAAAAGCACAAAAGACATGAAAAAAGTCGAAAATTTTGTTAATATGGACCAAAAATTGTGAATTTTAGAGCGAAAAACTTTAAAAAGGTCTTCAAAAATTTTATCGGGAAGGAAAAATATATCAAATTTTAAGCATGCATTTTCCAGAGAAATTCTCAATCTAGCCTTTTCTAGCCTTTTTTTCGGCCGGATCTGACCTTTTTTCAAAATTCAGAGTGGCATCCCTGAAAACAAGTGTATTTGCAGTTTAACTTCACTGTGTGGTAACAAAGACCATTAGCGACGTCCTCCTTCTTTATCCAGGCTTGGGACTGGCACTGGCAGAGTGCACCAGTGGGCGGAACAGCATGTACAAAAAACAAACATTTCAGAACTTCCATTTCGCTCGAACCATCGACCATTGGTTTTGAATTACCGACTCAGTTCAGTCATTACATTTAAAACAACCGATGCAAGACTGAATGCACGGATAATAGTTGGAAGACCAGCTGCAACTAGAATAGATGGTATAAGATCATAATATACATAGATAAGGAAAAATGACGACAAACCATTGACAGTTCAGTTCTCGCCCGTCTTACACACCTTAAAAAACTATAATAACAACAATATAAAGTTAGCAGTCTCGTTTAATCAACAGATGAGACGGCGAACCGTAACGGTGTGTATACCTTGGTCCGCCAGTCATTCTATGGAAATAATGCGAATTAAAAATTGGAATAAAATGCACAGAGTGGTTCGAGTAATCGGCCATTATAACCGTAGGATTACAATGTCATGATTAAGATGTCGTCTTATATTTACTGATAATAATATCATCGACTTAGACACCTTCAGAATGTTTAATTTGGCGCTACAAATACATAAAAAGCATTCAATCGATATTCAATCCCGTCCAATGGCCTATATCTACGGTACGGTGTCGCATAACAGCAAATAATCAACTCGCTAGAATAACAGACAAACTCAATCGACATTCAAAGCCGTCGACATTATTTTAGATTGTGTGGCGCATTAGTTGGTAACGTTTCACAAGACATTCTAACAAAACTGTTTTTTGGGCGCGCAGGAGTCGGGAGTGCCACTGAGTATTTTTTACATGAAGGAGCGCTATATAATTGTCCGAATGAATGAATGAATGAATGAATGAATAAATGAATGAATGAATGAATGAATGAATGAATCAATTATACTCTTTCTAGCAAGACACCTTGAACACCAAACACAAAAACGACATAAATATAGCAAATGCGTTCAATTTTCTAATAAAACGGGGTTTGTCATTGGTTTAAAGGTCAATGGTGTTTGGTGACCAATAATATTGCTAAGCAACGGAAAACCATTCTACCATTGAATGGTGTCAACCAGAAGCCTTTATAACTGAACCGAACACAGCGTCACTAAACTGAGATGACTTATGTCAGAGGAAACATGTGTAATTTCGCGCATAGAATAAAAAAATAGAGTAATAAAATATTTGTCGGGCGCGGTGGTTCGTTGCCTTGCATCCGGAGGGAAGCATGTTCGAATCCACCTCAAGTCACCTCGTAGGGTTGTTGAGCAAGTCCTTCGCCCGCATTTCCCCATGCGCTTCGGCGTGAATCTCTAATTCATTGCTTACGCTGTTGTCGTGAGCACTTCTGAGTAGTAATCTTGAAGGGGTGCTGTAACAAGTGCACACACATACACATAATTATACAATACATGGATATTATGCTCCGGTAGTACAATTATACCTCGCTAAACGATGACTTGTTGGGCGTCATTTGTTTGAAAACCTTTAAGACGTAATTTACCCGAGCTATATATACAGTTTAAAAAGAAAATGCTTTAATTGGAAAGTCCATATCAGCAAAAGATAACAAGGATAATACAGTATTTGTCTCATTATTACACAGAGTAGCAAGAACACAAAAAATTAATTGGAGTCTCGAGATCAAAACATCTGGAGCATTGTGTGCTGATGCATAAGATCAAACACCTTTTAAAAGCGGTCTCTACCAAGATTAAAGGGACGGTCAGAGTTTAATTTTTTTTTCTTTCGAGTTGTTATAAGCCCTCGTCAAATCTGGATCCATCCATCCATCACTGTATAGATGCCATGCACAATTAAACGTAATCCAAACTGTCGATCACTCTATTATAGTCTATAATTATGGGACGAGGTGGTGGGTTGGAATAATCGGTGCATTGTGACCGTGGGGTCGCGAGTTCGAATCTTCATCTATCCACTGTGGGGCAACCTTGGACAAGTTGCACGCCGATAGCTGTCTCCTTTGCTCCTATCGGTAAAGGATCTTACCACGCAGGATTCTCGATCCGGCTGGGGCATCTTAGAAATGATGTGTAGCCTAATGCGATCAGACCATGCAGAATTGAAATCTCATCACCTCATCCCGAAACGCTACTTTGTGGAGCAAGCAAAGTTTAATTAAATCTATCAAGATGATACATAAAGTCTTCGTAGGGCTGGGTATGGATCTGGATATTGCCATAAAGGTGGTGACTGGGGATCGGACCCGTTGGAGAGATTTAACCAACTCATAAATTACTGGTCTAGTAACTTGCTCATAAGTGCTGTAATATGCCGAGCAAATTTCTGTCCAGGGTAACGGCCTCTTAAGTTGTCATAGACCCTGGTCAAATCGGATCCATCCATCCAGTAGGTGATTCTAGACACCTCTAACAGCTTTTCATCTCAGGCTATACTAATTAAAAATCTTTTAATACCGGACAATCAGGTGACAATATTGGGTTCTTTACCAGTCCAGGTCAACTATAACGGTTCTTGCTGAGGCCATCCATGATAATTCATATAGACCTACGATGCTGATAAATATCGAGAAATTGCATCCCACCAGGTGTTGCCAGTCCCTAGCCCGGATTTGAAAGGAGGTCGACTCCACGACCTTCACAATGACGCAAATCTCTTTCAATCATCGATTATTAAGACATCGATTCAGAAGAAGTCAACTATTAATAATGGAAACAACCGATGAAATAATATTTCATCAGTTCATCGTAAAAGCATGAAATCCTTTAGTTATGTCTGATTCATATTATGAATAAGACACAACTCCACGATTTCATGCTTTTACGGAAAACCTTCTTCACATCGTCTGCAAACGGTGTCCTTTCTGCCCTATACGAGAGTTAATTGCGTATTAAGTCTCGTAGGGCAGAAAGGACACGCATACCAATGGTAAGACAATTAATTCATTCACTCGTTCATTTCAGTATTTGTATAGCGCTTCATCGAATAGGCTGCCCAGAAGCGCTCCGACAACACAAAAAGCAGTTATGAACTTCGTTAAAAAATGCCACAATAATCTATGATCATTCTTATATGGCTATTAATTATTACTACCGTTATTAGGCTACAGTTGAAACTGTTAGCACTGCTAGCACTGTGTAACATAGCATGCATGATAACTGCAGCGTCACTAAACAGAATCTAGCCTTTCCAGTAGAAATATTGCATCTAATTAGAACATGTACGGTAGGATGATAAGAGATAATAGACCTTTCCAAGCAGACTATTGTAACAATCGACAAAACTGTGTTTGACTTAGACACCTTTAACATGTAGAGAATTGGCAAATGTAAATGAAATAAAATTGAGTTTATTCGCTGATCTTCTAGTCCCAAGAACAACCAACGCTACGTCGGTAAGAGTTAACGGTCCTTAAAGGCACGAAAATGCTGATGAAACAATGGAAAAACTGCATAGCATCATTTTGAATCAGTGTGATGATTACTGAAAAGACACTGAGTCGGTAAAATAACTATCGTTATTTTATTTTTTATATTATTTATTTCTCGCATCTGCTGTAGCGCCCATACAATTCATTCAATTTAGTCATTCATTTCGGACATTCATATAGCGTCTCTTCTAGACACCATACTCAGAAGCGCTCATGACCCAACTACGGCTGAAAAGTAGTCTTAAGAGTAGAAAAGAAAGTTGTCTAAGAAGGTCTATAGGTAGTCTTTGGAGTCCAGGTCGCAGGGCCAACAACAGAAAAGGCAAGGTGCTATGTAATAGAAGTGCGCGGCCAGAGGACAATTGAAGCTCAGCCTGTTTAGAAGACGGAGATAGCCACGGCGCTGGACGCTTATGATGGGGCAACAGAGCTCCTGCAAATAGACAGGAGTCACACCCGTAAATTAAGACAGCGCCAAACAAAGAAGAGATCCGGTTAGTGACCCTCTGCGAGAAAGTGAGTCAATGCAAAATGTCACGCATGTAATCAGTGCCATGGCCGAATCTTGGGACGCAACCGACAAGAAATACGCTGTAAAGCAGGTTGTTGCTTGATTCTCCACAACATTAACGTCGATTCGATTCTTTTCACGTTGCAAACTTAAACACCTTTTATACGTGGATAAACTGCTATTATAAATGCATGAAATTCAGTTTTACTGCATATAAATGCACGGTATGACAAAGGTATAGTTCTATTCCGACATTGAATTAAAATGGATTAATAGCCGAAACAAGCTTGCAAAAAGAAATATTTTAGCTAAAACTTATGAGAATACTAGTAATACCAAGAATTATTATTATGATTTTTTTAAACTTATATAAAAAATAATCATTCGCAAAATAGCCATCCTATGAGTGCCAATGATTCTATTCATAAAATAGATAAACTAAACAAGAAATTTAATATTAATTAATTTAGGAAATGAATTTGATGAGTTAGGTATTTTGATCACCAAGAGATTTAGCAATGTTGACAAAATAGTCGTTAAATTTATTTGCCATTATATCAGCATTATCATCTACAATACAATACAATGAATATATCGACGGTGTGAAGAACAGACGGCGAGGAAGAAGACAATTCAACCACTCTCAGATGCTGTTAAGCTAAGTATGCGTGAAAGAAATTGTCGGTCAATGTCCTAAACTTCTGCCAGTACGAACCATGTGTAAATGAGAATGGCGATTTCAATTACACCACAGGGTATTTAAAAAGTATTATCTCTCTGCCTAACCAAGCATACTTATTTTAATATCACAAAACAGATGAGAGTTCAATGCTCGATCGAATTAACACCTCTGCAAAATATTTAATCATTGCTATCAATTGAATTTTTTCGCATAATTGTGAACTTCATCGACGAAGGTTGTAAACAACGTTAACTGTATATGGTAGACATCAACTATTAATAAACAAAGGATAAAATGTCTAGCAATCGGTGCAGTAGCTCGAGGCCGAAATCAATTAGCGCTATGCAAGCTATATGTATATCTCAAATGATTCAACATCGTTAGAGCAGAAACTACGACTGGGTTGGAAGTGCAATGCACTCAGTTTTGACATTCACAATATGACACTAGTTAATGGATTATATACACAGCTCGTCTCAACTCATTGATGCATAAATAGTCATCCATCTAATGATGCAAAATTCCCTTGTATGTCACACAATAATTTGATGTACGGACTTGTTGATTTACCTACTTGTGCAATGACGTCACAGCATGGCTTTTTTACGTGCACTTCTACCCAAAATGTGCAATTATTGTGAATTAATTTGTGCAGTTGCTAAACCAATGTTGTGCTGTGGTAATCATCAGAGAAAAGATAAAACTGTAGTGGGTTTACCATAGAAGAGAAGGCTTGTGCAATGAAGAAATAATATTATTATTATATTATATTATATTATATTATATTATATTATTATGTGCTGTTAGATGGATGAAGGCAATTTTCAAGTGGGTGACTAAAAAAGGTGATTACTTATTTTGGCCTGTGACTTGCAACATTTCTGGGAAAAACTTCGGAGATTTCCTGGAAAATTTTGGGCAAATGACTTTAAAAATAGGTCAACAGGTTGGCGTTATCGACCCATGGTATCCACCACAATTTGTTGAAAGATATCGCTAAGCAACTGATTAAAAATAGATTTAGTTGCAGTTCTCAACTATAATACACCTGAAACACAAATGTCAGCGATGTTATAAATTTAAAAAATCTAAAAATCGCTGAGTTTCACAGGTTATACACTACTCCCAAAGGTCAGCGATAACGGCCGTCGGTAGCAATTGTAATAATTGTAGCAATAATGTATTATGATGTCAATGAGCAATTTAAAACACCATGCTATAATCGGATGACGCCAGTCTGCAGCCGGTATATACGAGGAGGGCGACGTATGTCATCCACATTATGACGCAGCGTGGTGTAGTGGGTATGTTCGCTGCCTTGCAACCGGGGTTTGAAGGTTCAAACCCACCTCAACCGCATCGTAGGGACCTTGGGCAAGTCTTTCACTAGCAATTGCTCATGTACTTTGGCATGCAACTGATTCGGCGTCCGCACTGTAGTCTGGAGCGCCCCTGTGCAGTAATCTTGAAAGACGCTATAACAAGCATGGCTGCACTGGTAAATTTTTAGGTGAGTACACGCTAACCGGGAGAAAACCCCGACTTTTTGGGCCCGACATTTATGACGACCTTTTTAGTCATCCGGCCAAAATCTTCAAATAATCATAGATGATGCATTTCTCATCCTAAACACCTGGAACGTAACTTTTTTTGTAACTATAAATATCCTGAAACTATTACATTTGATATTTTATGTCGTATTTATAATAAGACCTCAGAGCCAGCGGTCATAGACGCAATATGCCCATTGTGGGCAATTATGAAAAACACCTTATCATCGGGTGGCACCAATCTCTTGAAGCTTGAATAAACGAGGAGGGTGACCTATAATTATGCGTCGACTCTATAAATTATATAAATTCACAGCGTTGTTAAGCAGCCTTCGACTCGACGTTAATAGCCCAGCATATCTAGCGATGGCATCATCCAACTGTACGCTGTTCACCTCATACAGCACCAGGTCCGCTGGTGGATCGCTTTTCCCCTGCTGTCCCAAAGACAAATTCAGCAGTGGAACAACTAAACCCTCCATTCCAAGATAGTCAGTCCAAAGTCAGAATTATGTGGGAGAGCGACAATATCAATCTTCTCTATAACACAGCGCCGATAATAATTATAGCAAATATAGGTGTAATAATAATTAGCTCACAAACCACAAAATATATAGCTTTTCTATTCTCGGTTGACTTTAGGGGATTATATAATGGCTGCAAACGAAACACTGTGAATGAATCTTCCTTTGGCGGCCCCAGATGTCGCCTAATAGTTGACAGAAACATTGTTCTATCTGGACACCTTCAAAACGGAAATATAAGAAACAATAAATAAGATTGTGTCTCATCGATAAATAAATAACAGGTCTTGCCTTCTTCTACGTACAGCAATGCTTCCTCAGCAGTAACTTCGTTATCGCTCGCCAATTAGGAAAAAAAGAAACTCACTGCAGTAGGCTATATTTATAGTCGTAACAAATTCACCTGGCAAATTAAAACAAGGCACGTGTAATTAAAATTTATTTTAAATTATTCAATTTTGAATGAGAACTTCGAGTAAATTTTGGAAGCATAAAGTATCATCGATATATTAACTATTATTATAGTTTATAACAACGGTTCTTGGATGCCATACATTACGCTGCTGATAGACATCGTGAAAACTGCATCCCACCGAGCTATGCCAATCCCTAGTCCGACAGTTAACTCATCCAATCATTCCAGAATTTATATGGCGCTTTCTCAATGAGGCTACTCAGAAACGCTCCCGACTTTAGCACGTTAAAAACAGATTTGAGTTCAGTTTAAACAAATACTGCTGCTGGGAGAACCCCAAGAGGCAGACTGTGTGATCTCATTACTGACAACTGGACCCGCCACAGAAAAGTCTTGGCTATGCGAGTTGCAGTTCGTGTGAATGCCAACAAGAACACCTTTTTCTTTCATTTTCTCTCTATTGATAGTCATCTGGAGATAGCAATTAACCCTCGGGCTACCAGGGGAGGGGTGGTATCCACCCCCCCCCCCTAGGTTTTTCCCAAATCATTTTTTTTTCGTTAGGAATAAAATTTTGACGTTTTAGGTAGCTGTAGAGGATTCATTTGCACACATTCTGAGCTAAAATGTGTGATGATATACCATACCATTCAAAAGTTATACCCGATATACCCGAGGCACCAGGGGGGGGGGGGGTGGATACCACCCCCCTTAGATTATCGGCTGTATCTTATCCGTCCTTTGACATGAAGAGACACAAATTACACCATTCTGTAGAGGGAATGTGGGGCTACATTTTGGTGGTCACGGAGTTGTCTTTTGACAACCGGAAGTGCTCAAAATAAATTAAAATATAAATAAAGGTGTTTTAATTTCATAAAATTTTTATGTTTTTCCTATTAAAAATTATTCATAATTTATTTTTTAAGAGAAATAAATTATGCCATTCTATAGAGTGCATTTAGGGCTATTTTTTGATACCAATTAATTAGACATTTGATGACCGGAAGTGCTCAAAATAAATTTAACCCGTTGGAGGTGAGGTGACGCATTGTAACGTTAGAGGTGAGGTGGGGTCTGACAAACCCCAACACATATTTTTATTTTTAAGTCGCGATATCAAATGGAAAACATTAATTTGAGTTAAACTATTCTTCTATGATCAATTATCAACTAAACAGGCGATTATCACGAACACATATCTGTTTTCAATCCTTATTAGATGGGCAGAAGGTGAACCCATCCATTGTGTACTTTGCCCGTGTAAGTTCGGTTTGTATACGAAAAATCGCAATTTCCTTCAATTAAACATTAAAATTTAAAAAACTGTTTGTTCAAAATTTCTGAAATTTTGGTAAAGTGTCCGTATTTCATATTCAGAAAGGTAGAAAAAAATAATCCAAGCTGGTTTGACGTTTTCCACAAAAAAATTAAAATAGAATACCTCTGGGGTGTGTCACACCCCACCTCACCTCCAACGGGTTAAATGTGTGAAAATGTTGGGTTTTTTTTATAACGCAAACCGATAAGTCTGCCTAAACGTTTTTCAGCATGTTTTACATGTTTTTTCTCTTTTTATTGTAACTAAAACTAACTTTTTACTAGTTTTTATAGTTGAATATTGGACTTTATTATATGTAAACTATTTTTAATTAAATAAATTATGTTAAAACACACAGAATCTAATATTTTGCTTATGCGAAAGTTAACATTTTGTGGAATCGACGGGTGCCTACGGTAAAAAATTCATAACTTCGGGGTGCTTTCATATATTTTAAACCTAAATATACCATTTTGTGCAGAAATGAATGCTGAATCCATAGGTGTATTACAAGTTATGATATCTCAAACCAAACCCAAAATCCAGGGGGGGTGGTAACCACCCCCCCCCCTTGGTAGTCAGTGTTACAAAAATAGCGTGGTAGCCTGAGGGTTAATAAGATACACCGAGGATGACAGGCATAATAATAGTTTTCGTTTATTCAACAATGTGGCTGACAGACCGCAACCGGTCACAGTGTACAATAATTGGTACTTGTTTTTTAATTCACCCCCAACAGTCATTGGTGGCCAGAAGAGCGTTGTTTCTTGCTTGTTTGACGACCACTAAAATTTATAAATTCGATTTAAATTATTTCCAAACGAAATAGAAGCGGGATTTAGCGAATGAAGGTCGGTTAGGGCTCAGGTTAGGCGTCGTGGGCGTCGTGAGGGTCGGTTAGGGTTAGTTTTAGGGTTAGTGCAGTCATTCTGTTGAAATGTTCTTGCATAACTGGAGCTGGATTGACGAAAAATTATTGTTCTCTAAATAGAAGCTGGATAGCAACTATATAATAACTTTTATAGGATGCTACCAAGAAACAAAGTTGTTGGGGGTGAATTAAAAAACAAGTACCCAATAATTATTCAGTTGAAAATTTACACGAACTCAGGTCACAGAATACATGTATACATAAATGTAAACAATCAACGGAACAGACAGCCTGCAATGACAGTGCCGTTGAGATACTAGAACAGATTAACAAGGATGTCTATTTAGGCAAACCAGCATTCGAAACTCTCTTCTTGTATCTGCAGTTTGCTTTCTGCTCATCCATGTGTTCGCATTCTAATCTGATGAACAACATTTTCGTGACCTCACAGACACACATCTCTTTTGACTCCGGTTCTATACCTCCTCAGGTCGCACCAAGACCAAATTTAGGATTTTATCTCCGGTATCTTTTAAACACCTCAAACAAGCTTTTATTATAAACTATAAATAAAACAGACTGAGCAAGATTGACATTATTGAGTCCAGTTGTGCCAAAAATTCATTATTCACTATTCAGTACATCTGATAGAGTTAGCTTATAATACAATCTAGTCTTCCATCATTTCCTTGGTAAAGGCGTTCAAAGTCCATTATAGTCCATTAAGTTGTGAGAACCAGCAACTGTGGAAGTCCCCGATTAGCTCTCACTTAACGCTGTTCTCCCCATATAGCTTGTCCATTCTTTCTCGGTTGTAGGACCCTCAACCTGCATGGAATGGTCTTCATCTAGCCCTCCGCTCTCTTTGTAAAACATCCTTCTCAGGCTTTCCTCTCTCTCGTCTTAAGAAGTTTTATTTGAACGCGCTGAGGCTGGGAGCGCCTCTGATTAGTTCCTTAAAGAGGCGCTATATAAATGCATCCAATGAATGAATTAATGAATTAATGAATATAGAACCAGGTCTGCTGTGGTAGAGCGCTTTTCCCTGCTGTACAAAAGACCGAGCAAGCATTGAAACCCTGCAATTGTCCATCCTACGGCTAACAGTCAAAAGCCTGGATTTGGTTGAAAGGTTAATCTTCTTTATAACGTTAAATAACAGCTGGTCAGAAATTATTAGCACACAAGCCATACAAGTTTTATAGTTCCGATCGACATTTAACCGATTTTCAGGGACGTAACTAGCGTTGGGCTGGGGGGGGGGTTAAGCTTAACATAAACTATGTTTTTCGCTTAACCCCCCTACCACAAACGAAGCTGAAGTCACCCCCCCCCCAAGTCAAGCTGTTGTATGATTACGGCTAAATAATTTTATGCTATCGCACACGTCACGCTCAAGGCTTAAGCCCCTCTTCCCGAAAACGAAAAATCCTAGTTCTAGGCCTACAGTAACTGCCGACTTCGGGGGTTACACAATGGCAACAAATGAAACACTGTCGCCATATTACAGTTGCATCCTCCTTGGTGGCACTGACTCGGTGTCAAAAGCCGTTGGTTACCACAAGACGTCGCCTAATATTTTATATTAAATTATAAGCCTAAAAGTGTTCGACTTGGACACCTTCAAAACGTATCTGATAAATGCTATAAATAAAGAAAAAAGCGAACGATCGTTAATTGTAACCCTCGAAACTGGCTGCAGTCGTAAGCGCAGTAAATTCAGGATAATTTCAAATAGGTTGAACGCGTCATCTTGTAACAACGGTGGTGTAGTGGTGGCGTCGTTGCCTTGGAGCCGGAAGGCTCGAGGCTCGAATCCACCCTCAAACCACCGTGTAGGGACTTTAGGGAAAGGCCTTCACTCACAATTGCTCAGCGCATCGGCCTGAAACTCCGATGCAGTGTCCGCTCTGCATTCGGGAGCGCCTCTGAGTAGTTAGAGAGCTTGAAGGAGCGCTATAACAAGTGCACATAGGAATGAAAACGAGACAGCAGTAATTTATTTTAAAAAGTTTAAATTCGAGGCAGAAAGTTAGATAAATTGTGGACAATAATTAGTTCGTTTGTTCGTTCGTTCGTTCGTTCTTTCGTTCGTTCGTTCGTTCATTCATTCATTCATTCATTCATTCATTCATTCATTCATTCATTCATTATTGCACGTAAGCAGCAAGCAATAAACGAATTTTAAACTGTCTACTTTCGAGTGGTGCCAGTCGAAATTCTGCATAAATGAGGAGGGCAACGCGCTCTATTTGAAAGCATGGAAGAAATTCAGTCATTTACAGAACATGTGTTACATGTTGATGTAAACACGTAATTGACAATGTCGGCCATAATTATATGCCGCTGAACTATAATAGATCATAAATTAATCATGTTAGACACCCTTTGAACAAAATTAGGAAGTTATATAATTTAGAATTTTTAAAAATAAATTTAATCGCTTAAGGCAAAGTCGAGATAAACAAACTAACTATTTTGACAACTCGGGTTGTGTCAGCATGAAGCGATTTTAACGGAGAATGACTTTGCTTAGCTCTAATTTGAAGCATCGAGGAAATTCAGTCAGATTCAAGACACGTGATTATTATGTGGATGTAAACTCATAATTGACATTGGCAGCCGCAATATGCCGCTTAACTATCCATAATTAAAAAAAGAAGATTCAGTGTGTCTGTTTGACCGGAATGCATTTACACAGGTTTTTTAAAAACTTTTCACTTCTAACCTTAACTATACAGTATTGTTGTGGGGGTGGGAGGAAGCAATTTGCGGGGGAAACGGAAATATCACGAGAGGCGTACCGGTAGGACTTCGGGGTGTGATGAGGTTGGGGTTGGGTGGGGTGAGGTGGAGTGGGGTCGGATGAGGTGGCGGTTGGGGTGGGTTCCAGTGGGTCAAGAGCGAAATTTATCGAGCAATGAAGAGTACCCCCACAGAGGTGGAGGCAAGCTGGGCCGGCGGGCTATAGAGGGTCGGTGGGTGAGTGGGATGTGGAAAATAAGTTGGGTGGGGAGTAGGAGCGAGGATATGGGATGAAATTAAGTGAATACGGGGAATTAAGGAATTCCCCGGGAAAGGGGTGAATCCTAAATCTCCCGGGAAACGCCGGGTACACCAGCTAGTATATTTTATAAAAATTAATAATCGTATTAGACACCCAACAACTTAGATTCAAGACGCTATAAATACTGCGATATTATTTGTTCGTTGAATTTATAGATAATGTTAATAAACTTAAAAGCAGCAGTATAATCATAGCATGGATCCCTAGTCATATTGGATTATCTGGAAATGAAATGGCAGACACCCTAGCAAAGAAAGGGCAAGAATTAGAGGAGGTCAATTCAATAAATTATTTGGAATTAAAGGAAATCTATTCGTTAATTAAAAAATATGTTATTAATTTATGGCAAATTGAATACGACAATGAACGAAAAGGGCGTTTTTATAAATCGATCCAACCTTTGGTATCAACTGATATAAAATTTATGGACTCCATAAGAAAAAGAGAAGTTCAAATTACCAGACTTAGAATGGGGCATGTCCTTACTAACTCCTGGTTGAAAGTGATAGGTAAAAGCCAAACAGACCTTTGTTCTAAATGCCAAGTGCCTGAAACAATCGAACATGTGCTGTTTGCTTGTAAAAAGAATGACATTTCAATCCTATACTGCTTAAAAAATGTGTAGAGAAAAAAGTGGAATGTACTGTTAAAAATATATTCTCTAATCAAGATATTTATCTTGAAGCTTATAATATACTTATGACCATAACTAATGGAAAAATTATGTAAGAAGTATTGCATATGAATTATAATTTTAGTTGTATTTGTTGTGTGTTTGTGTGTGTGTATGTGTTTGTGTGTATGTGTCTGTGTTAACTAATTCTGTAATAGATTAAATAGGCATTGAATAAAATGATTTATGCTATTATTGTTAAGCTTATAGATGATGGCTGAATGATTTGATTTTCATATAAATGTTTAATATCTAATCTATTTGCTTATATATGTATTAATTAAAAATAAATAAAATAAAAATCAGGAAATGAATGTATAGTTAAATATATACATGCATGTTTATGCATGCTTGTTAAATAGTGACACTAAATAATGACCAATGCATCAAAAAGGATCTACAGCAACCACCTTATGAACACTGTCGCCATGGACATAGATCATCATACAAATTCCAGAAAAGAACAATGAAAAGAAAACAGATAGACAATAAAGACAGAAACTGCGGAACATTTAAACAACAGTGAACTGAAATATATTGATACCGTAACTTTAAAGACGTCAACAGCCTTTGTAGCTATAAGATGTCGTTAAACTGTTGAATAATAAATAATAGTTCGTTGAATTAAACTTCTGAAGTAATTATTGTCAGACAGTCATGGTAATTTACGTCGACGACAACGAAGTGAAAATACACTGTGTCCACGATAAAGTAGAACCCAAAATAAAGTGCCATAACTCGGTCAAAACTTGTAGGATTTGTCTGAAATTTTACACACAACAACGGTGGCCATATATACACGAGATCCTAAAGCCGATTTGAAATATTCGTGAGTTTGCCAAATTTATGAGCGTTTGAGATAGAGCACCGACAAATGCAACTTTCCAACATGCAAACGTTAAAGTAGAACCCTAAACTTTGTGAAATATCTTGGTTAATTGCAGTATTATAAAAAATGGTTTTCAGCGCAGAGGACATTTTTTTACAACCAGCTAGGCTACTGTTACGTAAAAAGGTCTCGTAGTGTGTCTGTTTCCGCAAATGTCGCTTATAAACGACAGCCTATGTATCCACTGCGCTAACCAGAAAAATTACGTCATGCTATGCGTTTTACTGTTCGGTAACTTGGTTTCTGAACCACCCAATTTCAAAAGAGTATATCTTCGTAACCGTTCAATAAAATGTAATAAAATTTTCAGGATATGGATGGAAAAGACTGAAGATCATGTGCTCCAAATTTGGTACATATAATACTGCAATTAACCAAGATATTTCACAAAGTTTAGGGTTATACTTTAACGTTTGCATGTTGGAAAGTTGCATTTTTCGGTGCTCTATCTCAAACGCTCATAAATTTGGCAAACTCACGAATATTTCAAATCGGCTTTAGGTTCTCGTGTATATATGGCCACCGTTGTTGTGTGTGAAATTTCAGACAAATCCTACAAGTTTTGACCGAGTTATGGCACTTTATTTTGGGTTCTACTTTATCGTGGACACAGTGTAGTACGTAACGTAACGACAGCTCAGTCAAGAATTCAGAGTTGCAATAGTTATGTCAGAGTAATTTGTTTTCATAAAGTGTCGTTAAGCTTTGAATTCAACCAAGCAGAACATGGAATCATAATCAAAGCCTGTAATAAAAAGAAAAGACTAATTTGTATATATGCCTATCTTATGAGCCTAGCTCGTTACAGCGAAACTATCAAGTATGAAGCGGAATAGGATCCAAAAACAACGAAAGAAACGACTAAACAGAGTCTGTACGTAACAATGAATGATTATATTCTGTTTAACTAAAACATCGCTAAACAGTGATCGATTTAGACACCTTTAACATAAGTTATTCCTCAGCTATATATTTAGCTTATGCGATTGCCAGTTTGTCTCATCTGATATTTCTTCGACATTTCATAGCAAAGTTCGACGCTATTATAATTATAATAATTATTATTATTGATCTTTTATATAGCGCACCTTCAATGTAATCTACTCAGAAGCGTTCCTAGTTCAACAACGGCTAAATGAGGCAGTTTTTAAATGAGAAAGAAACATAGTGGTGTGACCTCTAGGCGCCAGGCGGAGAGCAACAGGGAGCCCATTCCAGGTTCTAGGGCCAGCCACTGAGAAAGAGCGCCGCTGCATTATAGCGGTTCGAGAACGAGGGGTCAAGAGTTCAGCTTGATCAGCTGATCGGAGGTCAGATCGCCGCTGGACACTAGGGGTGGGACAGCAGAGTTCATGTAGGTACATGGGAGCAAGACCCTCCATGCAGCGCCAGACTAGTGCAGAAACCCTATAAGTGATCCGCTGTGTAATTGGAAGCCAGTGGAGGACATTCCGTGACTTGATCAAATTAAATGAATAATTAAAAACCGTCTTCGGGATCATTATAACGATAAAAAATAAAATAATTACCATTGCGTCTAATCGCCAGATCACACAGATTACTTTATCCGGTTGGATGGTATTATGTTGGATCGGTAAAACTGCGACATCGGATTCGACACCCCACCACTACTTCTTTACCCAAAAGCAGTTATTGTTTAGATGCACTGTACAAGACATTCTCATACAACAGCTTACTGAAACGAAATTTATAATTATGCTGATAATGAGAGTCAGCTCATCTGAATTGGAATATAATTATATAATTAAAGTTCGACCTAAGAGTCACTAAGAATTTGTCCGTATAATTGAGGTGCAATCGGCCATTACAGCCACAAAATCACACAAAACGAAGCTTTAACCCTCGGGCTACCAGGGGGGGTGGTATCCACCCCTCTAGGTTTTTCCCAAATCAAACATTTTTCGCTAGGAATAAAATTTTGGCGTTTTAGGTAGCTGTAGAGGATTCATTTGCACACATTTTGAGCTAAAATGTGTGATGATATACCATACCATTCAAAAGTGATACCCGATATGCCCGAGGCACCAGGGGGGGGGTGGATACCACCCCCCCTTAGATTATCGGCTATATCTTATCCGTCCTTTGACACGAAGAGACACAAATTACACCATTCTGTAGAGGGAATGTGGGGCTACATTTTGGTGGTCACGGAGTTGTCTTTGGACAACCGGAAGTGCTCAAAATAAAATAAATTAAAATATAAATGAAGGTGTTTTATTTTCATAATATTTTCATGTTTTTTCTATTAAAAAATATTCATAAGTTATTTTTTAAGAGAAATAAATTATGTAATTCTATAGAGGGCATTTAGGGCTATTTTGTGATACCAATTAATTTGACATTTTATGACCGGAAGTGCTCAAAATAAATTTAAATGTGTGAAAATGTTGGTGTTTTTTTACAACGCAAACCGATAAGTCTGCGTAAACGTTTTTCAGCATGTTTTACATGTTTTTTCTCTTTTTATTGTAACTAAAACTAACTTATTACTAGTTTTTATAGTTGAATATTGGACTTTATTATATGTAAACTATTTTTAATTAAATAAATTATGTTAAAAACACACAGAATCTAATATTTTGCTTATGCGAAAGTAAACATTTTGTGGAATCGACGGGTGCCTACGGTAAAAAATTCATATTTTCGGGGTGCTTTCATATATTTTAAACCTAAATATACCATTTTGTGCAGAAATGAATGCTGAATCCATAGGTGTATTACAAGTTATGATATCTCAAACCAAATCCAAAATCCAGGGGGTGGTAACCACCCCCCCCCCTCTTGGTAGTCAGTGTTACAAAAAAGCTTGGTAGCCTGAGGGTTAAATTTATCCATTAGGCACCTTTAGAAAGATCTTTACAGAATGTATAAAATAAAGCAGAAACATCGTATCGTTGGGTTATATCTTAATTTGTAACAAAAAAATTATTCCACTGGTGAACATTTAATTTACCCGCTCTTTGCGGTCAAAACGAGTTTATAATCATGTAGTCCTTGATGTGCTATGAGGTTCCGTATGCACTTTGGTGTTGTGGAATTTTCTCGCTTCTAATCAGTCACTGGGTCCTTGGACATGAAAAATCACCGAGGTGCTTGTCCCCCATGACGTCACGAATGGCGCAATCGCATTAAAATGCGTTTGTGGAATCAATGGGTCTCTATGTATCCTATACTCGTGATTCTGACTGCAACCCAATTAATTGAAAACGTCAACCTCATCGTTTAAAAAAATTTGGACTGGCACCACCATAAGGTAGACAGTTTCTCAATTGTTTGTCAATGTTAACCATATTTGCTATCATAGTCTATAATATAACCGTCAACGTGTAACTTGCGGACAGAATGTAATGATATTTAACCCTCGGAAGTACCCCTGGGGGTTATTTTGACCCCAACATACATTTCTTGTATATATTTCCTCAACTATGCAATGCATGCGTATTAACTTCTAGGACTTTGATTCTATGTTTCTGCTCAACAGATTAATTCAATTTAGTACGTCATTCTTGAAGCATGGAACCAGTGTTGGTGTTTGACAGAGAAAGTAAACAAATAGTAGCGCAAATATGGCGACATACATACATAAATACATACATGTACATGTACATGTACATGCATACATACATACATACATACATGTACATACATACATACATACGTACGTACGTACGTACGTACGTACATACATACATACATACATACATACATACATACATACATACATACATACATACATACATACATACATACATACATACATACATACATACATACATACATACATACATACATACATACATACATACATACATACATACATACATACATACATACATACATACATACATACATACATACATACATACATACATACATACATACATACATACATACATACATACATACATACATACATACATACATACATACATACATACATACATACATACATACATACATACATACATACATACATACATACATACATACATACATACATATATATTATATCTACCATGTTGATATTGTGCATTAGTTGTTTCAAATATTATACTCAAAACATGCTTAAAATAGTGGGGTCTTTTTGACCCCCAGGGGTACTGAAACGTGTTTTTCAAAAAGGGGTGCCACCGAGGGTTAACAAGGAATAAGAAAGGTCTACCTAAAACTTTAGTGCGTTTATTTTATTTATAGGGCCGAAAGAATTCATTCTAAAGGTTTCTAAGTCGCAAACTGTGAATTTGTATGCACATGTATGTTTGTATGTGAACTTGTTACAGCGCCCCTTCAAGCTCTCTCTACTTAGAGGCACTTCCGAATGGAGTGGCACTGGCAGAGTGCAATCAGTGGCGGAATTTCAAAGTTATGTGAAGTCATCCATAGGAAGTGCCTCTAAGTAGAGAGAGCTTGAAGATGTTGGTTCTGCGCAGGTCAGCGGCCATGTGGTCGTTTACCGACCTCTCTGTCATTTCGACGGATTATTTCATCAAAACGCAAAATTTTCACAGTTGTGTCAGACAGGTTGGAGTTCACTGCTTCTAGACTCGCGTACTGGACTTTTCGTGGGATTTCTCAAGGATTTTGCGCTGGTTAGAAGGTTTTTGCTGCAAGTCGCCTTGGCCACGTGAGTGCATCAGCGACGCAAGCCGGTATTTACATCTAGCCGGAGAACGGCTCACGCGGGTCAGCGCATGGAGTGACCTCGACTGCTGTCAACGGCGGCGCTTCCAACAACCGACCGACAAGCGACGAATGCCTTCTCACACACGCATCCTTGCTGGAACCTTAACGATTAGCCGGACGGGAGTCATCTACCACCTACCAGAGACTCTGATCAACCACGCCATCTACCAGCTCTACGGGAATCCGATGGTCAACTCTACGTGTTTGCGAGGGCTCGCCACCGGTGACTCTTTCAGCTAACTGTGTTTTGTTTTGCAACTTGTTGTTATTTTTTGCTCGCTATGACTGTTAACTTAACATCATTTCGGCTAGTTAGTGCAGAGAGCGCCTCTGAGTAGATATCTTGAAGAGGCGCTATATAAATTCTCAGAATGAATGAATGAATGAATGAATAGGTTTTAACAGTTATTTTGATGCTACACAACTCCTTAGAAACTTTCCCATCCTTCAGAAATATTCAGATTTGTGAGTGCATGACAACTGCATCGTCGTTAGAGAGAAGTGACATCTACCGACAGAAAATAATAAACCCGAAATGAGTATAAAATAATTATAATGTAACTTAAATAAAACCTTCCACAGCGACAAAAATTTAATGTCGCAGAATAATTATACACAATACAGCGCGTCACTTAAACACCTTTGATGCGAATTCATTGGATTCTATAAATACCGAAAGTGCTTCAAAAGATTGACATCTACGACTCAATAAACAAAACTGAAAGGGTATGATAACCTCCACGACATTCATAATAATTATGATAGGCTATTATTGACAAATATTGAGAAAACTGAATAGCGAGCTGTAATAGGCCCTTTGCCAAACTACATGTAGATTTAGCTGTGGTCATAAGCTGTCGATAAACTACGGATTCCCTCACCTACGATAAAACTGCTTTAGTTTACAATCTGTGTAAACGACGATAGTGACGCTAATAATATTAATCTGATCTCTGATCCCACGTCGATTAATTATTAGCAGCAATAACACAAATGATCTGCAGCAACTGAAAGAGAACAGTCACGTGACCTCGAGTACAGTGGAGCCATCTAGCGAATGCATGATACAGCTGCAGTTGTTCCTCGTCTTCCTTTACCTCATTATAATAATAATAAACTCACTATTGACTGGATCATGTATAATACTCTGCTGATGTTAGTCTTCAAAATCATCAATCATGGGGCGCGGTGGTGTAGTGGTAGCGTCGTTGCCTCGGAGTCGGAAGGTTCGAGGTTTGAATCCACCTCGCCGTGTAAGGACCTTGGGCAAGTCCTTCACTCACAATTGCTCAGCACTTCGGCGTGAAACTCAGATGCAGTGTTCGCTCTGCATTCGGGAGCCCCTCTGAGTAGATGGCTTGAACGGGTGCTATAACAAGTGCACATACAAGCAAAATACGCTGTCTAACAATTATTATCCCAGGATCCCTTCCCACAACCCATCATGAAGCAAATGTTGTGTATGCATTTTTCATGTTACTATAGGCCTAACAGGACTTTTTAAAGATATTTTTAGAATTGCACAACCAACAATTTTAATCTAATGTGGAATTGTTGGCGATAAAAATCTTACGACTCTTAAAGTCATTCTCTCGAAATTTTACCTTCCTGTATATTTTTTCACTGCACAAACCCTTCGTGATCCATTTCGCTCTTCATTGGCAATCCGGCTGCAGTTCCTTTTTCTAATGTTTATCACTGCACAAGATTTGCTTTACAATCGTAATCGTAATCGTAATCTCGAGACTTCTACAGCGCCCAGAAAAGCGAAGTCGCTGGAACCAGCTTATTCACAAGCGCTTACAACTATCAAAAAGAAGAGATGGCAACACCAATCATAATTATTCGCGATATAGAGACGCGGTAGTCGATTTTGACGTGGTTGCGGTCTTTGTCCGATACAAGGCGTTGTCTTTCATAAAATTATACATGTAATAATACTGTGGTTTTAGACACCTCTTTTATATACATTATAAGCACTAAATAATAAGCGAAACTGCGTTAAAACCAGTTTATCAGTTGCAATGAATGCATCGCAAAGATGACTGACACCTTTAATTTGGTTACCTCAGATTCTTTAAAATTTGGTGATTGCCTTGAAATTTCAGTAAAATATTACCGGTTACCAGCCTACTCAATGGAAATGAAATGCACTTTGGTTATTTTCTGCGAAACAAATATCAAATATTATGATTATTATCTAGTATTATGAGTGTAAATCATCCTCAGTTATAATACTACTTCCAAGAAATTAACAGCTTTGAGACTTCTTGTGACCTCACAGACCAGACTTCTACTCTGAACTTCGGTCCTATACCACCCCGGTCCGTGTTCACGCTGTCGTCGGGAGCGCTCCTGAATATAAACCTTGAAGGGGTGCTATAACAAGTGTTACAGTAGGCCTACATGCATACTTCGATAATACAGCGTATTTCTTAAACACCTCCAAAACGTATACAATCACTTTACATTAATGCAAAGACTGCATTTAATAATTGACACCAGACCTGTTGATGGTGTTTTTAGGATGCTAGAAAAAATTTGTTTTTATTTTCATTGCATTGTATTTTATGTATTGTCGTCAACGGCCATTGATGCCATAGGACGACGTTAAACTGTGGAATAAAAAAAATAATAATTGTCTGAATTGCGAATTTACTTAACTATGCCTAGGTAAGTGGCCACCAGCCATTTACAAACGAAATGCAAAAATGTCTACCACAAGGTGGCGCTAGGTCAAAGTCGAAACTAAAGAGAACGAATCAACATTGTAATTGTATCGATTATAATTCATCTTCGATTATCGTATTCTACCTTTAGTTAAGAGTAGTAATAAATAAAATTAATTCTAAAAAAGCTAATGAGTGGCAAAAGCAATCTACTTTTACAATCATACATTGTTATTAAGATGATGCATTATACTAATGGACAGCATAGAGAGCTTGAACATTAACCCATTAATTGCCTAATAGTAAATACTATAGATCGAATGATGCAAAGGTTGCTAATGATATTTAATTGATCGTCATATTGCTTGGTTTATGCATTGGTAAATGCCTATCTGTATGTCTGTGTGTCTGTGTGTGTGTCTGTCTGTATATCTGTCTATCGGGCCTAATATTTAAATGGTGTGATATATCATCCTAGGTTTTTCTCACAATGTGTCCATATGAACCCCCTACAGTAGCCTAAAATGTCAAAATTTTATTTCATGAGAAAAAACTTTGATGACAAAATGTAGGGGTAGATGAGAATTGAAGAGAAACAGTACTGCCTTCGCCACTGGAAATATCTAATTATAAATCTATACACCGTAGGATGATACATGTAAGAGACAATAAGGACCTTTCCAGTCAGAAGACTGCAAAAATTAAAAACACCGTTTCTACATTAAACACCTTTAATACTCATATAATTTGTAACTATAAATGCGACAAATGCATTTAATTGCTGATCGGGTTGGTCTAAGATGGTAGTAACGGTTGCCATATAGTAAAAATGAGTTTTATGCGGTTGCCATAGAGTCTGACATTTTCCGTAATAGATGCATCTACAGCCTACATCAAACGGCATTCCCCTCCCCATTCTACGGACTAAGCTCATGTCTTGACACTTCCCTGAATCTTCTCGCTCACTCAAGGTGTTTCTTTTCTTTGGGGTTTCTGTGCTGCTCTGTGCGATAATATTATTATGTATGGTACCGCTAACACTAAAATAAAGCAGAGTTTGTCTAAAACACCTTTTACTACGTATGCAAACCGCTTATGTAATCGCAGGGAACGCTTTACTTTTTTGAACAACTTAACATTCAAGATCATTATGATATTATCAACAATTACTGTTATCGGAGTCACATAATAATTATAAGAACAGAACAGAATTTTGTATGTGCACCTGCCATAGCTCTCATTCAAGGTATCTACCAAGAACCGCTCCGACTACAACACTGACACTGGATATGAGAGTGTCGCCGAAGCGCACGAGCAATTGTAAGTGAAAGAATTGCTCTGGGTAGGGTCGTTACGTGGCGGCTTGAGGTGGATTCGAATCTTCAACCCTCTGGCTGCAAGATAACAATCATGCCCACTTCATCACCGCACCCCCACAATAGCGGGATGTTACATGTATAGGCCATGCGAGTCAGAAGATTGTAGATTAACAATCGCAATACAATGTTTATTTTAGACACCTTTAAAATGTAGTTAAACTTCTCATAATAATGCATTAAATCACTAGACAACCTAATTTTGTTGAACTAACTGGTCTAGTACACCGTGAGTCAAAAAAACTAAGCGAAATTGATTTTCATATATCTCTAATCATTCTAGTGCCTTATAACAAATAACATATCACGCTGAAAATTTCCAAATATTTTGAGAATTGGACCAATAATATGATTCCAAAATTTCATGAGATAAAGTTGAACGGATAAATTGCAGTTTACAAGAAATTTTCTGCCACATTCAAAAATTTTTTTTCCTTTTATCTCTAATGCCTGATGATTAATCTTTCTAAAGTTTTCCAGATATGTAGAAAATTGAACTAACAATATAACCCCAACAGTATTGTTTGATCCATCGGTTAACCTAAGGTAAGGGTTTGTAGTGCAGTTAAAGGTCAGCGATTCTAAGAGGGAAAAGTGGTGTACAATGGCGAGAGGTTACGTAATCCATACGAGTGAGTAGATGGTAGATTAACAATTGATATATAATACAACGTTTATTTTAGACACCTTTAAAATGTAGTCAAACTGCTCATAATATTGCATTTAATCATTAATTATCGAATAACTTCTACAAAGTTAAAGTTGTAATGTCAACTGGTGTCAAAGGTCAAGGTCACCCGTAGTTGGACTCAAAAATGGGTTATCATGAAAATCTTCGCTTATGAAAAACCTTAGTAACAAACCGCAGTCAGTAACAACTGAAATTAAACACAGAAATAAGAATTAGTCAGAAGTTTGTGATCCTTATCGTAATCGTTATCTCCTAACTTCTAAAGCGTAACTCGAAAGCCAAGCTATAGATAGGGGCACCAGCGTACTCGTAAGTTCTGCGTTGAGTTACGGTGCAGTTAGCTGGTACGTGCTGGATGAACTGGTAAAGGTCGGAAATACAGCAAGCAGATCACTCCAAAGACACCTTTAACACGTTTTATACACACTCTATAAAAGCAATCTAATATGTTTGTCCGTAAGTCCGAAGGTGGTCCATGGAGGTCGAGTCACTATGATTATGGCCAGATAGGCGGTACAGATATTAAGGCGGGTGTCGTCTGGGTCGGGAATTTGAGGGTGGAGGATCAGACGAGACAGGTAAGAGTTCTTTTTAACCCTCGAGTGCCCAAGGAGGGGGGGGGGTCCGACCGGACCCCAGGCCTGTTTTTCCCGGATAACTTTTTAAAGGCTAGGGATCTGCATAAATGCTTTTAGGTATTCCTAGAGCAACCATTTGGGCATAGAATGGTATATTTTGCGTGAGTATTGTCCAACCCTGCACCCCACAACCACATCATATACTAAGGGTACCCCATGATATGCGGCTGATATTCTTACAAGCGCATGGTTACTGGTCAATAACTATTATTTTATACCAGGTGGTGCTATTGTGATATAATATATATCAATCGATTGCAAATTTAGTTGGGATTACTTACAACTAAATTATATAACGATATTCCAATCCCTTCTCAAGATATTAATTAACATGAACACGCTGGGGTCCGCGCCGGACGCATATAGACATTCCGTACCCGATTTCGTAGCATTGTCAGTCTTAAGCGCCTTTTCATTGGCCGTTCCCATATTATGAATATTCATAACCAGTCACATCATTAAGCACGTTTTGTTTACAGACTGCGGCTTGCGTTGGCAATATAATTGATCTTAGGCTATTATGTTTAATAACTCGCAGCCTTTGCATCCATTAGGCCTAGTAGGCGATATGGCAGTTACCTGCTAAGATTTATAAAGTGCTTTAATAAATAGATAGCTACACTAAACAGTTTTGCATATAATGGGATAAAGCTGCGTTGCGTGATTTGTTATTGGGCGGATATGCTTTGTAATTAAGCTGCTATTAACTCCATGTAGCCTATTGCAGGCTGTCTGTTCAGCTAGTATAGTTACGATTTATGTATTCTGTATTCTGAGTTCCTGCAAACTGTTTCAACTGCATAATTGTACACTGTAACCGATTGCGGTCTTTCAACAGGATTGTTGAATAGACGAAAATTACTATTATACTGCCTCACCCAAACATTTAGACACCCAATTTTAGTTTAATAATTGTATTTAAAATGTAAGCAATTGTCAGGTAGGTCAAGCTGTAAATGTTAAGACTTCGATGTGTCTGAATCGTGACAAGTTGTCATTAGACTATGGGTTGCGGCCTGTCAACCGTATTGTTGAATGAAGATAATATTATATTGATGAGCAATGATAACAGAGTAGGCTAACACTAATGTTTTAGCAAATGCCTTTCTATTATGTAAAGCCATAAGGCTTCTTGCATTCATATTAATGCTTTTATTGGTAGGCCTATTTAGGCTATTCATAATTGAGCAGTAACGTTCACTCTTACAGGGCTGTTTTAAGGAATTTTTAGAAGAGCATAACGCCACAACCCCTTCTTTCCTTTCCCATCCTCCATGGTAAATTACCTCCAATCGGAGGACAATGACCTTCTGCTCGTTTTTAACTGTACATGTAGGCCTACATAAGTGTTTCTACAAATCTATTCCTGTCATGAAGTCAGAACGTGGAATTAGAAGGTCTGGGAACCAGTGGCGGCGCCAGGGGGGCTAGGGGGGGCTAAGCCCCTCCTATCGGCGGCTCAGCCCCCCCAAAACAAAACGAGGAAAATCTCTACAACTGCTAACTTCGAATAAGAAAGCTAGACAGTGACCAACGGCAATGAAATCACTAACCATAGCGTAGAGGGCTTATCCTAATAGAATCCACCGCATATAATATTTTGCCAAATTACCCCCCCCCCCGACCCGTCATGAGGTTATGTATACCATAATTTATTATGTAGCCCGCCGGCTGGCTGAGGGTCTACACCAGTAGTCATTTATACAATCACATGCGAAATGGGGTTTTCAATTTGGGGCTTGGTAACGGTCCCCAAGTTTGTGGTCAAACCTGGTCCTAGGGTGCGCGGGGCCCAAGGCAGCAAGAGAATCTCTGAAAAGGGTTCTGAAGCAGAACATTTACGAAGTTGATTTCCTGCCAATATGGTAAGTAGGCCTACTGTATTATCATAGGCTTTGATATTCTAGAAAACCTGAATTCTACCGGTAGGCCTAGCCCGGGGCTGAAAGTGGTTTGGAAAGTTGCCTGGTCTGACTTTGAGCCGAAAATTTTCAGAAATCTTGTTTGGTCATTCGCCCAGAATGGTAGAAATTTCTCCCATTTTTGGTACCTGACGACCTTTTTAACACTCGAGTGCCCAAGATATTTTTTGGTACACGAAGGCCCAAGGGGAGGGGTCCGCGCGGACCCCAGCGTTTTATGTTAATATCTTGAGAAGGGATTGGGATATCGTCACAGAATCTAGTTCTATGTGATCCCAAATGAATTTCCAATCGATTGGTGTATCTTATATGACAATAAAACCACCTGGTGTTAAATAATGGTGTAAAATCTCGTGATACACATTTTACGCTTGCTTGCGTTATTGACCAAAGGAAGCCCAGCGTTTTCATGCCAATATCTTGAGAAGGGATTGGAATATCGTTATAGAATTTATTTCAATGTAATCCCAAATGAATTTCCAATCGATTGATGTATCTCATAGCACAATAACACCACCTGGTGTAAACTAATAGTGTAAAAATCTCGTAATACATACGTTATGCTTGCATGCTTGCGTTATTTATCGAAGGAAAGCCTATACGACCGGCGCGGACCCCAGCGTGTTCATGTCAATATCTTGAGAAGGAATTGGAATATCGTTATATAATTTATTTGTAAGTAATCCCAACTAAATTTGCAATCGATTGATATATATTATATCACAATAGCACCACCTGGTATAAAATAATAGCTATTGACCAGTAACCATGCGCTTGTATGAATATCAGCCGCATATCATGGGGTACCCTTAGTATATGCTGTGGTTGTGGGGTGCAGGGTTGGACAATACTCACGCAAAATATACCATTCTATGCCCAAATGGTTGCTCTAGGAATACCTAAAAGCATTTATGCAGATCCCTAGCCTTTAAAAAGTTATCCGGGAAAAACAGGCCTGGGGTCCGGTCGGACCCCCCCCCCTTGGGCACTCGAGGGTTAAGTCATTAATTTTTGCCCATAAAATTTTTTAATCAAACCATTTTTACGTATTTCTTTTGTTCGATGACCTGTTGTTTTTAGTTGTTTGCCCACAAATTGTTAAGACTTGCTTCTCGGCTGATACCCGGCACCAGCAGGTCAAGCAAAGCAATGCCGGGTCGCAGACCCTGACAGACCCGGCTCACTTTCAGCTCTGGCCTACAGCCTATACTTGTACACTGTAGTTGTGACTCGCTTTATTTGCAGACTCATGGGTGGAGTTTGGTCTCAGCTCGGGAGGGGGGAGGGGCTAAATCAATGTTCCGCGGATCTACATTATAATAGTAGTCAAGTCAACTTCAAAACAGCAGGTCGTTGATAACACCAGAATCAAAATTATGACCTTACCCACCGGAGAATCTTTGGGAACACTAAATCAAAATAATATCCTTAGACACCCGAAAATTGTAGATAACACTAGAATCAAAATAAAGTCCTTAGACACCTGAAAATCGTTTGCAACACTGAAATCAAAATGATATTCGCAAACAATAAACACCCGAAAATCGTTGATAACACTAGGATACAAATAAAGTCCTTAGACACCCGAAAATCGTTGGTAGCACTGAAATCAAATTGATGTTCTTAGACAACCGAAACTCGTTGGTTATACTGGAATCAAAATAATATCCTTAGACACCCGAAAATCGTTGATAACACTGGAATCAAAACGATGTTTTTAGACATTCGAAAATGGTTGATAACAGTATAATCAAAATGTTGTTTTTAGACACCCGAAAATCGGTGGGGTAAAACTGGAATCAAAATGATATCCTTAGACACCCGAAAATCGTTTATAGCAATGGAATCAAAAAAATGTCCTTAGACACCCGAAAATCGCTGATAACACTATAATCAAAGTGATGTTCATAGACACCCGAAAATTGTTGGTAACACTTAAGTTAAAATGATATCATTAGACACAAAAATCGGTGGGGTAAAACTGGAATCAAAATGATATCCTTAAACACCCGAAAATCGTTTATAGCAATGGAATCAAAAAAATGTCCTTAGACACCCGAAAATCGCTGATAACACTATAATCAAAGTGATGTTCATAGACACCCGAAAATTGTTGGTAACACTTAAGTTAAAATGATATCATTAGACACCCGACAATTGTTGTTTGCACTGGAATCAAAATGATGTTCTTAGACACCCGAAACTCGTTGGTAGTACTGGATTCAAAATGATATCTTTGGACACCCGAAAATCGTTGATAGTAATGCAATCAAAAGATGTTTTTAGACACCCGAAAATCGTTGGTAACAGTATAATCAAAATGATGTTCTTAGACACCCGAAATTCATTGGTAAAACTGGAATCAGAATGATATCCTTAGACACCGAAAAATCGTTGATAACATTGGAATCAAAATAATGTCCTTAAGCCCCCGAAAATCGTTGATAACACTATAGTCAAAGTGATGTTCTTAGACACTCGAAAGTCGTTGATAACAATTACAATCAAAATGATGTCCTTAGACACCCGAAAATTGTTGGTAACACTTAAGTTAAAATGATATTCTTAGACACCCGAATATTTTTGTTTGCACTGGAATCAAAACGATGTTCTTATACACCCGAAACTCGTTGGTAATACTGGAATCAAAATGATATCTTTAGACACCCGAAAATCGTTGATAATACTGCAATCAAAAAGATGCTTTTAGACACCCGAAAATCGTTGATAACAGTATAATCAAAATGATGTTCTTAGACACACGAAAATCATTGGTAATACTGGAATCAAAATGATATCCTTAGACACCCAAAAATCGTTGATAACATTGGAATCAAAATAATGTCCTTAGACACCCGAAAATCGTTGATAACAGTATAATCTAAATGATGTTCTTAGACACCCGAAAATCATTGGTAATACTGAAATCAAAATGATATCCTTAGACACCCAAAAATCGTTGATAACATTGGAATCAAAATAATGTCCTTAGACGCCCGAAAAGGTGTTTTAAACAAAATTGGACGACTAAAATTATGTCTTCAGAAATTTCAACAGCTAAAAATGGTGTCTGCAGAAATTTTGACAACAAAAAAAACGTCTTCAACTATTTTGAAAACTAAAGTAAGGTGCCATCAAAAATTTTGACAAATAAAAAAAGATTTCTTCAGAAATTTTGACACCTAATCAAAGGTGTCTTCATACATTTTTACGACTTAAAAAGGTGTTTTCACACATCTTGACGACTAAAAAGTCATCAGAAATTCTCCGCCGAAGAAGCACTAATGAAATCAAATCCTGGCTACGGCCTTGGAGGCTGGAGGAAGTTGTGCAGTTCAATAAATTTCTTTTAAAACCCGTGCATTCTTATACTGGTAGTCGGCGACACTTCAAAACGAGTCCTTGTTGAAGGTTTCATGATTTTATCGTTCGTAAATAGCTGGCAAAAAAGAGCCTAAAATGGCTCCAGTTGAGGTCAACAAACCTAAAAAATGCGCTGGGGGAGCTTACGACGCTCCCTCAGACCCCCTAGTCGGTATGGGCTTCGTGCCTTCGGCACTCAAAGCTTCGCGCCTTCGGCGTTTGGCAAAAAAACATTTTTTTCTGCCTTGGGGCTTCAGCCCCCCCAAACCTGAATTCCTGGCGCCGCCACTGCTGGGAACGTGGATGCAAAGGGTTCTGATTCATGATTCAAAATAATCAAATTTGAATAATTTGAATGAAGATATCCGTCACACATCTTAATAAAACGCATTTAGGCCTATATGCAATATTATTGCGCTGGGACTACACATAGGTTTAAAATTTAGGATGATTTTCACTAGAACTGAGATTGACATGAACTACTGTACTTATGCTCGAAATATTACCGGTTGTCGAACAGTAGGCATAGAAAATGAGACAGTTCACGAAAACTGAATAAACCTAGAGCTTTTAAAGTTACAATTAGGAATGTGTGGAACACTAATTTCAATTGGTGTGAATTTAGGCAACTGAAGTCTAGTAGAAATCTAATGTAATGACTTCTTTAGCGCAGTTTTGATTTTTGGTATTGCAGGAGGCGGTTGATTCAACGAAGCAGACGCCTGATGCATCACATATAATAGGCCCTAATAGCTGTTGACCACAGCGTATTATTGAAGCGATGAGTTGAAGGATGACATATTCGCTGGCACGCACGTAACAACGCGTGACCTATGCATTTTATTTTTGCTTTGTTTAGAAGTCTACCTTCACACTTTCTATTATTTCACTATCGAATGGAAACTCCTTATAACTTTAAGCGCACCGCAAACGGCAATTTTTGCCCCGTATGCCAACAACAGCAGCAACAACAGCGCACGAGAAGGCACTAAACACGTCGTTGGTTATGAATATTCATAATCTGGATCCGGCCAATGAAAAAGCGTTATGTCTTGCAATGCTACGAAATCGGGTACAGAATGCCTATATGCGCGCCGGACGTATAGGCTTTCCTTCGATGAATAACGCAAGCATGCAAGCATAACATATGTATTACGAGATGTTTACACTATTAGTTTACACCAGGTGGTGTTATTGTGCTATGAGATACATCAATCGATTGCAAATTCATTTGGGATCACATTGAAATAAATTCTATAACGATATTTCAATCCCTTCTCAAGATATTGGCATAAAAACGCTGGGCTTCCTTTGGTCAATAATAATACACTTCTACCCGAGCGGGTAGAAGTGACAGCCAGAAAACCAGCGTGTTGATTGGTCGGTTTTGGGGATGGGTGAAGATGAAATGGGGAGATATTATTTGCAGCTACAGATAGAGAGCGCCCACAGTCAGCACATTCACCCGCTCCGAAAGGTCGGGTCATGTTCTTTATTGAAACGCCTGCAAGACGCACTGCGCTTTACATTTACAAGTTATGCAGTAATATTTAACGAGGATCTATGACAACAGAGGCCGTTATCCTCGAAAAGTCATTGTTTCGCGTATTACAGCACTAGTGAACATGCTAATCGTTGGGATAGATGTTGCATGATGACTTGTTAAGCAGACGATGCCGATAGAAACAGAAACATGATGATGATGAGTGATCGACATAATCAACCATTTAAAGTCAAAAGATGGCGCATAAACAATTGATTCGATACATGTATTACAGTGCTCGACTTAAACACCTTTAACACGTTGTCTTCCAATGGTATAAATACTAATGTTATACAAGGGACTTTACTTTCAGAATTCTGTGTTCGATTCACTCGTGGGGAAGGTCGACGATAACGTCGATTAGGCAAAATTGAATGGAAAAACTGTCTGACATTTGGTAGTTCTAATCCAATTTTTTTATAAAGAGGAGGGGCGAGAGGGGCTTAGTTACAGTAAGCGATTTGGGGTTCGAGAGGGTCGGTTAGGATTACGTTAGGCATCGTGAGGGTCGGTTAGGGTCAGGTTAGGCATCGTAAGGGTCGGTTAGGGTCAGGTTGGGAATCGTGAGGGTCGGTTAGGGTCAGGTTAGGCATCGTGATGGTCGGTTAGGGTTAGGAATAGGGTTAGTTCAGTCATTCATTAACATCTTGCACTTGGCTTTGTGAGTCTGAGATAGCGTCGCTACACCATGCACGCTACCACTACCCTATAATTTTCTGGTGTCAATCCAAGTCATGGATTGCAGAAGGGGGCGTTTCAAACAGTCGTTTTCATGATACAATGGTCATTAGAAAGTATTAAAACTTTTGAAAAGAGTCGCTTATGCAAGCATGACCAGTTTCATCGCAATGTAATAAAATGAAAAGGACGATGGATCCACAAGAGAACGGTAAAGGCAAAAACATCCGCCACTGGTCGCACTCTGCCAGTGCCAGTCCCAAGTCTGGATGAAGGAGTAGGGCGTCGCTAGTGGTCTTTATTACCACACAGTGACGTTAAACCGCAAATACCACCACCAATAAATTGTCGATTAACCCTTCCCATCCTCCATGGCAAATAATTACCTCCAATCGGTTGAACTCTTTGCTGTAAAGCCGACCTGTCGTGTTATAATAGTGGGCCGTACAATTTTCGTACAACCTGTACCTGTAATGATTCTGCGGTCTTGTCAGATTGCGTAATTAAACGTAGATTATTATTATAATACAATTGAAAGAACAGCGCTCGACCAACTTACACACCTTTACAATATATTTTTAAAACATTATAAAAGGATAAAGTCCGCTTTATCACCAGATTGACCAGAATACTTCCATCATAGAAGCGACTGTCACCGAATATTAGGTAACGAGAGATTCCTATTCAAGAGTAGAGTGCAATCTTCATCATAAGATAACTTCGGCTGCTGGAAAAGAGATATACCTCGGAATCCTATTTATAAACCGGCAAACCGGCATTCAGTAAAACCCAAAAATATGATAAATGAAGTTCTAAGTTGGGATCTTACGCGGAATTCTATTTATAATTATACAGGCGCTCGTGTAAAAACGAAATGATAAATAAAGTTCCAAGTTGAGATGGAGGTATTGTTCAAGACGAAATCACACATTCATTGACCCCCGAAAATGGTAGATTAATCTCTAAATTCAAATCTCTCTGATGTAAATGATTTGACTTTTTATATCAGATCAGATCAAGTTGATTGCTACCGTAAAAGAGAAAAAATACATCAATTACACAGTTTGACTTGCTAATAAAGTTAAGTAAGTTAGATATAAATACACGTACAGACACGTGCAATTCCAGGGAAGCAATAGGAGCCCGAGAAGGGAAGATCCCACTAGTTAGGGGCCCTAGATAAATGATTATAATGACAAAGATGCTGGATAGATGACACGTGTCTTGTTAGTAGCACAAGTGGGAGATTTGCATGTAACTGTTTGCATATTCATTTGCATATATTGGTAAACATTCTGTTCGTCTTCTTTTTCCTCCATGCAATCGACAAACAGAGCTTGCAAACGCGTTGTTCACATTCTACTGGTTGTTTCCATGGCTCGATCTTCCACAGTGCTGCACAGAAACTATGCCATGATTGGTCGATCTTTCTGGAAAAAGTTACCTATTAGTCTCCGTAATGAACTTCTCTGTCTTTCTTTGCCCCTTTTCCGCAAGCGTTTGAAAACCATTCTCTTTGATTATGGTTTGGTGTTGGGTCGGGAGCGCCTCTGAGGAGTTCTCTTAAAGGGGCGCTATATAAATGTACGATTACGATTACAATTACAGTATGAAAATAGTTTATAATAAAGACCAAACTCTCAACTTTGCATCACTGCCTGTGCTCGTTATTCTGATTAAGTAACAAGTTTTCACACGGTATAAAAGGTATTTAACCCATTAGTGCCTAGCGTCCCCCAAAATGGGACACCACTTCAAAAATTCACAGAAAATTAAATATGCATTGAAGATGCAATTTAATGTTATAGCCGTCATGCCAACATGTTGATTAAGTGATTCTGGTGAAAATGCGCACCACAAATATTTGTTTCGACCGAAAATTTTGTTTTTAATCAGGCCATTGACCTATTTTAGAAAATGTAAACATTGCGGACATTCCGCTTCTTATTTAAAATTTTGTGTGTGCATTTCTACAAATCTGTCTTTGGTTTCACAAACGTTGGTATATACTAATACATAAATAATTATATGAAATTAATTTTAATAAAATATAACATATGCATTTTATCACTGAAGCGCTGTCCCATTTTTGAGGACGCAAGGCACGAATGGGTACGTGAAGTTCAGTACACGCAGTTTTGCATCTTGCAAGACATTTTATTCAGATATTGTTTGAAAAGAAGTATAAACGGCGGTTTGTAGGCAGAAGTATCACTCTCAGTGAGAGTTAGCATTATAAAATGTTATTTGACACAAAAATTTATTGACAACTTCAACTGTAGGCTACATCAGGCCTATGTATATATGTATAGCCTACATGAATTTTCACATGGATAGAAGTCGTCCAGAATTTACTAGGCCTATGCAATGTAGTGCAAAATAACAGTCATAATGCACTCATTCTCTTGTATGCAATTGCTAGAAAATTAAATTTAGTAATTTAATTTATTATAATTTGTTTCAAATAAATAAGAAAAAATCATTCGCGATGTAATTTGTCATTCTTTTGTAAGGTGTCAGCCAAACTCAAGAAATGCCATTGTGCATTGTGCTCAATATAACATTCCTGTAACATTTCCAGTTAGGCCTACTACAATTTCAGGTAGGCCTAATGACTAGTCAATGGCATGGTAGCCTACTGTGTTGAATACACCACTCGGCTTTTGTTCTGATTCACACCCATGTCACCATATGGATGAGTTGGTACATGGATCCAAAGCCTGGATTAGTCAGGAGGCATTTTGTTGTCAATTCAGTTGATTCCTACTAACAAATAGTGGTTCTTTCACCATTCTTTACCGCTCTCAGACTGCAACTAAGCCTTATTGGCTACACAGACTGTTCGTTGAATATACACCACATGGTTACTTTACTCAGTCTGACCTATAATGGAGTTGGGGTCATGAGTCCTCAACTTGGTCATTGCAACAACTATGTTGTGTAGGCTACAATGACTACTTCTTTACCACTCTGAGACTGCTACGGCAGTTGAGCAAAATATACCACTATTGAGATGATACAGACCATAATAATTTGTTGGTCTGTATCATCTCAATAGTGGTATATTTTGCTCAACTGCTGTAGCAGTCTCAGAGTGGTAAAGAAGTAGTCATACAGTATGTATTTAGATCCATGAACTGGCCCTCACTTTTCTATATTGAACAGCTCAACCAAAGGAAGTGAAAATCTCCACACTTTCTTTGGTTGAGCTGTTCAATATAGAAAAGTGAGGGCCAGTTCATGGATCTAAATACATACTGTATCTATTAGGAAAATGAAAGCTGACTGTATGAACCAGAAAGTATGAAGTTCACCTAGTACTTTAGCACTAGATTCCATCCGTTGTAACTCAGATGCATTGTGTGAATGAAAGTTTGAGAAAAATGATAGGTCGGTCCACATAAAGAGGGTTAGGCCAACAATCTACTACACAAAACCAGTCAAAAGCACTTTAGCACTTGAAACAGCTTCATGTAACTGTCATATAATCTCTCTGCAACAGTATTGGTTGCTATTGCGATAGGATGTTGATCTGAGACATGAATAGCATTATTAGGATATGTTGCGTGTAAGCAATTCATTTCAAAATGTGAACAATTTTGCATAAAAATGCATTTAGGCATACCATTTTTGCAGCAATTTTGCTTATAAATTTGATTTTCAATGATTCTGAGTGCAAATTATATATCTAATCTCTTAACTAGACTGTATCAAAAGTCTTGAGTGATATAACATGTACATATCACCATGTAAATCTTCACGTACCGGTACCCATTCGTGCCTAGCGTCCCCAAAAATGGGACGCTTCAAAAACTTGCTCCTAAAGCATCAAAAGCAAAATTTTTGCAGAATTTTTATTTTTTATTGTCCAAACTCGTCATTTGCAACAAAGTTTTTATATTTTGAGATGATTTTGAAAAATCAGGCACTAATGGGTTAATATTTCTATAAATATTGAATTTTGTCGGTCTGCTTCATGATGTCAGAATCAGGTTTCTTTCGAACGACGAGATTAACACTACAATATCGATCAGGTGACTGTGGTAATAAGCAAATCGATACGAGTAATAGGCAACTAAAAAGCGACGTTTGAATTACAATGACACACATCACCGATATGCATAAAGTCAGAAATTACTTCTCATTTCCAAACTTCGAATTCTTTCTTCCGATGGCCTGGGTATGGAGTCATGGTTACACCATAACTAATTGCTATTACTATCAATATACTTACAACTGACACCAATCTTATATCTTTGACACTTTATGTGTAGTAACCGTTAGCAAGTTCTTCTCTTACAAGTTCTCAGCGACATCGTTCGGAACCTTTAGTGCCAACAGAATTCTGCTTCTTCAAATAGATGGAAATATTATACCATAATATAATTATTGGAATATTAGTTCAAGAAAAGGTACAAACTGGTCTATTCAGCCAATTATAGAATGTATTGGGTCCTCTTAAACACCTCTAACAAGAAGTATTCCGGTGTTTTAAATCTATCGCAAAATCATTTCTTCCGTTGCAAGATAACATTTAAGCGCTAGTCGAGCGGGAGTTCAAAGGTAACTGTCCATGTTTGCCAATAATCACATGAAAACTAAAAACGTAAAAAAGAGGTGTACATTACGGACATTACGCCAATATAAGGTGGATTATGGAGAGACAGAGGGAATACGGGCAACAGGTGCATATGTGTTTTATAGACTATAGCAAGGCATTTGATTGCATAGACCATACACTACTGTGGCAGACGCTAATTGAGATGGGAATTCCGAAGCATTTGATTAAACTACTACGGGGCCTCTATGTGGATCAAGAAGCGGTAATAAGAACTGAATATGGTGACACAGGGAAATTTAAAATAAGGAAAGGAGTGAGGCAGGGGTGCATTTTGTCCCCTTTCCTGTTCAATCTGTATGCCGAGAGAATTATGAGGAGGGCTGGATTGGAGGAGGCAACAGAGGGGGTAAGGATAGCGGGGAAAATACTGAATAATCTGAGGTACGCCGATGATACGACATTATTGGCGGGTAAGAGGGACGACCTAGTCGAGTTAATATGAAGAGTCAGGAAGGAAAGCGAAAAGGCGGGACTATACTTCAATGTAAAGAAAACAAAGGTTATGACAACTGCAACATGGAAAAACTTTGAGGTGGATGGAGAAACGATAGAGGTAGTATCGAGCTTCACATTCCTGGGATCTATGATAGAGAAGGAGGGAAGAAGTGATATGGAAATAAGGAGGAGGGTAACAATGGGGAAAACGGCAATGAACGGTCTGGAAAAGATTTGGAAGGACAAATACGTGAGCAGGGAAACAAAGAAAAGACTGGTAAGAGCACTGATCTTCCCAGTCGTCCTATATGGATGCGAGACATGGACAAAGACACGGGATATGGAAAAGAAAATCAACGCGTGTGAGATGTGGATTTGGAGAAAGATGCTAAGGATTTCATGGACGGAGAAGAGAACTAACGAATCGGTGCGCGAGGAGCTCGGAATAGAGAGGGAGGAGACACTGCAGCAAACAGCAACTTGGAGGAAATTGAGCTACTTCGGCCATGTGATGAGATCTAACGGTTTGGAAAAGGAGCTGATGACGGCATGCGGTGAGGGACGGAGAAGATGCGGAAGACCAAGGAAGAAATGGTTGGATGAAGTACAGGAAAAGTCTGGCATGAGACTGGAGGAACTAAGAGAGGCGACTAGGGAGAGGATCAACTGGAGAAGATGCACCAGGGCTTTCGCCAGAGCTCCAGTAGCTGACGGCACCAGGTGACCAGGTGACATTACGGACAAGGACGACTGCAAACACCGCCATTATTACACAGCCTCGCAAAACATGCGAAACTGCGAAATGTCAATCATTTTTTTCCCGAGGATTTTAACGACTACGGAACAATAAAAGCCGTCACGTGACAGTACGTCATTAAACAGAAATCAATTATTATCATACCCAACGCAGCATATATAAATATATATATATATATATATATATATATATATATATATATATATACATAGTTGATTTCAGGGGTTATTTTAAGGAAATTTCTCAACTGCACATAATTATCAGAATAGCATCCAACATCGGGTAGATTGGTCAATATTGAGATTAAGGCCTAATTATTCTTCTTCTTCTTTTTCCTAATATTATCATTATTATTTATTATTATTATTAGTAGTAGTAGTAACTTATTATTATTAATATTATCATTATCATGATAATGTAGCTGTCTAAGTTTATAAACCTACTTCTCCAAAGAGCAGTGTTTAACCTAGTCCCCTCTGCTGGGGAAGGGAAATCAGGTTTCTAGGAGGAGAAAATCGAGTGCCTGAAGGACTCTCGTGAGGCGCGTAGTGCCGAGACGGGTAGGGGAGGGGTGTGGGGAGGGGTATGTGCCCCCTCCCCATCAGAAATTTTTTGAATTTCCACATTGCAATGGTCCCAATTTAAGGTGTCATCTTAACAAAATACCTGTACTTTTTCAGAGCCTCATCAGAAACATTTTGAATTTCCACATTGCAATGGTACCATTTTAAGGTGTCATCTTAACAAAAATAATACCTGTACTTTTTCAGAGCCTCATCAGAAACTTTTTGAATTTCCACATTGCAATGGTACCATTTTAAGGTGTCATCTTAACAAAATACCTGTACTTTTTCAGAGCCTCATCAGAAACTTTTTGAATTTCCACATTGCAATGGTACCATTTTAAGGTGTCATCTTAACAAAATACCTGTACTTTTTCAGAGCCTCATCAGAAACTTTTTGAATTTCCACATTGCAATGGTACCATTTTAAGGTGTCATCTTAACAAAATACCTGTACTTTTTCAGAGCCTCATCAGAAACTTTTTGAATTTCCACATTGCAATGGTACCATTTTAAGGTGTCATCTTAACAAAATACCTGTACTTTTTCAGAGCCTCATCAGAAACTTTTTGAATTTCCACATTGCAATGGTACCATTTTAAGGTGTCATCCTAACAAAATACCTGTACTTTTTCAGAGCCTCATCAGAAACTTTTTGAATTTCCACATTGCAATGGTACCATTTTAAGGTGTCATCTTAACAAAATACCTGTACTTTTTCAGAGCCTCATCAGAAATTTTTTGAATTTCCACATTGCAATGGTACCATTTTAAGGTGTCATCTTCACAAAATACTTGTACTTTTTCAGAGCCTCATCAGAAACTTTTTGAAAGTCCACATTGCAATGGCAGCATTTTAAAGTGTCATTTTAACAAAATACCTCTACTTTTTCAGAGCCTCATCAGAAACTTTTTGAATTTTCACATTGCAATGATAGCATTTTAAGGTGTCATCTTAACAAAATACCTGTACTTTTCAGTGCTTAAACGAGTGGGCTAAGACTTCAATAAATAGAAGCAACACTTTGAAAATATTTTTTGGGGGGGTGCTATTTCCACACTATAATAGTACCATTTTGAGGTGCCATTTTAGCAAAATAACTCCATTAGACTATTCAGTACTGATAAAAAGTGTTTTAGGATTCAAATATATATATATTATAATTGCAATAAAAATATCTTTATGTATCAAGTTCAGCAGCTCAGTTCTCCAGTTGCTGAGTTATTCTAATGAATAAATGCAGACATGAATATAATAGTAGCCTATATAAGCTGACTTTTCAGCACTATATCAGTTTATCTCTCTATTTCCCAAGATGGTCCTGAATTGCTCACCAGGAAGTACTTTCTGAAATCATATTTTAATGGCACACAAATCCACCAAGAACTAATAAACTACCAGTACCAAATTCAGGTAGCCATGTGTAGTAATGATGTTGTTTTTAGGTTTTACCATATGTGTTCAAATAATAGGACCAAACATTTTGAAATTTTACAGTTTAAAATTTGAAGGATACCACTGGTGAAAAGCCATTCAGTTGAACAAAAGTAGTATTTGTACAAATATTAGCAGTAGGTTATTCTCATTTTAGCAGGATTGTGTCATATATTATGATAGTAAATAATAACATTATAACCATTGACCACATAATAATTAATAGTATTACAGTATATTATAACAGTTCACGTAATACAATGATGTAGGCTAAACAGCAACTAAGCTATATAGGCTAAGCGTTATTTGGCTTGCATCAGACAGCTTGTTTGAAAATGCCATGTCTTTATCTCTAGACTTGTTTTCTTGTATTTTATGCCAATAGAGTTCTCAATAGAAATTTAAAGTTAGATTCATGGCAAAAATGTCTTATAATCTTGTTTGTTACAATTAGTTTAATTAAAATATAATTGCTACTTACATTGTTTATGCGATTGTGTGTAAAAAAGTAACTGCACAAAACCTGATTTTCAACTGCACAAATTCGTTTTCCAACTACACACTTTGTGTCCAGCTGCACGTTAAAATAACCCCTGGTTGATTTATCATTATATCCATCAACGTCATCGTTATCGTTGCTGTCGCCGTTATCGTCATCATCACTATCGATCATCATCGGTTATTGGACAAAGGGTTCGTCATTTTTTGTTAAGTGAATAGCCAATTAGGAACACATTTTACACCAATCTTTACTTTACTATAAATACTAAATTTTGTTCCATCGATAGATCTGCGGTCGTCCGTAATATTTGCCTTCAACCATAATAATAGTTATTATTATTATAGCAGTGAGTATCGAGTTTAACGCTCTTTGATGGGTCTAAAAATTGACAGACAGCTTTAAAAATTGCACGCAATCAGGTGATGCTAGTCTCAAGCCTTGGCAACGGAGGAGGGCGACGCTGGTTAGTTATATGTACGCTTCAAAACTACTTGTAGGTCTCATCTCTACGAATCCGTGAAAGAAAAGCTACCAAAATATGTTTGAAAGCAGAAAAGTCTTTTTACACAACAGGCAACTGGGCAGTATGAAGATATTTTCAATATACATGTACAAAAATGGCGTTTCGCAATTTGGATGCCTCGACAAAAGTTTCTTATAATCAAAACAAGGTAATGAATGTGCGCCTGAACGTATTTGAATCGGAATTGAGAAATGTACTTTTGACGATGATGTTTGGACATCACTGTTGTTGTTGTTGTTGTTGTTGTTGTTGATGTTGTTGCCTCGGCCATTATTATGATATTATTGACTGATCGTCAAACTTGATAATGTCTTGACCTTTGCTTTGACCTTTGCTGAACACCAACGAGATCGTTGTTTACGACCATGGTACATGCTTTTATTGATTATTGCAACTCCTTACTATTTGAGATTCCTTACTTTCGTCTGTCATCTGTCCAATCTGTCCTAAATGTCGCAGCTATAGACTTATAGCACGACTTTCGCGATACTCACACAACCTCCACATAAACATAGACCCTCTTATCTCTCGCGTGAGCTTTAACCCCTCCCCCTTCCACTTGCATAGGCCGTCTCGCACTGCACTCTGCTGTCCATGGTGACATAATGGTTTCATCTCAAGAGATAATTTATATAATTAGCGTTGCTTTTTTAAACTTCACCGTAGCGACATCGATGGTTGAGACATTTTTACCATTCGCTCATCAAACGATGTTTGTGAACGTCAGAGGCGGTTACGTCTACCTATAATAATGGCAATTTCTGAACTTCAGATACACTTGCAAATAATCGAATTTGTGAACTTGTTACTTTAGATAGGAACGTTTTGAAGGTGTCTAAAACTTGCAATGAAAATTCGTTTTTCGGCATTTTGACTGACAGAGTTTATTATTAACATAATATTTCTCCCTGCTAGAATAATTATACATCATGTTTTCTTACTCAGAAATTGTGTGTCTTAACGAAACTGATTCATGTCCACGGTATAATGTCTAATCTTATTCTACGCTCACAACAATTCCTCAGTAATAATGTTCGTTTATTCGAGAATCCGGTTGACGGAACGCAACCAGTTACAGTGTACAGTTATGCAGTTGAAACAATTTACAGGAACTCAGATTATAGAGTACACAAATCCTGCGCCCCCAATTACGTTCAGATCTAAACAATAAATCACAAAGTTAATTAATTTTAGCTAGCAAATTTGATGCATGACCAAAATATTCAATAGCATACCCTAACATATTTATATTAAGTGACTTTAAATAATTTAAAGGTGTGTTAAGAGGCCAATAATAATTATAGTTGTATTTACTCGTGGGTCACGGGTCCCCATATTAAGTACGAGGTGCAAAACGGAGGATGGAAGGTATGATGAGACGATGGTGCTGCTGACATCGATGAAGACGTTTCATTGTCAGGATATGCATTCGATTCATCGCCGTCAAATTAATTCATCTTTTGAACGTCATTTTATGCGGCATTTAGCATCCGACCGTTCCATCGTTAACTTTAACTTTTAGTGGATGTTCGAATTCATGATCACGAAGACGAAAGTTATGCTGATGCTGGAGTGTAATCTAGTTGGGAAAATACGTGCGAATACCATTCCACACAATTATGGCATGAATAATAAGTTCGCTATTATTACTCCTGTACACTCAGAAATTCCATTTGGTCCCCAAACTTTTAGGACGTGGTCACGCCTTTGCCACACGCAACCCAGACTCATTCCTTAATAGGTGTGGTTCCGTAATAGTTTATCGGTTGCTTAGCGACGCTGTGCCATAGCACTGTGTCGCCCTCCTCGCATTATAGGTTCCAAACTGGCATCACAAAATTATTATGAGTGTTTAAAATGCCCATAAACATCCTTAGTTTCGATAATGGACGTTAACTCTGAAATTCTATTATTTTGAGGTCGAAGTATCAGATCATCTTGCGACGAGGTAAATTTTTTATTATTTATAAGATCGCTGGAATTTGTGTTTCAGGTGTTTAAGACGAGACTTGCATTATCTGTATTAGTTAGGTCTTACGACTGATTTATTTTTACTTTACATTCAAGTTTAGAAAATTTATTTCCATAGGAAATGATTAGCCGCGAGGTTTGGTTGAAACCTGCCACATAAAAAATCCACCATGGGTATGAAGCGATTATAACTTCATTTTGCTTGAACTCGGCGTCTCAGAGTCTTGTCATCTTCCCCACCGTCTGTTCTTCTCACCAACAGTCCCATTCATTGTAGATGATTAAGTAGACTATGGCTGTGGTTAGAAGAATATTTATTATGTGCAGTCGAAATATTTACGTCAATTTAAGATGTTGCAGCGTGTCAGGCTCTTCGCAACCACGGTTGCTTCTAATTATCATGGATGTCCAATCTTTCTTGTTCCAGGTCCCACTATATGAAATAACCTCCCGTCGGAACTGCGCGTTATACTAACAGCCTACTTGTAATCAATAAAACTCTGTCTTATGAATCACTCCAGTGATTTTCATCTGCTATTATTGGAAGACCGCAGATTAGTTTTCTCGAAAAGCCACAGTATTAATATTATTATGACAAATGACATTTTGAATGACTGAACACAATAAAAGAAAGGTGTCGTTTGACGAAGCATTCGCCAGATGTCTCTAGTAGACTATATAACTAGGAATATTCTGAACTGTATGTATATGAACTTACCGTAACGCCCCTTCAAGTCACAAGGACCTACTCAGAAGCGCTCCCGACTACAACGCCGACACTGAATCTGAGTTTCATGCCGAAGCGCATAAGCAATTGCAAGCGAAGGACTTGATCATTATCCCTACACGGCGGCTTGAGGTGGATTCCAACCTGCTGCGTGCATGCAACGAACATACCCACCACATTATACGTCGCCCTCCTCGTATATACAGGTTTAGACTGGCGCCATCCGATTGTAATGTGTTTTTCATTGCTCATTGACATCATGATAATTATTAGTCCTATAATTGTTGTCGCTGACCTTTGAGAGTAGTGGTATGTTATAGTTGAGTCTTTCAGCAATTAAACAAATTTTCTTATTTATATTAAACCCAAGAGAATTTGTATTTCAGGTGTTTAGACGAGAACTGCAATTATATAAATTATTAATCTATTTCTTACAGATATCTTGTGGTAGTAATGTCCGATTATTTGGACCACAAAATTTCTACATGTATAATCTACCTTTTATTCCAATATAGTACAATAATTATTACCTCCATAGGTAGACGAAACAAACGTCGGTAAAATAAAGGCCATAAACCACGAACTATGGATCCATCCGTCAATAATGGTTTATCATGTTCGCAAAATTCCATAAAATTTAATAGGACTAGGGGTTAATCGACAAAATCCCGCAGAAATAAATTATGTGAAGAAGACGTTCCACTGAAAATGTCGAAAACCAGTTGGCCTAAGTGGGGCATCAAAGAAATGCTTGGCCATTGCCCGTTGCTTGAGTTGCGAAAGCACGAACCATGTGTAAAGATAACTATGGTGAATCCAATTATACCATTTGTCAACACTTCTCTCCCGTTGACCTTCCAGTCTCTTCAGAAGCTCTTCGTATATAGTTCCGCGTAGCCTAGGCCTATCCCTGAATAACTGTATTTCATTAACTAAAGACTAGGTAAAGTGTCTACAGTTTTTTTTACTTGTTTTACTCAACAACGACGACGAGTTTAATCGTATAATTGAACTTCAGAATCCAGTATAAAACAAACGAACAGCAACAACACGACAACGACTACACTTGCATTATCATAGCAACTAAACGTTAAGACTATCTTCATCAGCCTTCTACTACCACTCATCTCAACAACTCTTAGTCAACTTCTACACCTATCTCAGCCTATCTCACCTCTGAGCGTATACTCTTCCTTCTGCCGCTCTCTCCGTCTCTCTATCTCTCTCTCTCGTTCACTCAGCCTACGATCGGCCGTCTAGACATTTCGCGCCAACCCGCACCTGACCTGTCTGACCCGCTCGCTGCTATACAACAATCAACTGACCGCTGTACACTATATTAAATTAGGTTGCACCATTGTAATTACACAGCTTCGGTGAGACGCACGATCTCTGAGTAAGAGAACAGATCTAAGTCTAACATGAGGGAATATGATGTTAATACTATAATAATACTCTCATAGACACAATGTGTCCATGAATAATAAGAACACCAACCTTACATACCTTCAACATAGATTAACCAATTGCTATAAATAATACTTTATCGACAATGCAATGATTCTCTCTAAGCACCCCTTGCGGTCAATCCGGTCATATGCCAAATTATATTATAATTACTGATAGTGCGAGTGGTGTCAAGTCGAAGTCGAATTGAAGAAGGTCTACTCTATCTCTTACGTATCAGAAACTACACACAAAGGTGGAAGTACAACGCAGTCGGCTTTGACATTCGCAAAATGGGTCTTATTATAATAGTCCCGGTCTTGAACATATTATAGTCATCGAATGAAGTAACGATTGTTAATATTTCTACCATCTTCATGTCTATTTTACCTGCTGAAAACTGGTCTTCACCTGGCATGGTTTATATCTAATCATTTAAACGAGGCCATAATTAACCTCATAAAATATATACTACAGTCAAAATGGCGATCACCAAACGGTTATTAAAATACTAAATACCTATTCATTTGTTATAAGCCGTTGCCTTGCGCTTGGATTTCGAATGGTGCATTAGAAATTTGGAGATCACGCTTACGAAACGGTTGGATGTTACAAAGAAATTGGCCACAGCAACAGCATCGTATAAAATTTATATACAATCAATACACATTAATCGCCTTAGACACCTTTATTACTAATCTTCCTTAGCAATAAATAAGTCACAATATTTTTGTAAAATTGTAGTCGACTTGATTTGTCTGATTTGTCTGTACACCGTGGTTCAAAAAAGTAAGCCAAATAATTATTGTTTTTCAAATATCTCTAATGATAGATAACATATAACGATAGAAGTTTATAAATATTTAGAGAATTGGACCAAGAATACGATTCCAAAATTTCAAGAGAAAAAGTTGAACGGATAAAAAGATATGAATCCTTCAACTTCATATGCCGAAATTTCAGGAGTTTACGTCGGTGGTTTTCCTGGACTTTACTGAATGACTATAATAGGTTTTGAGCAACTTATAAAAATATAAGGTGCTCAAAACCTATTATTTTAGCTGTGGCTGGACTGGGAGCGCCTCTGAGTAGGTTTCTTTAAGAAGCGCTATATAAAGTCACGAAATGAATGAATGAATGTTAAAAATTATTACTTTTGGAACTTTTGTTACTTCGAGGCATGCAATAATTATAGTCGACTGTTCATAGCGCACATGATAGCTGCAGCGTCGTTAAACAGAAGCTGCTCTTAGCAATTATAGAAATACAAATTTAAGACATGATGATAAGATTTCTACATAATCAACCGCTTCATGCAGGCCACAGATGTCTCAAATGCAATAGATATGCGTGGGCCTAAGTGGGCGAATTAAACACCTTCAACATCTCTTTTACTCCAAATTTATAAATTTAAAAAACGCATATAATTTTAACATCATAATATCATCATTGAAATGCAATAATGTCTGGTCGTGGGGAAGGAAGTCGACGAAAATGGTCTTATGATATAAATAGCGAATGTAAAATCTCTTACTGTTATTACCAGCAGTGTAATTGCTGGTCTAGCACCTTGCTCACAAGTGCTGTATCATGCCGAGCAAATTTCTGCCCAGGGTAACGGCCTCTGTTGTCATAGACCCTGGTCAAATCGGATCCATCCATCTTACCGTAGGATGATGCCAGTCTTGAGTGGGTATGTGCGAGGAGGGAGACCTAAAGCACAAGTATAATTAATGACAACACTAACTGACCTTCGCTACTAGAGCCACCAGGCGAATACATCGCCAACCGACGACATTCTTTACATTATTTTTTGCGCACCTTCGAGGAAGCTATTAAGGAGCGCTTCCATCTCAGACACGGCTGAGTGAAAAAACACTACTGTCTAATAAAGAGAGAGTTTTATGGGTCAGAGCTAATATTCATACGTATATATGAGGTCCATGTTGCAATTACCAATGGTGACTAACATGGCCGCAGCGCGTCTCTTGGAGTCTACGAGAGATGCGCTATATAAATATGAAATTACACGTGAATAGGTGCACTAGATTAGAAAGTTGATGACTTTTTGGAGAGTGTTACGTTTTAGCGTTTCTTCCTCAGATAATTAGTTTTTTAGATTTTGAACGATAAAAAATAAAGCTCTCTCTATCTATCGAAGTATATTAGGCCTAATTGCATTAAATTGTTATAGGCTACAGACTAACAGGAGAGATATAATTTATTTTATTATTATTCCAAAAGTTTAACGTCGTCCTATAACATCAATGGCCGTTGACGATACAAGTAATCGACCATCACAGCCATAAGACATTGCTAAACAATAAATGAAATGCAGATCTCATCGTAAACACCTGCATCACAAACTCATACAATGTTATAAATATCTCAAAATAATTTTCTTTGTATAATGTTTCGGCGCTGAAGCTACCTCCTTTAAATACTTCGATAACCGACGGCGTTCTTTATAATTATACGCACCTTCTAGAGAAAGCTATCCAGGATCGCTCCCAGCCAAGCCACAGCTATGGGAAACTGTACAGACGCAAGTAGTTAATAAAGACAGAGTTTCAGTGGTCAGATGTAATAATTATTATACGCAGATTTGAATTTGTGGAGGCCTGTAAACGAGAAAGCTCGTCATCAAGTCCTTGGAACTATGAGTCGTCGTCTCATCGTGGAGCTATGAGCCAAACGCGCTGCAACTTTAGAGACTGTGGTAACAGAGATCGCGCAAGCAAGAGGAACCAAAGATGCAACTCCTGAGAAAGCCAGTTTAACCCTAATCCGAACAAGGGGGGGTCTGGCCAGACCCCCCTCCATATATTTCATGCATAACTTTTTTAAAAGTGATAGTTTCTCAAATTGCTTTTATGACTTTGTTCCTATATGGATGAGCTACAATTAGCACATTTAAACGACCAAATCGATTGAGTGATAAGGAGATACTGAGGATAATACTGACTGAGACTGTATAATGATGGCAGTTTCGACAGTGAGAACAACAACAAAGAATGTGAACATGTAGAGATGCCAAAGCCTGAAGAACAACCTTCAAGTGTTTCGTATGATGAAAACAATGTTGAAATTGAAGATTATGATGAGCATGATGATGAGACTGGTCCTGGTAGTGAAGATAACAATGATGAAACTGTTGATACTGATAAAGCTGAGAGACCGGAATACAAGTCAAGATCCGGATATGTTTGGCAGTCTAATGCCCTACTACCAGGAGGACCTTCTCTGTTGCAAATTGTAGTAAAATAATTATGTGGAAGAAAAGAATACGGACACAATGGGAATATTCAAGATAGTTTTGACAAGTTTCTAACCACCGGGATGAGAGACATCATCATTCGACATACAAACCCGACAGCAAAAGCTAATGGACTGCGATACATGTGTACAATTTAGGTAAAGGCATATTCCATTAATTTTTTATAGCTATTTTATAGAAAACAGTCATACTGACTTTGAATATAACAACATTTAATACTAATTTTACTAGAATTATGATTACTTTATTTTATTTTCCAAATTTTATAGATAGACAGTTGTAGAGTCGATCAAACATGTATGGCAAACCGTTGCAATTAATGTTACTAAACATCTAGTTTAAAATTAATCATAAAAATAATTTATGTTGCATAGAAAGACTGATACTTTGTTGTTTATAGTTATTCTGATATCGTCCTACAAAATTGGCATAATATAAAAAACACTATTACCTATGAAAAACCTACATTAAAACGGGGGGTCTGGCCAGACCCCCCTTTGTTCAAATTAAGTTGGATTTTCGCTTGTTCGGATGAGGGTTAACACACCTCTGCAAACTATTTCACAAAGTCTATAAAAAAAACAAGTTCGCCATGTCGTTTTATTAAACATGATATGGATGTGGTTAACGTTTACTGATACAAAACCTGCATGGTATCCACCAGTGTTATTTTAGTTCAGAAAATCATTTCTATTTTAGTTTTTATTCAGTTCTTCATCAAATCATTTCAGTTTAGTTTTAGTTTTAGTTTTGCTTCTGGTAATCATTTTAGTTTTAGTTTAGTTTTTATTCATAAAATCATTTTAGTTTTCGTTTTCGTTTTCGTGAACTAATGACTAATCTTTTTCGTTTCGTTTTCGTTCACTAAATTAACCCTTTGAAGGTGAAGTGAAGCATTGGAACGTTTGTGGTGAGGTGGGGTATGGCATGCCCCAATAGGCTTACATGTTTTTGTTGTTGCAAGATATCAAAACGACAATATTAATTCGATATCAATAGAAAACATTACTTGTGAATCAAACTATTCTTTTCATTCATTCATTCAGAGCATTTATATAGCGCCCCTTCAAGAAACTACTCGAGTCATAATATGACCAATTAGCAGATAAACTGGCGATTATCATCAACAAATAACTTTCAAACCTTTTTTGAAATGGCCAGCAGGTGAACTAATCACCGTCTAATGTCTACTTACCACCAACCTTATCAAAAACACGAATAGCCAATATTTCAAGTGCGACATAGTCGTCATTATCTTCAGCCATCTCAGTGCAATGTATGTTCGTTCAAAATACCTGAAATTGCTGTAGTGTCCGTATTTCATAGTCACTAATGTAGACAAAAATAATAATCCAAGCTGGTACCCCCGTTTTTTCGCTAAAAGCGTAAAGTAGAATAGTTCTTGGATGTGTCATACCCCACATTTCCTCCAAAGGGTTAACAGGTGAGTAACGTTCAGCAGGTTTGGAAATCAAGTGTTGTGAATAAGGGAGAGCAAAGCGACTGGAAAGAATGAGGTTAAGTAAACAGAAATTAGAAACTAAGCCATAAAATTAGCCTATACAGTTCAGATGGAAAGAATCAACCTGTCCCACTTGCTTCTAAGTGAGTGGGGGTAGAGTATAGCAGTGTTAAACTGGAGCCATTCAAGCGTGCAATTGGCTTACCCCTCGCCCAAAAGGGATTAATCCGTGCCTGGACGTAAAGATTCAAATATGTAATTAAAGTGTGGTGCATGAGGGACCAATAAGATAGACCTTTCAAAGGCTGAGGTTATTTAAAGAGGAACCAGCAAGCCTAGTCAACTGCAGTCAACAATCGCTTCTTTATGGCCTAGAAAGACCAGAAGGGGTAGAGTGACAGTAATTTATGGCCTATTCGTGCGCATCGTTCAACTACTTTGCGCTTGAAAATTCCAACAAAGTACTTGTATTTTCTATAGTTTTCGTTCAGGATTTCAATATCGTTCTCGTTTTTATTTCGTTTCACAATGATTCTTTTTCGTTTTTATTTAGTTTCAGTTCACAATTTCTTTCTAGTTTTCGTTTTCGTTCTCGTGAACGATTGCCTATTCTTTTTCGTTCTCGTTTCGTTCTCGTTCACGAAAATAACACTGGTATCCACCCATTGATCAACACAATAATTGAAAATAACTCATGAGAGTGTACGACGAAGCTAATAATATCGATAATTCAGAATTGTTAAATAAGAATCAAAATTACGCAAAATCCTATTTATATACAGGCATTCATTAAAAAGTGAAGCTTCATTGACCAACTTGCAGCATTGTGCAAGAGGAATTAAAGTAATGGTGATCTAGTGCTTGTGGGGCGCGGTGGTGTAATTGGTATGTTAATTGCCTTGCAGCCGAAGGGATGCAGGATCAAATTCATCTCAAATCGCCGCGTAGGCACATTGGGCAAGTCCTTCGCTCGCAATTGCTCAGCGCTTAGGCGTGAAAGTCTGATGCAGTGTCCGTTCTGCAGTCGGAAGCGCCTCTGAGTTGATAGCTTGAAGGGGCGCTATAACAGTTGCACATACATACAAACAAGAGTCCGCTAAACATGTGTGATACAGTGGTGATTTAGACACCTTTATCACGTATCAACCTCATGCTATAATTCGATAAAACTGTAACGTAAAATACAATTAATAGCTTCACACGAAAAGGGGTCAACCGTAACGCTATTAAGCATCTTAAATACAGCATCACACCGAGTGGCGCCAGTCCTTAGTCCGGATTACAGAGTAGGGCGACGCTCTTAAACACACTCTATTTACTATTATGGAAACTCATTGAAGTAGAAACATCCATTATTATGATATCGACTGATCGTCAAATTGGACAATGTTTTGAGCTTTGCTGAACACCAACGAGATCGATGTCCTCCAAGTTGTTTACGACCATTGTACATGCTTTCATCTCTGCACGAGTTGATTACTGCAACTCCTTACTATTTGAGATTCATAACATTCTTCTGTCATCTGCGCAATCTGTCTTGCATGTCGCATGTCCATTGTCTATTAATTGTCTTATTGCACGACTTTTGAGATACTCACACAATCTCCACATACATGCAGGGGCGGATCCAGGGGGGGGGGGCAATCCGGCCATGGCCCCCCCCATTCAGAAATGCCATGTATCGTGGCCCCCCCATTTGGTTTCAGCGGCTGCTGAATGGTATGTTTATCCCGAAAATTTGGCCAAATAACCAAAGGAAAAATTGTGTAATTACTGTCGTTTATAAGACTGTGTAGGAAGTTTATACATTGTATATGAATCAACTTGCTAAAAAATGTTCACAAAATCATCAATGTGTGTCTTGCTGTTGTTATGTCATGCCATTGTACTATGATTGAGCTAGAATATTGTTTGTCGTCTTTACTCTTTTATGAGGAAAACATCATATCTCATATTAGCATGTTTAAAATTTTCTGTATGTATCAGTTACGAATCAAATGTGTAATAAGAATAGTAATCAAGAAAAGTTTGTGACATTTCATGCACCGTGATGCACGTGACAATATTACTGCAAAATATTAATGAATTTGCCAAAGCAAAAGATTTAACATAACTTGTATTGTTGATGTTATTATCAGTTAACCATTTGCTGTTAAGCAATGGTCACAAAAGACATTGAACAATAACATTATATCATGGCTAAGTTTGGTGTTAAACAACGAACAATAATTATGTTATGACAATGTTATATAGTAGGCTATATCTCGGACGTTATGAATTTATTGTTACTGTACTGTATAAGATGTAAATTTGTCGTCAACGGCCTTTTGACGCCAAACGACGACGTTAAACTTTGGTGAAAGAAAAGTTGGATTTGGATTCATTCGCTTAGATGGCAAGAGACAATGTAGGATGCAGTGAATGATTATGTTGAATAACAAAACGAAATTATTATTGAGATTGTCAAGTTCCACTTAGAACTTTTTTGACATCCAGATTATTAATAAACGATGCAAACAGAAATCATGCTTTCCTCTGTTGGTGAAAGTCTTAAAGGTGGAATCAAAGGGACAGCGATACTAATCTCTACGTTATCAACCAGCATCGTTCAACTGTGTTTTTGAAGCAGGAGCTCAACCGCTGTTCTATTCCCGGGTGACGCCAGGCGTAAACGTAGATAAAGGAGGAGGTCATATTATTGCTGCTTCTTTCATGGTTCTATTTGTCTGTTGACTCAATCGTCTGTAGCTAAGGAAGAGTGTTTTATGTGCTTAAGGCTTCACCCAACATAAAGAAATTCCATCATTATACGATTCATTTGCACGAAATAATCGACGTCGTCTCGAAACAAATAAACATCGATGAAAATCTGTCTAATTACAGCACAAATAAGTAATACGCCTTGACAGGGACAAGTTGCTCTGAATTCTGAAAAGATGATTTATCATAATTTGATGCACGCCTTAAACACCTCTAAAATGGTACTAACCGATCAATAAAAGTCCCAAATGCATTACTTCGTCTGTGATCCTGCGTCTACGTGTTCTACTTTCATCATGCTGGTCATGCCACTTCGTCATTAGAGAGATGCTACCAACGCCAAACGAAGATTATCTGATTCAAACTTCAGTTGATTAGGGATAATAATAACTTTGACAGCCACAAGATGTCGCTAAGAATCTAAATAATGCAATGCTCTTCATTGTGACTGAAGTTATTACATTTAATCGATAACATGGAAAAAGTGTCACATTATAATCGTTGGGTGGGATATCCACTTAGGCAACGAACTGTTGATAAACAGCGAATAAAATGTCTACCATCGTGTGGCGCCAGTCAAAAGTCTGCATAAAAAAGGAGGGCAATGCTCTTAATTTTATGTATCTTCTTTTGTAGGATCGTTAGTGGAAAACATTTACGAATGAATTAAATGTCTTATTTATATCACTAATAAAAAGATAATTAATAACAATATGAGCTACTAACAGAACAGACAAAACAAGAGCGCTAATTTAACAGCTACCTCGTCAGATGGTGCACTTATAATTATGCCAGCGCTACATACATGTAAATGCAGCAAGGAATTATGTTAGAAGCTTATGGCATGGATAGGGTTGAAGTTTAAAGATGCGTGGAGCCCGGCTTCGAGCCTCTTACCATTTAACGGTAACTGAGTAGAGATCTAGAACGAAATTCGTCACTATCTACAGGTATTTACTCACTTATATTGATCTTACTGACTTTCGCGCCTGGTGACGTTAAAGGGAAGCTCCATCTACCAGATGACATGGATAGGCTATATTATTTATTATACTAATTATATAAGTTAAGCATTGAATCATTATACAATGCAGCTCTAGACATAAACACCTGAAACATGAAATCTTACTGTGTTATAAATACAAAATGATTTTAAAAAATTGTCAATCGGTGGCAAGTTAACACTAAGACATCGATCACGGGCACTGACGCTATTAAAAAAAATTGCTGTAATAATTATGCCAAACAAATTTTGATCGAGGGCAACGGCCTCTGCTGTCAGAGGGTCTCGTCAAACGATCTGGATCCCCCCGGCACGGACGCAATAATCATGATGTTAGTGGGCGATTAAATAAGCACCATATCATTGGATTGCGACGATCTGAAGCCTGTATTATATGCATGAAAAGCGCGGCGTACATGTCATGGAAGACATCTGTATCATGACATGGCGTCGTTAAACAAACGATCAGATTTAAAAACATGATAAATTATTATTTTTCAATGTCATTATTTTAGTGTTCGTTGCTTACCAGCATAATGATTGCTTTCAGCTAACGCCATCCATCAGATTCGAGTCTACTGCAGCCACCTAGCGAATACTTCTTCATCCAACGACTTTACTTTTGTTCAGGGATTTATTTTATCTATTCGTTCAATAGTTCATACCAATGCGTTTATAGTGATGATGACGACGACGACGACGACGACGACGACGACGACGACGACGACGACGGTTGTGGTGGTGGTGGTGGTGGTGGTGGTGGTGGTGGTGGTGGTGGTGGTGGTGGTGGTGGTGGTGGTGGTGGTGGTGGTGGTGGTGGTGGTGGTGGTGGTGGTGGTGGTGGTGGTGGTGGTGATGATGATGATGACGACGATGAATGGTGTCACAACTGGTTATAATGGACTTTGAACATCGCTACAAAGGACATGATGAGCGACATTATTAATTTTTACACTGTAGGTCTATTATAGGTTGATTCGATCAGATGGAAGAAGGAGGCTTTGGGAGCTCTGTACTCTAACGCAATCCATTCTGCCTACTGTGTTTATAATTTCTGCTAAATGCCTGTTTGAGGTGTTTAAAAAAAGAAATAAAACCATGGCTACCGCCTTGCTGCAACCTGAGGTGGATAGGACCGAAGGAGTGGACCGTGTCTGTAAGGTCATCGGCGGAGACTTGGGCTGAGACTTGGAAGGGAGGGCGGGCGAACGAGTGGCGCCGACGGAAGGACGTGTGATTTTGGGCTGACGAATCACTGAGTCGTTGACAAAATTTTCCACTTTTGGCGACCAAAATTTCGTGCGACCTTATTTTTAGTCGTCCGGCTGAAATTTCCAGGGAATATTACCTATTTTCCCATTGCATTGCACTGTATAAAAAATATTAAACGCTTCTACTAGGGTGAACCGCTCAGAGGATCCCAGTGCCCAAGGCCATATTGGATGGGTTCACCTGCTGGTAATTTAACTAGGATTTAAAACAGATATTTGTTCGTGATAATCGTCTGTTTAGTTGATAAGTGATCATAAAATAATAGTTTAACTCAAGTTAATGTTGGCCATTTGATACCACAAATAAAAACATGTATAATGGGATATGTCACAGCCCACCTCTAACGTTGCGATGCTTCACCTCGCCTCCGAAAGGTTACATGTATATGCTTCACCATTGCCCATTAACATCGTATTGCCGTTGCCGATTAAATTCTAATATTATGAATTTTGCTCTTGAGCAGAGCTACTGGACGGACACAGATTTGACGAGGGCCTATGACAACAGACGCCGTTATGTCTTCAGAAATTTGTTTGGCATATTACAGCACTATTTGCATAAATCTTTACTATACATTGTATATCCTCCGTGCTAGAGACTAGAGTCGGGAGCGCTTCTTATTAGTCCCCCTTGAAGAAGCGCTATTATAAATTATTGAATGAATGAATGAATATAATGTGGCCGATTCGTCGGCAACAGCCTTGGGCGGCCTTATAATTGATAATGCATCGTGAGACCTAGACACCTTCAAAAATTGATTTTAAACGGATATGAATAGAAAAAACAAGCGATTTATCGCCAGTTACAACCTTAATAAGTGCTTACATCTAATTACGTATAATTATCGATAATCCAAACATAGACTCCAAGTCGTCTATTCAGAATAACAAGGACGTATCTTAAATTTAGAAAGTGTTGGGAATTTGCATTTTTATGTTTAGACAGAAATATCAATTCACAGTAATAACTGCTTTTCAATTTTTTTTACGATAAGATGCTAACATTGAACTTAAACAAACACCAATAGTCGTTATTGTCTTAGACATCATTTTTAATTTTTAAAAAATATTTTTATAAGATACGTCTTTGTTATACTCATTATTATACTCATGACAACTAGTAGATCACGGAAAAACAAGGACGTATTTCAGGTATTTATGTCACAAACGACCTGGAAGAAACATTACAAAGAGTACCTACCACCATACTCTCTTAATTTAAGGTATGCATTAACATTTTCAATTAAATTATTCGATTTAATATTTACTTGCAATTAAATGTCAATTTAAATGTTTTTAACGCTTCATATAACTAATACACTGAAAAACCAGGACACTACAATTTAATTCATAAAATGCACTAAACCTAACACTAAACTCTATATCACAATATTTTCATCATCTAAACCAACCCTATCACTAAACCTAACCTTCAATGATACACATTACACTAGGCCTACTGGAATAAGACAGGTTCTTGTTCGGGATAGGTTTGTGTCCGTGCAATTGTGCCTTTGCACCTTATCAGACACCCTACCATAAATACCACACGGATATTAATACTGACAAAATTAGCCTACATCGCATTTTTGAAGGCCGAACTTCATTCGGCCAACCACATATATTTTCTACATGAAATTTTAATGCTAAGTTTGCTATTAGACTTGGCAAAATTAGCATTGGACTAAGGGTAACAGAAGTTAGCCGCATCATTCATTAATAATGTCTTGTAATATCGCTCGCTTTGTAACAATGACAAAAAATCCGTCTTACCATTATTCGAATCATCCTTATCATCACTGCCCCATATTTCATCCAAAATAGCTGTTACATTCCTTATTTTTCGTCTGGGACGATCCATTATTTACCACGCAAAATAACAATTTCGAGAAAATAATTAATGTTGACACGCATATCGCAGTCAGTCGCGCGACGTTGTGATACGGCCTTGTTATCCGCAGAATTGAGATACGTCCTTGTTATTCCAAGCATGTGACCATAATGGGAGATACGTCCTTGTAACTCATGCTGTAATTTTACACACATGACTCGGAGATACGTCCTTGTTATACGAAATGGTAGGTATAATTTAGTAGGACGTTGTAAGGAAATAAAACCTTTTTTGTAGGTTTACATGAGATACGTCCTTGTTATTCTGAATAGACGAAGTTTCATTTAAGAACTAATGACACTGTAGAGCTGCGGCAGTGCCAGTCCCAAGCCAAGAAACATCAGGAGGGCGACGCGTCTCATCCCTGTTATGACACAATGTCGTTAATGAGCGACCAAAGAAAATAGCAAACTGGCTCTAGAATTATTATGGTCAAAAGATCAAGTTCAATAACGCCGATGTCTACGCGTACGGATTCAAGCCAGCTCTCTATGGCTGTCCAGAATAACAAAAAGTTTCAGAAAACACCCAAAGTGAAGTTTTTCCCATGATTTTGTTCATGTGTGGCCTACAGATATTATTTACAGATTTTTAAAATGTCATCCTGAGGTCTCTCATGGCCCCTGAACTTAGGGACCGATTTTGGTCAAAATCGCACTGTATTTTCAATACGAACAACTGATATCTAAGCAGATAGGACTTATAGTTGCACTATTAGACACCAAACTGATATAATTTTCATTACTCCAATATTATTCCATAGTCATTCTTTGACTTTTGATTGTGTCATAATTTAAATTCTGTTAGGATCCAAACAGTAAACCATAACAGTTAAGACATTCTGGCTAGCAAATAATATTATGATGCAGAAAAACATGTTTCATATATATGGTAATTATAGTTAATTGACTTTTGTAAACGGGGTGAAGTATAGCTTATTTTCGTGTAGCTAAATCAATGTCCGTGATAAAATTTGTGTCTTTATTTCTTCTTCTTCTCAACTCAATCCCTTGTCTACTCGTCTATCTATGATGAATGCACTGTCGGTGTGAAGAAAACACGGCGAGGGGCTAAGCAGAGAATTGTTGCTGAACATTGGATGGTCAGTGATCGCTTGTTTTACACACCTTCATAAGTTATGAACTAGATACTATTAAAACGGTAGCTAGAAATCGACGTTGGATAACTTTCCATTTCGGTAGGTTTAACGATAATGTTAAGTGACGTCCACGAGCAATACTCAAGAAAAAAGATAAACTGTCTACTTCTGTGCGCAGCGGCTGAGCAACGCCAGGGTATGGCGGGGTAAATGTCGTTGTAAAAAGGCCTTTGCCATGGTCGTTGCCATTCCAGAATTGTTGCCCTGCCCCTTGAATAGCAATATCCGCACTTCGAGTCGCCGTTGCAGCTTTAACAAAGCATCATACGCATTCGAAAATGTGTGTGTGTGTGTGTGTGTATTTGCTGTTTAACGTCACTGTGTGGTAACAAATACCATTAGCGACGCCCTCCTCCTTTACACAGGCTTGATAATGGCACTGGCAGTGGCGGAGTTATTCGAAGATGTACATGTAATTCAAAGTAATAATTTATATCGATCCTTCAGCAGAGGCAATGATTCCTGAAGTCGAAGAACACAAGATTGAATTCAAAGCAACTGCAGAAATGTATTTACTATTACGAACTGTACTGGAATTTAGTATTCGGTTGTAATAATGTATAACGAATAATATATAGTCTCATTGTCTACACATGCCATTGCGGTATGCATTTTTAATTACAGTTCAGCACTTATTTAATTTTAAGTTTATTCCTGCCTCTCGGCGGTCACAAGGTGTCGTCTAATAATTACTGAAAATACTATGATACACTTAGACACCTTCAGAACGGATAATATTTAGGGTATAAATAATCAAAAAAGCGTTTAATCGACATTCAATTTCATCCATTTGTCTAAAATCAACACACGGCTATCATGCCTAACCTTAATCATACCAGCATATTAGACAACTTAAAGGTACCGGGTGGGGCCGAACGGACCACAAGCATACATATACATACTTGAATATCAATTTGTATTTCGTTTCGTCGCTACAACCAAGATAACTGCAATTGATATTATAAGCGCTATAAATATATCACTAACAACATTATTGCAACAAGATACCGCAACATGCAAATCGTTATGACAGAGCGTGGATGATAGTTGTAGCGTCGTTGATGAAAAGTTGCTTTTACCGATAGATATATAAATTGAAACATTATGATGAGAGATCGCACATAATCAACCTTCTAAGTCAAAAGATGTTGCAAACATTGTATTTGATATGCACAGTGCTCGACTTAAACACCTTTAACATAACGTTTTCTGACACTATAAATAATGCAAACTACTTTATTTTTAGGCTTCCTCGGGATTCGTATGTATGGTGGCAAAACTGGAGATGATGAATAGAAAAATTTCCTACCACCGAGTAGTATTATACTATTCCTTATTTTCAGAGAAAGAGGATGGGCGAGCGGATCATAAAGGAGTTGAGTCTGAGATAGCGTCGCTAGACCAGTCGACCACAGCAGCACTAGACTTGGGTGGTGCCAGGCCAAATCATGGATTGAGGAGAATGGCGGTTAACATAGACGTTTTCATGACACATGTCAATTTAAAAAGTACCAAACCATTGAAAAGGATCGCCTTCGAAAGCAGGAACAATTTGAGTGCAATGTAATAAGGCTAAAAAAACAGACTATGCAAAAGCCACAATAGAACGATTAAAGCAGATAATAAATTTTTTGTGTTAAACACCCTTAAAATTGATATATTAATTTTATTAATAATCAAAGAACAATCGCTTGGTAATAACAACAACAATCACGAAAAAAGATTTGCTACAACAGTTTCATATCAGCTGATAAACATCGTAAATATTATGTCTCCTGTTGAGTGATGCCAGACCTTCGTTATCACCCAACGTCGTTAAACAGCATGTACAAAAAAACAAACATTTCAGAACTTCCATTTCGCTTGAACCATCGACCATTGGTTTTGAATTACCGACTCAGTTCAGTCATTTCATTTAAAACAACCGATGCAAGACTGAATGCGCGGCTATAGTTGGAAGACCAGCAACTAGAATAGATGGTATAAGGTCATAATATACATGGATAAGAAAAAATGACGCCAAACCATTGACAGTTTAGTTCTCGCTCGTCTTACACACATTTACAAAATTATTGTAACAACGTATAAAGTTAACCGACTCGTTTAATCAACAGATGAGACGGCGAACCGTTACGGTGTGTATACCTGGGCCCCACCAGTCATTCTATGGAAATAATGAGAATCAAATTGGAATAAAAAAAAGCATTGAGTGGTGCGAGTAATCCGCCATTACAACCGTAGAATTACAGGATCAAGACTGTATTTCAACATTGCAACATAAAAATGTTACATTACAACGTAAGATTGCATCACAACAGTTTTCAACATACAATAATATTATTTTTAGACTGCAGCGTCAAACAAAATATGTCTGACGCTGCAGTATAAAATATTATTGTATGTTGATAACGTTGATATGATTATTATAATACGCCTGAAACATGAATTCTTCCGGTGTATTAAAAACAGAAAATTTGTCAATCTCTAAGTGCTGTAATATGCCAAGCAAATTTCTGTCCATGGTAAAGACCTCTGTTGTCATAGACCCTGGTCAAATCGGATCCATCCAATCTCTGAAATTTAAATCAAAACTCAAAAAGATGTCACAAACATTGGATTCGATATGCACAGTGCTGGACTTAAACACCTCTAACACGGAGTTTGCCGATTCTATAAATTGAACAAACACGATTTTTTTCAGGTTATTCCCGCGATCTCTTCGCCTAATATAATCACTCGTATGGAGGGTCGACGATAGCGACCATTGTCGGCAAAACTGGCGATGATGAATGGAAAAATTGCATGCCATCGAGCAGTATTACCTAGTGCTTATCTTCAAAGAAAGAGAGAAGGGACGAGCGGATCATTAAGGCTTTGAGTCTGAGATAGCGTTGCTAGACCAGTCGACCACTGCGCTACACTTGGGTGGTGCCAGTCCGAATCATGAATTGAGGAGAAGGGCGGTTAACATAGACGTTTTCGTGACACGTGTTCATTAAAAAATGATAAACTACTGAAAAGATTCGCCTATGAAAGCAGGATCAATTTGAGCGCAATGTAATAAGGTTAAAAAACAGACTGCAAAAGCCACAATAGAACGATTTAATTCAGATAATCACATTTCTGCGTTAAACACCCTTAATATTGATATCTTTATCATATTAATATCGAAGAACAATCGCTTGGTAATAACATCAATCAATCATACCGAGACAAGATTTACGACAACGGATCACAGCTGTCTCCTGTTTAGTGATGCCAGACAATCGTTATCACCATGCATCGTTAAACAGCATGTACAAAATCTTGTTGCAATAATTCCGGACTTCAATTTCGCTTAAACTATTAGACCGTTGATTAGATCTTGTGCATCATTTTAATGTACTCTGATTGTTGCTATAAACAATATGAATGTAGTGCTCGACTTAGACACCTTCACGAAATATTCATCAAAATTATATAAACAAAACATTCGTTTATAGTAACTAAATTTGTAACTACGATAAAATAACAGACACAAAACATGACATGGACCCTCATGGTGGAGGAAACAAAGATAGCCGTCAATTGGCAAAGATTGGCTCAAATATAAAACTCGACCTAATATGCGTTACAAGGAAAATGTTTAACCCTCGGGCTACCAAGCTTTTTTTTGTAACACTGACTACCAGGGGGGGGGGGTGGTTACCACCCCCTGGATTTTGGGTTTGGTTTGAGATATCATAACTTGTAATACACCAATGGATTCAGCATTCATTTCTGCACAAAATGATATATTTAGGTTTAATATATATGAATGCACCCCGAAGTTATGATTTTTTTTCCATGAGCACCCATAGCTTCACAAAACATGTACTTGCGCATAAGTAAAATGTTGGATTCTGTGTGTGTAGAACATGATATATATAATTTATATTTAATATAGTCATATATTCAATTATAAAAACTAGTTATAAGTCTTTTTTATGTACAATAAAAAAGAAAAAAAACATGCATATGTATCGAAAAATCAATATAAAACACGAAATTATGCCATTGTCGGTTTGCGTCAAAAAAATCGACATTTTCACGCATTTTAATTTATTTTGAGCACTTCCGGTCATCAAAAGACAAATTAATTGGTATCAAAAAAAGCCCTTAATCTCTTCTATAGAATGACATAATTTATTTCTCTTAAAAAACAAGTATGGATATGTTATAATAGAAAAAACATGTAAATTTTACAAAAATAAAACACATTTTTATATATTTTAATTTATTTTGAGCCATTCCGGTTGTCAAAAGACAACTCCGTGACCACCAAAATGTAGCCCCACATTCCCTCTATAGAGTGGTATAATTTGTTTCTCTTAATTTTAATTGACGGATAAGATATAGACAAAACTCTAGGGGGGGTGGTATCCACCCCCCCACCTGGTGCCTCGGGTATAATGGGTATAACTTTTGAATGGTATGGTATATCATCACACATTTCACCTCAAAATGTGTGCAAATGAATCCTCTACAGCTACCTAAAACGTCAAAATTTTATTCCAAACGCAAAAAGTTTGATTTGAAAAAAACCTAGGGGGGTGGATACCACCCCCCCCCCTGGTAGCCCGAGGGTTAATAATCAGAGAACTAATTTATAATATCTTCTTGAATTATTTTTGTGTCGTATTAATTAATTCGATCATTCATAATTGAAAATTTATATAGCGCCCAATCACAATGTTTACTCTGAGGCGCTTCCACGACTAAAGATGATGGTCTTAAGCAATTGACAGAAGCAGAAACTTCGTAATCGTAATCTCCAAATGTATAAAGCGTCGTTCGAAAACAAAGCGAAGGGCACCAGCTTATTCACGAGCGCTGTATCTAGACAGAATGGTCGTCCAAAAGAGTAATCTGAAGTCCGTCGAATGTTGTCCGGACAGCAAAGGATCAGAAGTGGTTTAGTAGCTGTTAAGGTGATTGGATTTTTATTCAACTATTGGGAGGTTGGAGAAAATTCATATAGCGCCCTCTCAAGATGCCTCCAGACCTTCCACGTCGAAAGATGAAAGTTTTGAGCAACTTATAGAAAGGTAATATGCGCCTAATCCAAGATCGACCCTGTTTGAATCGGATAGATATGATGACCCAACAAGTGTTTTGTATTTCTCTAAAGCGCCTCTGAGTGGGTATCTTGAAGGAGCACTGTATAAATTACGATTTATTGACTAACAATCTAAAAAAACAACTTTGAATTAAACACCTTTAATACGTAAACAATCCCTTTATATAAAACCCGGAATAATTATATGTTGAATTATTGCTCAGAGGGAGGATAGGTAGCATTTTCACATTCGACCTGGATGGAGAGAAAGAACTCACGATTTGCATATAGCAAGAGCATACACACATCTCTCAGCGCACTGGACAAACAAGTATGTAGGAGCAGCACTATTAAAAAACGACAAAGATAAAGTCCTCAACACCACAATCTTCTGCACAGCACTATAATACGTGTGCAAGCCTTGTGTGTTCACCAGCTGGGTGAGAAGAAAATTTCTAGCATTCGATAGCAAATTATAGCGCCCCTTCAAGCAAATTCCAGTTGCAACCGAGAAAGCACGGTGTTGCCCAGTCACTTGCTGAGTCATTGGAGCGGGAAGCACTCTCCTACAACGTCGAACAGAGGACGGCAGAGATCACGCAAGTAAGAAGGAAGGCAAGCAAAGATGGTTTTATAGAGCAGCGATCGGATACGACAATCAAGTGTAAGAGGTCGCGCATGCAGACATGAAGCAGGCCATGGATATTGAGAAAGAATATGAAAACAAAGGCAAAAACTGCTATAATAATTAGCACACAAACCATTCAAGTTATATAAAAAAGATCGGCATTTAACCGACTTTTGACGTTAGAGAATAGTGACAAAAGAAAAACTGTCACCAGTTCAATTTGCATCAGCTCTCACAGGGACGATTATGCGTCAACGGCCTTTGACGTCCGCAGGATTTCACATTGGTAATTAGACACCATCAAAACGTTTCCTTATAAATCTATAAAACATAAAAATTATTCTTATCAACACTTGTCTTCAGTAAATGTCAGCAACAATCAACAGACCCTAATCATCGCATCTAAATATCATATCAGACCTGACGCCGCCTCTATCAGAAGAGTGGCAGTGCCAGTCTGAAGCTTCGAAAAAGCAGGAGGGCGACTCGTTTCGTCTTTGTTACGACAGAGTGACGTTAAACAGCAACCAAACGAACTGACCATAAAATCACAATTTCAAGGATAATATCAACAAAGTATGTTTTAATAACGGCGATGTCTAGCAGTGCAAACCTTGTCTCTTAAGACGGTTACTCTGCATCAGTTTAATTTAATCCAATCCAGCAGCGCAATATCATTATGAACACTATTTAGAACGAAATAAATGAAAAGAGCAGCAGCTTAGCTCATCATAAGGCCATGGGAGCCATTATTAGTTAATGCATTGAAAGCATTTTTGGCCTTGAATAATTATAATTATAGGATGGATTCGATTCTTTTCAAGTTGCAAACTTAAACACCTTTAACACGTGGATAAACTGCTGCTATAAATTCATGAAATTCAGTTTTACTGCATATAAATGCATGGTATGACAGAGGTATAATTATAGTTCCATTCCGACATTGACAAGCTTGCAAAAAGAAATATTTTAGCTAAAACTTTTGAGAATACTAGTAATACCAAGAATTATTATGATTTTTGTAACTAATATAAAAACATAATCATTTCCAAAATAGCCCTCTTATGAGTGCCAATGATCATGGGCGTCCGCAGAAATTTTTCTAGGGGGGCGCAAACTTTAAAAAAAATTGTCACATGGTCTAAATTTAATGGGTGACAGTTTGAATTTCCATATTACCACGAGATAATCCTAAATCCTACATATACATGTACGTTATGCATCCAAATAAAGATTATATAGGTTCGACTTGTACAACTAATCGATAATCACATTGAAAATCGCGTTGTAACAATCACAACCAAATAATCTAAATTAATGTGCAACTATGCGAAAAATTCAAGGGGCGCACTTGCGCCCCGCTGCAGACGCCCATGCCAATGATTCTATTCCTGAAATGGATACACTAACCGAGAAATTTGATATTAATATAGAAAATGAGTTTGAGGAGTTATGTATTTTTATCAGCAAGAGATTTAGCAATGTTTGCAAAATAATGTTTAACCCTCAGGCTACCAACCTTTTTTTGTAACACTGACTACCAAGGGGAAGGGTGGTTACCACCCCCCCTGGATTTTGGGTTTGGTTTGAGATATCATAACTTGTAATACATCAATGGATTCAGCATTTATTTCTGCACAAAATGGTATATTTAGGTTTGAAATATATGAAAGCACCCCGGAATTATGAATTTTTTTTCGTAGGCACCCGTCGATTTCACAAAATGCATACTTTCGCATAAGAAAATATTAGATTTTGTGTGTTTTTGACATAATTTATTTATTTAAAAATAGTTTACATACAATAAAGTCCAATATCCAACTATAAAAATTAGTAATAAGTTAGTTTTAATTACAATAAAAAGAAAAAAACATGTATTATCTGCTGAAAAACGTTTACGCAGACTTATCGGTTAACGTTGTAAAAAAAAACCCAACATTTTCACACATTTAAATTTATTTTGAGCACTTCCGGTCATCAAATGTCAAATAAATTGGTATAAAAAATAGCCCTAAATGCCCTCTATAGAATGGCATAATTTACTTCTCTTGAAAAATAAATTATGAATAATTTTTAATAGGAAAAACATGAAAATTTCATGAAAATAAAACACCTTTTTATATATTTTAATTTATTTTGAGCACTTCCGGTTGTCAAAAGACAACTCCGTGACCGCCTAAATGTAGCCCCACATTCCCTCTACAGAATGGTGTAATTGGTGTCTCTTCATGTCAAAGGACGGATAAGATACAGCCGATAATCTAAGGGGGGTGGTATCCACCCCCCCCCTGGTGCCTCGGGTATATCGGGTATAACTTTTGAATGGTATGGTATATCATCACACATTTTAGCTCAAAATATGTGCAAATGAATCCTCTACAGCTACCTAAAACGTCAAAAAAAATTTCCAAACGAAAAAAGTTTGATTTGGAAAAAACCTAGGGGGGGGGGTGGATACCACCCCCCTGGTAGCCCGAGGGTTAAACTTATTTGTCATTATATCAGCATTATTGTCTACAATACAATACAATGAATATATTGACGGTGTGATGAACAGACGGCGAGGAAGAAGACAATTCAACCACTCTCAGATGTTGTTAACCTTTTAATGCCTAGATGGTAGTAAAAGGTATGGGAAATCATATATCATCCGGCATTAAAGGGTTATGGTAAGTATGCGTGAAAGAAATTCTCGGTCAATGTCCTAAACTTCTGCTAGTACGAACTATGTGTAAAGGAGAATGGCGATTTCAATTACAATCGTAACGACCACACAGGGTCGTTAAAAAGTATTCTCTCTGCCTAACCAAGCATACCTTTTTTAATGTCACAAAACAGAGGAGAGCTCAATGCTCGATCGAATTACACACCTCTGCAAAATATTTAACCATTGCTATATAAGAAATTTTTCGCTTAATCGTCAATTACATCAACTCCAAGCAGACACTATGTGTGGACAACGTTACTTAACTGTAGATGGTAGACATCATCAACCATTGATAAACAAAGGATAAAATTAATGTCTAGCACTCGGTGCAGTAGCTGAAGGCCGAAATAAAATAGGGTTAGGCAAGCTATAGCTCATATGATTCAACATCGCTAGAGCAAAAACTACTGCTGGGTTGGAAGTGCAATGCAATGAGTTTTGACAGTCACAAGATGACTCTAGGTAATGGATTATAAAAATTATACAGCTCGTCTCAACTAATTAATGCATAAAATTTAGTCTATCATCTAATGATGCAAAACTCCCTTGTATGCCACACAATTGTTGTTCGGATTTGTTGACTTACCTACTTGTGCAATGACGTCACAGCGGGGCTTTTTTAACTGAAATAATGGTCTTAGACACCTTTAACATGTATCCGTCTGATGCCATAATTACGTTAATTTTAATCGTTAGTCAATTTTTGCACCTACATTACTAGTCTATGACTCAGATAGCCAAACTCTACAAGGGCTGAAATTTGTGTGGCGATAATAATGTTCTCCACCTACAGCAGCCGCCTGTCTACCTCCCCCACAATTATACATGTAGATTTCCATTCTTTTGTTACCACAAGACTTGACTACTGCTGCTCTCTCTATGCTGACCTACCAATTGCCCGTCTGAGTTGCCTCGATCCCGTCATGCGCTCTGCAGCCCGCTTATTGGCCATATACCCAAATTCAGCCACATCTCCTAATATATGCGTGACGTTCTCCACTGGCTCCCACTCAAGAAGTGAATTGAGTATAGGATATCTACTCTAGTCTGGCGCTACATGTTAGACCTTGTTCCTGCCTACCTATGTGAGCTCTGTATCCCTACTCTTAGCTCTCACCATTTTCGCTCCCTTCTTTCGACTGAACAAAGTCTGCCCTCAGTCCATTTTGCTCGTACTTCCATTATATGCAGAACCGCACTTTCTCGGTGGTAGGACCCTCAACCGGGAATAGTTTTCCTCTGACACTCCGCTTTCATTCTAAAAATCCTCCTCAGAATTTCCTCTCTCCTTTTAAGGCATTATTTTATATTGGCCGCTCTGAGATTGGGAGCGCCTCTAAGTAGCCCCTCGAAGAGGCGCTATATAAATGCATGTAGTGAATGGATTGAGACTCTATGCATAATTTAGCCATCAGAGACACTACGACCAAGGACTGAACAGTTGATCATTCTTCTTCATCTATAATCTAAAAAGAAAACGTCTTAAAGGTGTTTAAAAAGATATACGATTATGGCTTTGGAATATATGGTGTGGAGAATAATTATTGTTTTAGCGAGAGTGACCAAGTATACATGAACCTCTTATTGCTTACAAGTGGGCAAAGATAATAGGATTTTACTTCTGTAAGGCAACGCATAATGCAACTTAAACGCAAGATCAGATCACTGACGCTGAACAATTTTTAACGAGACGGGATTTATTGTAGAATCAACTGTATTTAAATTCGTTTTCAAGACTATAATTGCTGCCGCTTATCTCCATGCCAGTGTGTAGAAATTAGCTACCACAGTAAAGTTAATTAGTGATAGGCCTATTATAGGCACGCTGAACTTTTGAAGAGACTGGACTGGCGTGAAAGAATAAGCTCACACCCTTAATGCAGTTTTATTCGATAATATAAATAAGCCGAGAACGCTTAATCATCAGGGTAAGGTAAAATCTTCTTCACATAAAAGTCGGCGTTAAAATCCATGGCGGCCATGGGACGATGATGATGATAAACAGTGGAAAACATCCGAATCATCGAGTGGTGCCAGTCTAAAGCTTGGGTAGACGATGAGGGCGACGTCAATAAAGCTGACCCTTGACACAGCAGCAAAGGCACAAATGAATCAACAGTAACTAAATCGACCAGTCACTTTGGGCTATCCGTAAATTCTCTATTAAATCAAAATCATTTTTAATAAATTCGAAATTTGTAGCTATATTGAGTGTATTTCAGATACAGTGAAAAAGAAAGCTCCAAAGTACATATAAATTAAAAACTCTGGAAAAATATGTTCACCTCTTCTTAACTCCTGATGCTTGCTTTCAATAAAAATTCTTTGGGGTAAGACATAATGATGCCAATCATACTTTTATGTTCTTTATAGCTTTTATTATGGCAAATGCAGTATGGTTACATGAAACAATCTAAGCTAATATCAATCTCAACTACTAACAGAACAGACAGATTGCAATCATCATCATCAGGCACCTTGGGCTCAACGCCCGTAGGTGTCCACTGCCATTTTCACCAAAAATCTCCACTGCTCCCTGTCCATCGCCATGTGACTCAGCTCCTGGAGTGATGCTCTTCCCCACCCGATGATGTCGTCCAGCCATTCTCTGTGCGGTCTTCCTCTCCGATTTGTCCCCTCCATTCTGCCGAAAACCAGTAGTTTTATTTTCCTGTCGTCCCCCATTCTGCATATGTGCCCAAATAGCCCCATTTTTCTCCTGATCAGCTTCTGCATAATGTTCTCCTTCAGGCGTATTCGTTTGTATAGTGCGACATTGGTGACTTTTTGTGTCCAGCCTATTCTCAGAATCTTTCGGTAGCACTTTCTTTGATTGCAATGCACGGCGCTAATATCATCCATCAAAGGACGTCTATACCCTACGGGGGTTTCCGGTATCGAACTCGATTCCGCGGTTTCCATGCCATTGTGTTATCCAATGCGTCAAGGAGACATCCAAAAATTCAAGCTGCGGAGAATTGAAAATACCTAGTTTCTTAATTTCCCGCTTTGCATTTTCTAGATCAACTCCAATGAAAATTAACAAATATGGCCACTCGTGAAAACACGTTTGTGGGCGCCCATGGCCATAAACAACGGACTCGAAATGCATAATTATAAGGCTCATCTTGAACACCTCTAGAACGTATTCTTTATTTACTTTAAATAATTTGTTTCGATGATTAATAATTGTAATCTGTGTGCCCAAGGGGGGGGTCCGCTCGGACCCCCCCCTTGGGCACTCGAGGGTTAAACCTAAATATTCGACATAACACGATGTAGAAAACATTATATAAGACCACAGGAGCCGAAGAAGCTAATATTATAATCAGAGTACAATACAAAACGTCTCATTATGTTGCATTTCACAGTTGTAACCTAAACACCTTTAATATACATCGTTCCAACGCTACGTATACAGAAAATTCAACTCTTCCATATTTCTATAGTCATATAAGAACATTGTTTTATTGTTGCTGATAGGTACTAAGGCCTCGAACAACGTTATGCAGGTCATCGTCGAAATAGCAAGGCATCTTTAATAATTAATCATAATATTATATAAATTATTACGAACGAAATACTATATTCAATTCGTAAAGCAAGAGGTAATAAAGGTAGTGATACATGCATACGCTGGCAGTCAAGAAATGTCGATAAGCATTATAAGTACTTCACTGAGCTCATCCTAAACACCTTCAAAACAGATTGATCAATTGCTTTAAATTTCGTTTTATCGCCAGATTGCTGAGTCCGTCTAGCAAACACGTCGTACTCAATTAGAGCATCCCTTGTAGTCACGAGGTATTGAAGATGAAATACAAAACGTATGCATTGTGTATGGCGCCATAATTATGAAAGATCAAATTGAGGAGGATGTCTACGTTATCTCTAGAAAGAATTCAGAATTTTATGTTGATATACCTCCTGAGAATCGGTCTTCATCTTGCAGCGTTTATGGTGTTTTAGTCATTGCAGCGACGTCATATCCTCACAAATACAGCAGAATTATTTTCTGTCAAAAAGTCTCCCAGTAAGCGGTTAGTAAAATAACAAATTTGTACTGCTTTGCAATAAGCTTGTGCCCTGCGGCCTGAGCTTGGCTTGCCTTTCGAGTGGCGCTTTAAAAATTTCGAGGTTACATTTTATGATACTATCGGAGATTAATAACGAAGATTGGCCACTGCAACAACAGTGTAAATATAAACACTAGAAATAATTTTTTAAACACCTTTAATAATTTGCAACAATTTGTTCATTTGCTTGTTTCTTTTGAGGTATTATAATGGATCTCTGGAGACCACCATAACGAAACTGATAAAAAAAATAATGGCGTTTGAAAACCTCCTAGTCACAAATGTTTTCGCTAGATGTCGCCGGTGTCACGAAATAGAGTATCCTTCGTATTAATAGTATCCCCAAAATGAGGAAAAGTCGAAAAAAAACACTTTCGCGTGCATTTATTTTTGCAAATTAATTTTCATCTGCTTTGTTTTGAACAATGACATTAACAGGTATATTTATTCCTACTAAATAATTTGTTTTGCTTTGATTTTATAGCGCTTAAAACATTTAAAACATTTTAAAACACTCGGAGACACTAAATAAATTCGAGTTGCCTTTCTCTGAGCATTGCCTAGGTCACTTAAAACAGTTAGAGTCACCTTAAATTTTGATTAGAGTATAAATTTGTTAATTATACACATTTTTCAAAAAATGGGATAGAATGGTTTATCCCTCCGGATAGTCTAGACCGGTTAATTCCATCCGGGGGGATAGATTAATTCATCCTCCCGGATAGCTTTCAGGGGGGATAATCCTTTTTGTGTCACCGGCGTCGTTGCTCGTATTAGCTTTTAACAAGGATACGCTTACAGTTAACGACAAGTCCCGCTTAATTAAGAAAAAATTATTTGTAAGTACTATTAATCACTAGTAAAATACCACTACCTCTGACATACCATTACCCCAGTGTAATTGGAACATTGCCAATGAACTAGTTTTCTACCACACTGCTAAGTGGTTTTGTTGAAGATTTATTTCTTCATAACACGTTACATATCCGAGAAGGGAAGCTGTCCGTTTGGAGACATTATTTTATAAGATAATTATTGTGTGTCATATTGTATGATAGCATAGGTGCAATCACGTCCTAAAAGTTGGGGGGGGACCATAATGAATCACGTCCTAAAAGTTGGGAGGGACCATAATAATAAAGTCAGGGGACCACTCAAAAGTTGAGGGGGACGCGTCCCGTGGGTCCCATAGGGTGGTTGCGCCTATGTATGATAGAACCTCAATCTGGGAAAGTTTAATGTTTTTCTGTTCGCAACTATCGGCGGATTGTGCTATACGCATTGTGGCACACAATAATACATTATAACACAGCTTAAGATTGCTTTACAAAACTACTACATGAATGTGGTTCGCGGGCAATCGCGGCACTTCACATAAAATTATGGACGAATCGCTAATAAATATTTATTTATTTATGCGTCCATCCACATTTTCGGTGCGTCCATTGACGCAACACTTTTGTTTTTGTGCTGTGCTACAGGCAGAAACTTGGAAGCAACAGAGGGGACACGGGGACGGTCCCCAATGTTTGTGGTTGGAACGGTCCATTCTTTTGCCCCCGATATTTAAGGAGCATTCATGAATAGCATCGCAAATTTCTACAGTGTGAGTAGATTCAGAACATTTGAATTAAAGAAGTAAATACATGTAGGCCTACTTCAAAAAAATCATCAGCTATTTTTGATAGGAGAAATGTAAGAAAATGGCTTTAAAAACAGTCATCAGTTTTTTACATGCAAATGGTATGTTCTCGTGAGAAAACATTATACAATACGACAGGAGCCGATTAAATAGTTTTATTTAATCAGACAAACAAAACAAGGTAAATGTCGTTAAGCGATGCACTTCACAATTGTAACTTAAACACCTTTAAAACAAATCTTTAGGTGGCTATAAATTTAAAAAATTCAATTTTTCTGTAGGTATCGAAACATTAAGCGTCAAGTCGTTTTTGAGAGGTCACTAAGTTGTCGACATAGGCGGAGACCTGGTCCGAACTTTGGGGGGGGACGGACGAGCGGCCGAAGGACGATCGCTTATTTAAGCGCAAAGCCTAAAAAAGGTTTTTTGACTACTAAAAAAAGTGTCCATAAATTTTGACGACTAATTATAACAGGGTTGCCAGATTTCGAAAAAAAATAGTCGCGAGATTACAAAAAAAAGTCGCGTAAATCTCGAGATTATCACGAAAAAAGTCGCAAAAATCGCGAATTTAATTCTTGTAAAATGATTATATCTTTAAAAAAGGTGTGCAAGAACTATGAACAGTATTGACATGAAAGTTAATTTTTAAAGTAATTGTAATTGTTCGAGACGCTTTTCTTCTAGGATGAATGCCTCATAAAAGAATTGTGAAAATACTGTGGACAGTAATCACAAAAAGTCATGAATATTAATTTCTAAAGTAATTGTATTTGCTCAAAGGTGTTATTCCTGTGTGATGAGTATCTCTTAAAAGAGGTGTTCAAATATTGTGGATAGTAATCACAAATAATTGTATGAATGTTAAATTTAAAAGTAATTGTAATTGTTCCTATTGTTATGCCTGTTGGATGGGTAACTCTTAAAAGAAGTGTGAAAATACTATGAACAGTTTTCACTAAAATGCAACGAATGTAAATTTTTAAAGTAATTATAATTGCTCGAGACGCTATTTTTGTAGGATGATTTTCTCTTAAGAGAGGTGTGCAAAAACTGCAAATATCATTAACAGTAATCACAAAAGTTATATGAATGTTTATTTCTAAAGTAATTGTAATTGATCCAGGTGTTATTCCTTGTAGAATGAGTATCTCTTAGAAGAGGTGTGCAAATACTATGAACAGTATTCACAAAAAATTACATGAATGTTAATTTTTAAAGTATTTGTAATTGCTCGAGACGCTATTCTTGTAGGATGAATATCTCTTAAAAGAGGTGTGCAAATATTTTAGACAGTAATCACAGAAATAATATGAATGTTAATTTAATGGTCAATCTTCTCTTTGTCAATCTTATCATTGAGACTGATTCGTTTGCGCGAGAGCAAGATTTGAACTGCGATATGTACTTACAAGATTTCAAAATGTCGCCGTCGCGACCGCGAGACAAGTCAAAAGTCGCCCAAAAAGCGCGAGGTCGTGAGAACGAAATTTTCTGTCGCGAGCACTTTAAAAAGTCGCCCAATTCGCGCTTTTCACGACGACATGGTAACCCTAGTTGATGGGTAAAATCAAATTAATTATTTGAATTCTTTTTTATTATTCAACAGTTTAACGACATCTTATAGCAACAAAGGGTGTTGACGTCTTTAACGTTACAGTATCAATGTATTTCAGTTCACTGTTGTTTAAATGTTCCGCAGTTTCTGCTTATAATGTTTATCTTTTTTCTTTTCATTGTTCTTCTTCTGGAATTTGTATTTCCATGGCGACAGTGTTCATAAGGTGGTTGCTGTAGGTCCTCTTTGATGCATTTGTCACTATTTAGGCCTAGTGTCACCATTTAACATACATGCATAAACATACATATATTTAAATATACATTCATTTCTGATTTTAATTTTTATTTATTTTTAATTAAAACATATATAATCAAATAGATTAAATATTCAAAATTAATATGAAAATTAAATCATTCAGCCATCATCTATAAGCTTAAACAATAATAGCAAAAATCGTTTGATTTCAATGCCTATTTAATCTATTACAGAATTAGTTAACACACACACACACACACACACGCCCACATACACACACACACACACAAACCACACTAAAAAAAGCAAACAAATACAACTAAAATTTTAATTCACATGCAATACTTCTTACATAATTTTTTCAATAGTTTTGGTCATAAGTATATTATAAGCTTCAAGATAAATACAATTATAAAGCTTTTATGAAGAAAGATTTTAAGGGTGTCCAAGTAAGGTGTTTTCAAAAAGGGACGATGTATCCCGGTTCTTTTATGGCATCGGTCTTATGCGTTGAACAGATTTTTTTAGTAATTTTTCGAAAATCTCTTTATAACATTGTAAAGTCGTCAGTCGCCTGCAGTGTGTTCATCAAGTGTCCATGTTCTGACACTTAACGATTGGGGGGGGGGGGGGGGGACAAATACATGGACCGTCCCCCCACCACATTCTTTGGGGGGACCGTCCCCCCCTGTCCCCCCCTATGTCTCTGCCCATGGTTGTCGATCAAGTATGGAAATGCTAGTCATCGTCGAAACGCCAAGACGTCGTTAAATATAATCATATATACTACTTTAAAATTATAGAAGCCGAAGGAAATATTATATTACTCCAATACTATAATTGTCTAATTTTGAACAACAACAAGTGGTTAAACGCCGCATTGTATTATAATAGATGTAACTCAAACAACTTTAACTCTAAGTCTACCAATGCTATAAATATAAAAGATACAACGCATCGATAGGTCAGCTCGTAACTCAGTAATAATATTGTGACAATAATTTTATTAGAAAAGGCGATGATTAACTCAACAAGTTATCAGGAAATAGAGACTTGGCATAGTAACTGATAAATAAACCCAATGGCGAAAATATCAAATAATCCCCATAATTCCGTGCTGTGCTCGAGCTGTCGAGCAATCATCTTTCAAAATGGCGTCATGAAGTAGTTTTTTCGACAGTAAATCCAAAACCGTCACTGCTGCTACGAGTTATAAAAAGCACAACTAAGCTTACTCCTCATTAAAAACTAAAGAAGATTTTATATCAGTCAGAATGGGGCAAAGTGTTGGCTAAACAATTAAGCTACAGTGATCATTTGGACACCTTTAAAACTATTTCTTTAGAAATTATAAATAAAGAAAAAGCGTTCAGAGGATAACTGCTCGTGTAGACACCATCACGTAATGTCAACGTCATCGGTTCTTTACGACCAAATTGTTGGGAAACAGCGAATAAAACGCCAACCAACGTGTAATGCCAGTCGAAAGTCTGGATTAAAGGAGAGGGACACCACAAACCGTCTTATTTTAGGACACACGGCGTTGTTAAACAGACGCCAAACGCGATACAATCATTTCTAATTTGAGTACTCATGTAGCATTTAAAATATAAATTAATGATCGTGATATCCACAAGATGCCGCTAAAAGGATAAGATAATGCATTTTCCTCGTGAATAAACACTTTTAACACGCTTGCTGTAAATTCAATAAGATCTATTGATAAATGAAGTCCTACGATTATATTCTCACAGCCTACGCTTGCCGAACTGTTAAAGTGATCAAGTCAGTGTAATGCAAGAATGACTGTTTTATGCTGTGAGAATTCGCGACACACCAATCTTCGCGAAACACCGCCGGACACTTCGCGACAAACTATAGTAGTGTGTCGCGACACACCGGTTAAGAACCTATGTGCTAAGAAATGCGATGTAACTTAAACACCTTTTACATACATTCCACATACGTTATAAATAAAGTAAATTTAAACAATCTGCATGTGTGCGAATAAAAAGTGTAAATAAAATGGGTTGAATAATGAGGAAACAAAACTGCACAATGGATAATAATTCATCCGAATCTCTTTCTTGCATGAACAAATTATCGTGTAACGGGTGTATAAAGCTGAAAGTGAGGCTGAATAGATCTGCTGTGAAAAGCACGGCCATACACGGGTATAATTATTCAGCATGTTTTACATCACAAAAATATGTGTATAGCATATTGGAAAATGACTAGCAGACAAACAACTGTAACTTGGTAGCCTACAGTTAATTAATGAGTCTGCTCATCACATCTAATTGTGTCAGTGGCGAGAAGCGCTTCAAAAATGTTCATAATTATTAGTATAGGTAACTACTGAAACTGCCACCACTGCGTTTATGCTATAGTCGATTGTACGGAGTGTGCAATGGTAGCTGCAGCGTCGTTAAGTAAAAGCTGACCCTACCTAAAAAAATATAAATAGAAGACCAGGTGATGAGAGATCGACACAATCAACCTTTTCAGTCTAGAATGTCGCAAAAACGAATTCGATATGCATTGCTCAATTAGACACCTCTAAAATATTTAATAAGAGCGCTATAAATTGAAAAAACCTATGCCATCTTCTTGATGTAGATTGGCATTGCGCATCTTATCAACTAATAGTGAAAGTCGACGATTACCGTCACAAGAGGCGAAAAATAATGAAAAAACCTCAAACACCTGGAAGTGCTAGGCTAGTCCTAATCCTTTGAGAAGGAGGTGGGGCGCGCTGCTCAATCACATTGTAAGTTTGAGACAGCGTCGCTAAACCACTGTCATTACCATAAAGTAAGAGAAATGAACTCTCCTCTACTTTGAAGGTGCCAGTCCTAATCATAGATTATGAAGCATGGCGATATAAATTGCACCTAATCGTTGAAAATAACTATTTCTGCCAATGAAAATAAAAAATCTGAGTTTCAAGTAATAAGGTAAAAACGACTCTAACAGCCACGAGAGAAAGTTAAAATTAAATAAATGATTTTCAATCTTAAACACCTGTAAAACGCTCTAATGGATGCTATTATTTTCGAATGGTTCTATTCGCTAAGTTACTGTACTTGTACACAGATCTTTCAAATAATATCCTTTGATTTCTTTGAGTACATGACATTGTGACCGACGAACACAACATCGTTCAATAAAAGTGAAGGAAATAATATCTAACACGAGCATAACGTGATATTTAAAAGAACTATTATAGATATCTGCCTATGGAAATATAAAAAATTCGGGCTAGAAATAATAATAACAGATCATAATATCTAACATGAGATAACGGGATATTTAATAGAACTATGGAAATATTAAAAATTCGAGCTAGAAGTAATAAGTCCATTTGTCGTAAAGATAATAATAGCCACAAGAGAATGTTGAAATAAAATAATTAATCTTAGTTCTTAAGCACCTGTAAAACGCATCTATCGGTGCTATAATTATTACAGAACATGCGCTAACCGCTAAGTGCTTACCTCCCTTCGATTCCATTTATTAAACCATCCGGTTGACAGACGGCTACCAATTAGCAATCTGTGTTGATGCTAATTAATGATAAATTGACAATGTTTGTTATCTTGCTTAGAATTGCCGTATATCACTCAAATTGACAAACTCGATAAATAAGGAAATTACGGATGCGCTCTTAGAAGCAACAAGCTATATTTGGATAATTGAAAAGCCGTGTGCCATTGCTAGGTGGCAGTCGTATGGGTAGAAAAAAGAAGAGGGTGATTCCATCCCTCTCTGCATCGTAAAAAAACCAAAGTAGTATTTAATAATTTTCGAATATTACAAGGAATGAAACCAGACTTTATCAACCATACGGTGTCGTTGAAGAATAAATAACACAGTGAAAGTCTTAGACACCTCGGAAAAGTTTTATCCGCAAGAATAAATACAGCAATCACGTCGTATTTGTCGATAACAACAGCCTCGAGGAACGCTAACGATATCAGTGTCATTTTCTGCTATTAGATTAAATTGACTTTTGGAGTTGGATCAAATTTTTTTCTTTCCAACCGATAATTTCTTTATCTTATTTTAATCAGCAATGTATGTCATTAAGAAATAAGGGTGGTGTTGCGCACTAATATTGTAGTTTAATATTTTTCCGCAAAATTTTTGACAGCACCAAAGCAGCATTGTCCACTCCGTTATCCAACTTTCTTATCCATAAATTTTATTGAAAAACTAAAGCAACATCAAATAACTGAACGTTAACCTTAAATCCATTGTATCACTTGTTTAGAATTTCAGTAAACTTGTATTATCAACTCAGTAACACTATCTACGGAATTTTTGAAGACCCCAAAATTGTCCACTCCGTTACGGTCAATTTTACTCTGCAATAAAAGTTCACAAAACTTAGTGGAAATGTCTCAAACACGTATTGTTTGGAATATATACATGAATAGAAATGTATTTATATCACAATTCAAAAGAGAGTACGAAAATACCTGTTTAGATAATTGTAAAACATTAAAGAATTTCAAGACACCCAAGAAATGTCTACTCCGTTACCAAACTTGCTTCTCCATAAATTTTATCGAAAACCTAAGTCATTATCAAATAACTGCATGTTAACCTGATCTTCAATGTACCACTTAGCTAATATTGTTTTAGTAAACCACTCAGTAACATGCAATACGGCATTCTTTTATGCCAAAAGAAATGTCCACTCCGTTACTGCCCATTTTTGCTCAACATTATATGTTCATAAAACTCAATGGTCATGTTTTAGGCATGTATAGTTTTGAAAATTCATGAAGGAAAGTATTTCCATCTTACCAAACAAAAGAGTAAGCACATATATATGGAATATATTTCTATTATCTACCGTAATTCGAATAAATGTCTACTCCGTTACTTCTAAAAGTCCACTCCGTTACCCTTTCCAAACGTATAAATAGGCACCAAATGTAACGGAGTGGAAGGTAACGGAGTGGACAATTTTAAAATAATATGACACCCATTTTGTAATTGCCCACGTTTAGGACAAAATTTTTCTACATATCAATTTTGTTTACTATGGAGATGAAGACTGGTAAATGATGCATACCTGAGCATCTTTAATCTATACTAATTCTTGGTAACGGTGTAGACACCCATTAAACGTATCATTCGCAGGTGACACCTTTTGAAACATATTATTGCGATTTAACTTCGAAAAGTCATTATGTAAAGACTAGTATACATAAACAGAGACATGACTAAATGGTTTGACTGATCTGCAGCGTGCCTAATTGCTGATAATTATGTAGTAGCACACGGATTTATGTGCGGTAACGGAGTGGACAATATTTCATGTGACAGCTAAAAATATTTTTTTCACCTGTAATAAGTATTGTTTCATTGAATGACAAACTTATTAAATGAAAGGCCTTTCAATTTTGTATATGAGGAACATTAAGTTTTGGGAAAACTATCATTTGTGGTCCCAATTTTTAAATGATATTGTGTCGAAAGTGTCAAAAGGACAGTAACGGAGTGGACATTTTGGACAATAAAATGCAACAGATAAAATAAAAGTTGAGGCATATTTCACAATTAGCCGTGAAAACAATAATCTTCTCAATATTAAATTCATAGAAACATCTCCATTTAAAGTAAATTTTGGCGATTTTGATTTTTAAAATCGTTGGGACAATAAAAATGTCAAATTAATCTAATAGCAGAAAATGACACATGTACCTACGTACGTACGTACGTACGTACGTACGTATGTATACATGTGTGTATGTTTGTAAGTAATACTATGTATGTACGTGTTTTTGTTTGTATTTATTTATGCGTGTATATATGTGTGTAATCTATTCAGGCACTATTGTATGCATATGATTATGTAGGTAAGCCTATGTATGCTTGTATGTACAAATGTGCAGTGTATGTGCATGTATGTATGTGTGTAACTGTGTATGTATGTAAGTATGCATGTATCTATGTATGTATGTATGTATGCTCGTATACATACATACAAGCACACATACATACGTACATGCATACAAACATATAATTATTATGTACATACATACATACATGCATACTCATACATACATACATGCATACATACTCATACAAACATACATGCATATATACATGTGTGCATGCATGCATGCACACATATATACAATACATACATTAACATATACATTCATACATACACATACACACATACATATATACATATATGCATACATACATAGCCTACTACACTGTATCTAAGTATAAACCCAGAGACGGGGGGTAATGGCGGGGCGGGGTAATGTCGCACTGTGGGTAATGTCGAGGGGCAATGGGGGAGTAATGGCATGGGTTATGGGCCGGGGGTATGTCCTGTTCCCATTATGTTATAGTCGATGCAGCATGGATCTATCAATGCTGACGCCTGGGGTCCGTTGGACCCCAGGTGTGCTAAATATGCCTTAGGTGTCTTTCTCAATTTTTTTCAAATCAACCAGGGGTGCTACAGTCCCCCCAACTTTTTCGTGCATGTAAAGGGAAGAATTGTTGAGGAATTTGAATTATTTCAGATTTTTACTATTTATATAAAAAAAGATATTCAAGATATCGCACCTCTAGGGTCCGATGGACCCCAGGTGTGCGTTAAAGGGTTAAGATCGTCGGCGAGGGGCCTGCTGCATGTCCCACGGTCAACCACGAGGTTTGGTGAAAGCTCGTTCTCTGTTTCGGGACCAAGTGCATGGAACAGTCTTCCTGCCCACGTGAAGATGGCACCATCTCTGGAAACATTTAAATCCAGTCTCAAAACTCACCTATTCAAACAATCGTTTATTTATTGACAGTAACATGTTATCCCGTGTACAGCGCCCTTTCCTTCGGCCTCGGCCGAGCTACGGCGCTATATAAATCGTCTTATTGTTGTTATTATTATTATTAGCTACAGCCCTGATTTTCACAGCAGATCTGTCCATTCACCAACGTTCTCCGAGTTGCAGACCAGTGAAAAAGTCATCCATTTTGTCGTTTGATTCCTATTTATTATACTTGCCCACGTTAAAACCACACATAAAAATTGTTTTAAATTTGCTTTATTTATAGCGACGATGAATATATGTAAAAGGTGTTTAAAATACAATGCATCGCTAAGTGACATCTTGTGATTGGAAAAGTCGATTACACTAACCTCTCAGTATAAAATAAATATCATAATAAGAATAATATTTCCATTGGGAAATATTGCGTAAAATGCTATTACATGTTTCTTCATAACGGCGCTGCATTCATTCTGCACGCTCTTCTAATTGCCCAGCAGGTTTAAGAGTTACCATTGTCCAAATTGGTAGGAGAAACTGTTATTGTACTACAAACACACGCCCGTAGACGTAGACGATACTGTTTGATGTTCCGATCGATGATCACGGGGTCAAACAGTCGTCACTCTTCAATCAGACGCTTCCTACAGTTAACGATGTCATGAATACGAGAACGAAAAGCGCGCTACTCCAGTACATAATTATGCCCGGGTCGAGGTATAAACTGCTACGCGGCCATAGCTGCGGGTATGAAGCCGATTGTATCCAGCTACTACTGACACTACTACGTCTACGGTCGTGTGTTCGTGAACAAAAATGTTGTTTTGGACACCGTATATAGCTGAATTTCACTTCTTTTCAGCTTTTCCATGTTGGAAAGTTCAATTTTCGGTGCTCCATTTTAACCCTCGAGTGCCCAAGGGGGGGGGGGGGTCCGACCGGACCCCAGGCCTGTTTTTCCCGAATAACTTTTTAAAGGCTAGGGATCTGCATAAATGCTTTTAGGTATTCCTAGAGCAACCATTTGGGCATAGAATGGTATATTTTGCGTGAGTATTGTCCAACCCTGCACCCCACAACCACAGCATATACTAAGGGTACCCCATGATATGCGGCTGATATTCATACAAGCGCATGGTTACTGGTCAATAACTATTATTTTATACCAGGTGGTGCTATTGTGATATAATATATATCAATCGATTGCAAATTTAGTTGGGATTACTTGCAACTAAATTATATAACGATATTCCAATCCCTTCTCAAGATATTAACATGAACACGCTGGGGTCCGCGCCGAACGTATAGGCTTTCCTTCGATGAATAACGCAAGCATGCAAGCATAACATATGTATTACGAGATTTTTACACTATTAGTTTACACCAGGTGGTGTTATTGTGCTATGAGATACATCAATCGATTGCAAATTCATTTGGGATTACATTGAAATAAATTCTATAACGATATTCCAATCCCTTCTCAAGATATTGACATGAAAACGCTGGGTGTCCTTTGGTCAATAACGCAAGCAAGCGTAAATTGTGTATCACGAGATTTTACACCATTATTTAACACCAGGTGGTGTTATTGTCATATAAGATACACCAATCGATTGGAAATTCATTTGGGATCACATAGAACTAAATTCTGTGACGATATTCTAATCCCTTCTCAAGATATTAACATAAAACGCTGGGGTCCGCGCGGACCCCCCCCTTGGGCCTTCGTGTACCAAAAAATACCTTGGGCACTCAAGTGTTAAACGCTCATAAATTTGGCAAACTCGCGAATATTTCTTATCGGCTTTACTATGGCCACTGTTGTTGTGTGTAAAATTTCAGGCAAATCCTAAACATTTTGACCGAGTTATGACACTTTATTGTGGGTTCTACTTTAACGCGGACACAGTGAACATGTTGTGGTGTCTATAATCTATATAAATAAAAATGAAACTTTCCAATAGTGCGGTCACAATCACGCCGAAACTTACGCACCGATTGTTGTGAAAATTTACCAAAACCTTCCATTCCATTAGCACAAGGTCAGAACGTTTTTCTTTCCGAAAAAAACCCAATCATTTCCACAAAAAGTGAATTTTGCAATCCGTTCGACCGCCATTTGCAAATTCAACAAAACAGCAGGGCTGCCAGATTTCAGACACAGCAGACGAAACATCAATGAGCTCGCGTACTGTGACGTCATAAGCGAGTCGCAAATTAATTTTCGAAGGCGGCGGGGGACGTCTTTTCTTCCACAGCAAAGCGTGGCTGGGAACAGCTAGTTAATAATAAGACGCAAGGAGCCACTATTGAAACAGTATGTACCATTACAGCATTCAACATATTTTCTGAATTTATAACAGCTGAGAAAAAGATGATAATGGTATCCAATATGTTCCCATTATAAATCGATTTGTGTGCAAATCGCAAAAGATGTTAGATTGGGAGAGAAGATTAGAGGAGGAGCACATTGACGAATCGTCCTTTGACGAATTGTCCATTGACGAATTGTCCATTGACGAATCTCCATTGACGAATCCTTCCAATACGAATCGTCCATGTGACGAATCGTTCTATGATTAAAGAAAGCCGGTTTAGCCATGATTACCTAAATTGTATAATTATTAATTCGATCTTTGGAAGGACATAACTCACATGGATGGCGTATCTTTATTTTTTATCATTAGATTTTGACAGCCAAGGACTGTTTTTCACCGACATTACTCACACCCAGAAGGACTTTATCGCATGCGGTAACTATCGTGCTTACGGTGTATATATGATAATATTATATCCCATTTGAAAGGTGTGTTATACGCAAGGCCGTAGACAGGGGGGTGTTTTGGGTGTTTGAACACCCCCCGAAATGGAAAATGCAGAAAAAAATTTATTGCATTTTTTTAGTTCGTGATGCAAAAATGCATGGAAAAAGCCATAAAACACCCCCCGAAACGAAATAATAGATTAAATTTCGATGTTTCGATCTGAAAAATCAAAGTTAACAACTAAAAAAAGATCATCAGAAATTTTGACAGCGAAAATGGAAAATAATTTGAAGATTTTTTAACCGGATGACTAAAAAAGGTCGTCAGAAAATTTCGTCGATAAAAATGAAAATTTTGGCCACTGAAAACACCCCCCGAAATAAAATCCTGGCTACGGTCTTGGTTATACGAGCCTCGTGCTCTCTATCAACATCTATTGACCGCTAATTTTCGTCTCTCGCAATTGCTTTTATATCAGCTTCGACAGCTAATGATGACTTCCAGTTAATTTATTTGCGAGTCATTTTAAATTATAGCCACTGTAAAATACGTACAAAAGGTGTTTATGGAACAATGGTATTATCATTGTTTTTATACGCGTGCCATAACTGATTATTTTGAGTCATTCTTCAAAATGGCGATAGATGGATGGATCCGATTTGACCAGGGTCTAAGACAACAGAGGCCGTTGCCCTGGACAGAAATTTGCTTGGTTTGGATAATGAGTTTTGGATTCATTAATAATTTACAAATCAGATGTACAAAACATATAAAGATGAAAGAGAGTAGTGTTTAAGGTGTTTAAGACAACACCTAATGGATCTATTTTATCGATACCTTGCATCTCTCAGTTATAATATTATTTCTTTATTTATCCCATCTGTTATAGCGCCCCTTCAGGTTTGCTACTCAGAGGTGCTCCCGACAACAGGACGCTGTACCAGAGCAATTGCGATCTAAGGACTTACTCAAGGTCAAAGCACGGTGGATTCGAACCTGGAACCTCCGACTTTTACCAATATTAACAATGAAATCCGATGACCTCATTAATAGTGAACATGACATTATACATTTAGAGGACGGATGTGTCAAACACAGCAAATGCTTGGTGTTTAATGGCGTCATATGAAGCATGATTAGTCGCACTTCTCACACTTTTCCTTCCATGTGTTTAGGTAGAGTTGATGCGGGGTTAATTTTATTCATATAAGGACGTCACAAATATTGTGTCATTTACAGAGATTTTGGCAAAACGACTCAAAAAGTGGTGAGAAAAAATGGCCGAACATATGGTGTCGTCGTTGGCTTAGTTGCTGAGTCCGCCAATGTCACTAGTTTTCACGATTGGTATCACCAGTCATAATTGTATTTGCAATAGCTTTTGCTTATCATCAATAGTAGCTGTGTTTGTATTAACTATTAGAGCCTGTATCTACAGTCAATGTCGTAGCAATAACGTTGATGTGGAGGTTCATTAACATCGTAAACAATGGGCTAATCGTTTTTAAACCGTTGTACTGTTTGTCGAGTGCCATGTGGCTGAACTTATGGAGCGATGTTCATCACCACTCGAATACATTATCTACCTACTCTTCATGGGTATACGTCCTCTCTTGGTTAGATAATCCATCCGAATGGAAATGCTTTGATCCTATGAATAATATTGTGTGGGTCTAAAACCAATAGAAGTACGATTAGTAGACCATGTGGCCAAAATGCCCTGTAAGCAATAGGCCCCATGACCAATAGTCAGTATAGGCTACCAGGCCTACAGTACTGTGGAGTTAGTTCAACATGATGCAGGATACCTGTGCAGGCGTAAGTTGAGATTCATTATTTGTAAAACATGCTGTTGGGTGAGATGGAGAAGTCGATTAAAGCCACATAATATGGTGATTTTTGCGATATTGCATTATTTGTATTTTATACAGAACACTTATTAAGGTGTTAAAACGAAAATGTATTGATCATTTCAAGACAATGTACCGAGGCTGTGTGTATTTGTTTGTATGTGCACTTGTTATAGCGCCCTTTCAAGCTCTCTCTACTCAGAGGCGCTACCGAATGCAGAGCGGACACTGCATAGGAATTTCACGCCGAAGCACTGAGCAATAATTTGTGAGTGCAGGACTTGCCCAGGGTCCTTACACGGCGAGGTGAATTCGAACCTCGAACCTTCCGGTTACAAGGCAACGACGCCACCACTACACCACCGCGCCCCACAAATGTGTGTGTTTGTGTGTGTGTGTGTGTGTGTAGTTGCAGTTTAGCGTCACTGTTTGGTAACAAAAACCATCAGAGACGCCCTCCTCCTTTATTCAGACTTGGGACTGGCACTGATAGAGTGCAACCAGTGGCTCAAGAGCTCCAGCAAATCGGATACCGAAAACGTTTAACGGCAACCTCCTCTATCTAATCTTCAGACTCGCACCGCGGACGTATAACATAAATAATTGAAGTCGCCATCCTCTTTTATCAATGCTTTGGTCTGGCACCGCCAAATGGAACAGAAATTTTACGATTATGACCACGCACACTGTGGTTGCATCGGGCTGGAACATCGAAAAGTTGAATGAAGTATATACGTCTTGTGTGATAGCATATCGTCAGCGTCATTCTCCCTATTGCGCAGGCTTTGTCAGAGTCAAAGTAGAAACAGTAGTGGAGTTAATGTGAAGTAATTAACAATTATACAGCTAAGAGCTGTGGCCATTGTAAACGATTAACGTCGGCTTTTGACAACAAAGATCGTTTCCGTCGACACATAATATTCTATTGTCATAATTATTTGAGCCCGTCATTTTTCACAGTCATCGTGTGGTTCTTTAACCCTTATAGGGTCACCGGGGGGTAAAAAAATACCCCCAGCTCGGTTTTTCACGGAAACTTTTCCCCCTGAAAATAGTTGAAGAAATCGCTTTTGTGACTTTTCCTAAATATGTTTTATGCACAGAATGCATACAGTTTTATTATCTATCCGTGCACCCAAACCAGCTATAAAGTACGAAAATGCACCACTTTGTAGCTATTTTAGTCAGGAATTCATGAACATAGCATTATGCATGCGTTACACGTGAGTGTCTTGCTGTCACAATGTCTCCTTATCAGTATCTGAACATTTATATAGTATCATTCATTCAAGTATTTATAAATCGCCTCTTCAAAGTTCAAGGAAACTACTCAGTGGCGCTCCCGACTCCAGCACTGACAAATAGAAACGTATGTTATTATTAGTATCGTTTTATATATAGAAATCGTTTTGGTTTCATAAAATAAAATAGGATGAATAAATGAAATTATCCACAGCAAATCACGTGAAGTTGTGTATAAGTAAGTAAGTAAGTATCGAATATAGCATATAGCATTATGCATGCGTTACACGTGAAAGGCTCTTGCTGCAAGAAGCGCTTTGTAAATGGTCAGATAAGAAGTGTAGCATCAATTTAGACCCTGAGCTCATGTTTCTAATGCACATATGACTTCACTGATAGCCATTTTAATATTTTGGCCGCCATTTTGTCCGCCATTTTGATTTTCGTGCAGTGCCACATATGTGAATTTGGTTCCATTGCATTCCTTGACCTCGAAAATGTTGATTTAGACTCTGAAATCATGTTTCCATTGCATACATAACTTCACTTATAACCATTTAAGATTATGGCGGCCATTTTGTCCGCCATTTTGATTTTTCTGCAGTGTTGCATATGTTTCTTTGTTCCAGTGCATTCCGCGAACCTTCTATAAATAACCTCTTTTAGTTTTATACTTGAAAATTTGAGTTTATCAGAGGAATCATGCGAATCACAGTGGGGGTATTTTTTTACCCCCAGGTGACCAAAATCGGTTGAAAAATTTCGTGACCCTATAAGGGTTAATCAGTTAACTTTTGGACCTTTGTGAATGGCGAATAGATGCGGAAGTTTGATGAATAAGATAATGGAAGATGGATCCGATTTGACCAGATTCCATGACAACAGAGGCCGTTACCTTGACAGAAATTTGCTCGGCATGTTACAGCACTTATGAGCAAGGTACTAGACCAGTTTACTTGATGATCAATAAGACAATCACACTTTATTTATAGAGGAATATAGTAATGTATTAAAGGTGTTTCTGAGGACAGCTCTACTTCTCTGATGTAATTATTTAACATCGACCTTTCTTTCGGTAAGTTGTATGAAGTATACGCACAGATTCAACGTAAATTCAGCGAGGGTGATCTATCTCAGCAAAAAATTATTCCCGATATATTTATAATAAAAAGAAAGATTATGTTAAAGGTGTTTAAGGGGAGCATACGTTATCCAAAACACAGTGTATATTTTCCTTAAGTAGACTGTTTTTAAACTGTCCAATAATATTATAAGTTGAGCGAAGTATATACACTGTGTGATACCATCGATATAATCAGCGTCGCCCTCCTTTTTCACCTACATTTGGGACTGGCATTATCAGTGTAACATTAGTGGAGTTAATGTAATGTAATTAGTAATTTATATAGCACCGCTCAAGCCACTGTACATCGCTCCAATGTGGCGTCTAATTGATTAACGACAGCTTTTGATAACAGAGGTCGTTGCCGTCGACAGAAATTATTACGTTGGCATAATATTATTAGTATAGTTCATCATTCTTAATTAAGAGTCCAGATCCTGTGGTTCTCTAATCAGTGGACACTGTGAATGGCGAAAATAGTGGCGAGAGCTTGATATAGCAATCACTATCATTGACAATAATTATAATGGGTGTTGCTGTTTAACGACTTCATGAGCCATACTTTGGGTGAGATACGCAAACGCACATCCACTTGGTGAATTTGCGTTGCTGCTTTATTTATAAATTTGTAATAAATGTCATTAAAGGTGTTTAACACGACAAATATTATAATAGGCCTATTACTAATTTTATGACAATATCTAGGGCTGTCAAACGCCATGGATACACCCAAAATAATGTGAATTTCTGAAGTGGTGCGTATACGTTTATTAGGAAATGGAATTGTGAATACAATGTCATGGTGTTATGGTGGCGGAAGAGGGAAATTCTCTTTCCCGGAGAAAGTTAACCACATAAACGGCTGGAGTAGACACTGGCTGTAAACACTGGATGGATGGATGGATCCGATTTCACCAGGGTTTATGATAACAGAAATTTGCATGGCATATTACAGGACTTAATAAGCAATTCAGATAATGAATTAAACACTCTATGTGGAGGAGGATCCTGCTTTGACGAGGGCCTATAAAAACAGAGGCCGTTGCCCTCGGAAAAATTGTTCGGCATATTACAGCACTAGTTAAAACAGATGAGCTAACGTAATAATTTCTGTCGACGGCAACGAACTCTGTCGTCAAAAGCTGTCGTTAATTAAACTGTTTATATTAAGGATGATCATACAGGTCGCCATTTGCGAGTATCCAGGCTTTGAATTATGTAGGTTCGTACGAGAAAGTGATGCAACATATAAATCGACTCTAGCTGTATTAATAATTGTCCTAAGCAATACTTAGGTATCCACCCCCCTGGTGCATCGGGTATAATGGGTATAACTTTTGAACGGTGTGAGGTATCATCTCCCAAATTACCTCAAAATGTGTGAAAATGAATCCCTACAGCTGCCTAAAAGGTCAAATATTTATTCCATACGAAAAAAGTTTGAAATCGAAAAAACCTAGGGGGGGGAGTGGATACCCTCCTGGTAGCTCGAGGGTTAATTGAAATATAACGCCTTGTGTATGACAAAGACCGCAACCACATCAAATTGACTACCGCGTCTAAGTTGAATTCAATATTATGTGTGTAGTTGCAGTTTAACGTCACTGTGTGGTAACAAAGACCATTAGTGACGCCCTCCTCCTTTATCCAGGCTTGCGACTGGCACTAGCAGAGTGCAATCCGTTGCGGAGTTTCAAAGTTATGTGAAGTATTCGAGAGCTTTTTTACAGATTTGTATGTCTGCACAACTCCTTAGCACTATCCAATCTCATCATTCAGATATCCAGATTTGTGAGTGCATGATAATATTGCATCGTCGCTAGAGAGAAATGACATCTATCGACAAAAATAATAAACTCGAAAGGAGTATAAAATAACTATGGTGTCACTTAATTAAACAAAACCTTCGACTACAACAAAATGTCGCTACATAGTACACAATACAGCGCGTCACTTAAACACCTTTTATGCAGATTCATTAGATTCTATAAACATTGAAAGTTCTTCAGCGGATTGACTTTAATACCGGTCCCGGAACTGTATACATGTCGGTGGTAACCATAGAGATGTACGCTATATATATATATAAAATATATAGGCTAGAGCAGAGGTTCTCAACCTTTTTCCGCGGGCGACACACCTAAACTTGCATCCAAATTTGGCGACACACCATGCAATCGTCATTAGACTCCATGTCAATATCTTTAAAATCAAATTAGACCTAAAAGTATGTTAAAGTTAAAATGGCTTATCTATTTTAAACTGATAAAATTTCTAATGGATGAGAATGTTGAGACTGAATGCTTTTTAGTTTCCAACGATTCTAAAATTCTAAATTCCACCGATCTTAGGCCTAATCTACGATTCTGGGTGGTTTTATGACTCTACGTTAATTGTCTGGCCTAACAATTAATGGCATTTTTGCTTCTGGATTTTCGCGACACACCAATTCTTCGCGACACACCAACGACACACCATTTTTACGCGACACGCCACCGGTCTATTCGCGACACACTAGTGTGTCGCGACACACCGGTTGAGAACCTCTGGGCTAGAGAGAGTATGGCCTATCTCCACTGCATAAAAAAGTGAAGTCATCAACGACCTTAATATATATTTTACGGTAATCACGCCAGTGACGTCACAAGCCATGTTAGTTTTATTTTTTTTTTACTTTTCCAGCTGTTGAAAGGTGTAAGACTGTGATTGATCGGCACGATTACTGTGATTTCATTGACCGGCACGATTACAGAAGCGACATCAATATGGCGGCGTGATATTCCCTCTAGCGTTATATTTATTATAATACATCTCTATGGTGGTAACCTTCACGGCAGCCGTGATAATAATTATTATGAAGCTCACAAATATTGCAAAAAACTGCATAGCGAGCTGCAATAAGCCACAAGTGATCTGATTGATAGATCGACACTAAAGTCTTGTTACACATAATTATGCAAAAGTACAAGAATATCTCCAACAATTCAGTTCTATCAACTACTATCATATGCTGGAACGCATCACATCAGTTTGATGTTAATTCTTCATTGGTATTATAAATTGAAGAATCTTCAATTTATAATACCAATATGATTCGTATTATAGGTGTTGAAGTCGCGCGCAGTGCAATGTGTACATGAACGTCGAAAAAAATGTTAAGCGACATCTTTTGGCTGGAAATATCAAATAGACGAGACGGATTGGGCTCTCAGTATTTTATTCAAAGTAAAATAATGGGGTCTATCAGAGGAACGACAGCTCAGTTGTATCATAAGCATTTTATTTGAATTTATAACATACTAGCTGAACCCGGCCACGCGTTGCTGTGGCTGAAAAGGGGCTCCCCCTCCCCCTCCCCCCCCCCCTCCCCTCCCCCCTCCCCTCCCCCCCCCCCCCCCCCCCCCCTCCCCCCCCCCCTCCCCCCCCCCCCCCCCCCCCCCCCCCCCCTCCCCCTCCCCCTCCCCCTCCCCGTCCCCCTCCCCCTCCCCCTCCCCCTCCCCCTCCCCCTCCCCCTCCCCCTCCTCCTCCCTCTCCTCCTCCTCCTCCTCCCCCCCCTCCTACTCCCCCTCCCTCTCCTCCTCCTCCCTCCCCCTCCCCCTCCCCCTCTCCCTCCTCCCCCTCTCCTTCCCCCTCCCCCTCCCCCTCCCCCTCCCCCTCCCCTCCCCCTCCCCTCCCCCTCCCCTACCCCTCCCCCTCCCCTCCCCTCCCCCTCCCCCCCCCCTCCCCCTCCCCCTCCCCTCCCCTCCCCCTCCCCTCCCCCTCCCCTCCCCCTCCCCACCGTCTTCGTCCCGCTCCCTCCGCTCCTTTCCTCCGTCACGCCGTGAAGGCCGCTTTGGGGAAAGGCCTCCCCTGCCCTTCCTGTCGACCTCCACCTCCCCTCCCCTCCGCTCCCTCCCCACCGTCTTCGTCCCGCTCTCTCCGCTCCTTTCCGCCGTCACGCCGTCAAGGCCGTTTTGGGGAAGGCCGCGAATCGCTTATGACGTCAGAGGACGCGACATCATTCATGTTCATTCATATTTCGTCTGCTGTGTTTAGAGACAGCGTTTAGCCGTGAGGGACGTGTTCAACTTGCAAATGGCGGACGAACGGATTGCAAAGTTCCCTTTTTGTGGAAAAGGTTGCGTTTTTTCGGGAAAAAAGCATAAGTTATCACTGTTCTATCGGAATGGAAGGTGTTGTAAAAGTTTCATAACAATCGGTGTGTCACTTTCGGCGTGATCATGTTCCGAACTATTGGAAAGTTTCATTTTTATTTATATAGATGACGAATAAATGTAAAAGGTGTCGAAGTCGTGCACAATAATACCGTTGTTTAGCGACATCTTTCGGCTGAAGAAGATGAGACGGCGGAGGCTGTACTGACTCCTCGCTTTCATTTACCCAAACTAATTATAAGGTCGGTAATAGCAACAGCAGAATCAGTGCTATTGCAATAGCAGCATCAGAACCTATCTATACCTTCTTCCTGACCTCACTCAACTGTCGCTATTGTATTTTAAAGCAGTTGTGAGTGAATGATTACTCGACGTCCATACACAGTTAGTTCCTCGGACGAGTAACGATTCTAACGAACCCGAACTCTACGCGTTACAGGTCGACCGTTCTAACCAGAAGAACAGAATAAAGAGTTTCCACGTCGATAACACAGATCATGTACGACAGAAAGAAATGAATAGGCTACGAATGACAACCACAACAATATATTTGACAGAAATAGAATCGTTACTGAATGAAGCATTCGCTAGATGGCGATAGTGTACACAAAACGAAAGAATGGTCAAGCGAATGGTCGGTTAGTTGCTTTGTAGACCACGCTCTGCCATAATATGGCATAACATATAATATATATTATATTATAAATATATAATAGTGCAGATGATTAATGTCGTGCTTTTTTCTTAGCCATGCTAGATAGGAAGCGAAACAATTATGTACATGTAGACGTCTTCGCATAACAGCGATATATTAACGAAAACGACGTGTTTGTTAAATTTATAGCAAATTTAGAATGCCTGTTAAAGGTGTCGAAGACACTCGCGAAACAATATAATTATGTCGCAAATACTGTTTATCAGGAGCGGCGCTATTGCGGACCGTTACAGTAAAGGATAGATCTTGCTGGAGTACTTTGGTCCACTCATGTAGCCAACCGTCGCGCAGCGACGTCGGCGTATTGGCATAACATGACATGACGTTGTTTAGCGACAACTGTTGGACACGGGCATCCGCAGCGGAACACAAGGGGGCGCAAGTGCACCCACTGGATTTTTCGCATAGTTGCACATAAATTTAGATTATTACTTTGGTGATTGCTACAACGCGGTTTTTCTACAAGTTGAACCCATATTGGGTGCATAAGGTATAGGTAGGGATTATCTCGTCGTAATATGGAAATTCAAACTGTCACCCATTAATATTTGACCATGTGACAATTATTTAAAAGTTTGTGCCCCCCCCGCCCCCTAGAAAAATTCCTGTGGACGCCCATGCTGTTGGCTGAAGAAGTCGACTCCGGGTAACTACCTTGAGCAAGTTGTTATCGCACACGTGCCTTTGTCAATTTGATAGATGCGAAAGCTGGGAAGTAAACGGCAAGTCATGTGACAACACATGTCCCGTGTCATCATCATCATCATCATCATCATCATCATCATCATCATCATCATCATCATCATCATCATCATCATCATCATCATCATCATCATCATCATCATCATCATCATCATCGTCGTTGTCGTCGTCGTCGTCGTCGTCGTCGTCGTCGTCGTCGTCGTCGTCGTCGTCGTCGTCGTCATCGTCGTCGTCGTCGTCGTCATCATCATCATCATCATCATCATCATTATCATCATATTCTGGTGCCAAGCCAACGACGCCACCACTACGCCACCGCTCGCCTCTGTTGGGCCGGGAGCGCTGCTGAGTAGCCTTTTCGAAATAAATAAATAAATAACATAAACAATATACAGTCAAGTGCACGGCTTAACTCTCGGGCTACCAGGGGGGGTGGTATCCACCCCCCTAGGTTTTTCCCAAATAAAACTTTTTTCGTTAGGAATAAAATTTTGACGTTTTAGGTAGCTGTAGAGGATTCATTTTCAGACATTTCGAGCTAAAATGTGTGATGATATACCATACCATTCAAAAGTTATACCCGATATACCCGAGGCACCAGGGGGGCTGGATACCACCCCCCCTTAGATTATCGGCTGTATCTTATCCGTCCTTTGACATGAAGAGACACCAATTACACCATTCTGTAGAGGGAATGTGGGGCTACATTTTGGTGGTCACGGAGTTGTCTTTTGACAACCGAAAAAGCTCAAAATAAATACAAATATAAATAAAGGTGTTTTATTTTCATAAAATGTTCATGTTTTTCCTATTAAAAATTATTCATAATGTATTTTTTAAGAGAAATAAATTATGTCATTCTATAGAGTGCATTTAGGGCTATTTTTGATACCAATTAATGTGACATTTGATGACCGGAAGTGCTCAAAATAAATTGAAATGTGTGAAAATGTTGGGGTTTTTTACAATGCAAACCGATAAGTCTGCGTAAACGTTTTTCAGCATGTTTTACATGTTTTTTCTCTTTTTATTGTAACTAAAACTAACTTATTACTAGTTTTTATAGTTGAATATTGGACTTTATTATATGTAAACTATTTTTAATTAAATAAATTATGTTAAAACACACAGAATCTAATATTTTGCTTTTGCGAAAGTATACATTTTGTGGAATCGACGGGTGCCTACGGTAAAAAATTCATAACTTCGGGGTGCTTTCATATATTTTAAACCTAAATATACCATTTTGTGCAGAAATGAATGCTAAATCCATAGGTGTATTACAAGTTATGATATCTCAAACCAAACTAAAAATCCAGGGGGGTGTGGTAACCACCACCCCCCTCCTTGGTAGTCAGTGTTACAAAAATAGCGTGGTAGCCTGAGGGTTAAAATTGTGTATAAAGTAACTATGGGTTGAACGCAAAACGATTTCTATATCGTTATAAGAAACGTAGAAACAGTTGTTTAAACGAGCATCGTGTTTAGTCGCACTTAGCGTTGGTTTGAAAAGGCGAACTCCGCCACTGGTTGCACTCTGCCAGTGCCAGTCCCAAGCCTGGATAAAGAAGGAGAGCGTCGCTAATTGGCTTAGTCACCACACAGTGACGTTAAACTGCAACTGCCACCACCACTGAAAAGGTTTGGTCATCTTTATTCGCTGAAAAACGTCAAAATTTTATTCCTAACCAAAAAAGTTTGATTTGGAAAAAACCTAGGGGGGGTGGATACCACCCCCCCCCTGGTAGCCCGAGGGTTAACTGTGGCAATTATAGTCTCAGATCGTTCTTGTGAAACAGAAAGACCGGATTCGAAACTTCAACCCTATCTTTCTAGAACAGTTACAACTGTTTGGTGGCACTGAGCAAGTTATTCGCATACAATAGTTTAGTCAACTCCTCTGAGTGGGAATTTAATACAGTGGTGTGCAAAAGTCTGGAACCACCTAGAAATATCGCATTTTTTCGACTTTAAAGTCTCTTACTCGCATATTTTCACATGCCCAATAAAACCTTTTGTATGCAACATCATGGGGGATACATTTGGCTATTAGAATCAACTTTTTAGTCTAGGTTGAACAAAATTTTACCACTTTGTACGTGGAAGTTGCCATGGTAATGGGTTTTTATGTGTAAATCTCGTAATTTGCACTTCCATGGCCATTGGTGTAAAAATATATAGGTATGGTTAAAACACGTCATGTGGGATCTGATTTCGTTCACAATTATTCATTCATCCATTCATTTTGAAAATTTATATAGCGCCATTCAAAAAGGCTACTCAGAGGTGCTCCCAGACCAGCCACGGCTAAAAAGACAGGTCTTGAGCAACTGGTAGAAAACAGGCAAATTATTCCGTGGTAGTAAGCGTAGTAAGCTACTAATCATTTAGTTGGCATTCAAAAGACTGTTTTGTGAACCGTTATACCTCAGGATTTGGTGAACCACCCCTTATTCTTGATCATCTGCCTGTACCGTGTCTGCATTGAGTACACCATCTTAACGAGGTGGTCAATGGTCATGGGTAACGACACGGTGCCAGATGGCGACGAACGAGTCGCACAGCTTGCAATTACTGGTGTGGTGTCTCTTTGATATCTTCAAGGCTATTTTTGTGTCAGAAAGTCTATTGTGTGCCTGAGATTCTCAGTCGGATTCAACTGGTCCAGCGCCATACCTATCACCAACTGAATGGGTGCCTGAACAACATCAGGACTCTGGACTGGTCTGTCCAGTCACTGGATAGGAATCCGATTGAGACTTATGCCGTGTGATTTGCAGGTGTTTCTTATGATACAAACAGTGTTGAAATTTAAGATGATCATGAACATGATGATGAGACTGGACTTAGTAGTGAAGATGATGATGACGAAACTGTTGATACTGATGAAGCCGAGACCTGAATACAAGTAAAGATCCGGATATGGTTGGCAAAAAATGTGGAATAAAAGAATAAGGACACATTATATGAGAATATTCAAGATAGTATTGACAGTTTCCTAACCAATGAGATGAGAGACATCATCATTCAACATTCAAATCCGGACTATGATACATACAATTTATTTGAAGGCAAATTCCATTAATTTTTTGATAGATAATTTATATAAAACAGTCATACTGACTTTGAATTTAACATCATTTAATACTAACATTACTAGAATTATGATATCTTTATTTGATTTTCCAAATTTAATAGATAGACAGTTATTGAGTGCATGAAACAGGTATGACAAACGGTCGCAATTAATGTTACTAAACATGTAGACGGGTCTAGTCTAAAATTCATCATAAAAGCGATTTATGTTGCATTGAGAGACTAACACATTGTTGTTTTTAGTCATTCTGACATCATCCTACAAAATTGGCATATAAAAAACACTATTACCTATGAAAAACCTACATTTAAACGGGGGGTCTGGCCAGACCCCCCATTGTTCAAATTAAGTTGGATTTTCGCTTGTTCGGATGAGGGTTAAATGTCGTCAATACGAAACGGTATCTGATTGGCTAGAATTTTTGCCTTGCAAATGATGGATTTCGATGCATTTCGCGTCAGATAATTATGGTTACTGTTAAAAGACAAATCGCTCATTGACGCTTGCTCGCTAGAATTTAATTAATTTGTGTAGCGGCTCTTCTGGGGAACTACTCAGAGACGCTCCCATTCATGCGCTGCCAGATAAAACTGTCTTAAGATGAGAGTGGCATGCCTGTGAAAGATCGCCAAAGCGGAGCCATTGATATTTCAAACATTGCTACAATCACCAACACACCTATCATAGCAGCAATACCAAAACTACAATAACAATTGCTATTACCAATTTGGATAATGGTAACTCTTAAACCCGCTGGGCAATGAGAAGATAGTGCAGAATGAATGCATCGCCGTAATAAAAACAATTGGTAATATTATATGAAAAAAAATCCCGATGGAAAAATTAACCTAATTATAAATTGCTATTTTTTAATAAAAGTTCGTGTTATTGACATTTCCAATCACAACATGTCGCCAAGCGATGCATTGCAACTTGAACACCTTTTACACGCAATCTTTTGAAACTACAAATATTGAAAGTTTAACATATTGATACATTATGTAATAATATACCAACAGTGTTCATAGCAGACCTCGAAAGAGCAATGGATAAGATCAGGGAAAGAGAGAGTGGAATAGCATCATCTTGTCATGTGGGGTGTAGCTAAGGTAAGTGCAACAACTAGGAGTCAAACGTCAAAACGGACAACGAGTAGAGAGAGCTTGAATATGAACTTTAACAAGTGCACATACAAACAAAACAGACAAAACACCATGTTTTTTTCATCACAATGATGCGTGTGTAGTAAACTGAAGAATGCCTCGCATACAATCAACTGTAGCGTGTAGGCCGACTCACATATAATTTTGCTAGCGGTGAGAAGCGTTATAAAAATGTTCAAAATAGTTTACAAAACTACTATTGATACTGGTATGCCACTGCGGATATGCTAGTCGATTGTACTGCAGGGCGTGGGACGATGGATACAGCGTCGTTAAACAGAAGCTGGCAATACCGATAAAAATATAATTGGAAGCAAAAGAGAAATCGAAATAATCAATCTTTATAGTCTGAAATGTATGAAAAAACTATGGATTCAATATGCATCATAATAATTAACGCTTGTCCAAAACACCTTTAAAACGTTTTATTTCCTTGTTATAAATATAGAAAAAATAACTTTACGTCGTCATGGAACCCTGACAAAGTCGACGAAAACTGTCCTTAGAAGCTAGACTGGAGACAAAACAATGAAAAATTTTCTAACACCGGGTAGTGCTAGTCCAAATTATTTTAGAAGGAGATGGGAAGCGCTGTTCAACCACAAGTTGAGTTCAATTATACTGCGTCGCAAAAACACTCTGCCATTGCCGCACATAAAAAAGAATACCCTGTAATTGGGTGGTGCCAGTCCGAATCATGGATTATAAAGGAGTGCGACATAGATTGCATTGGGTCATTGCAAGGAACTATCTCAGCCTTTGAAAATAAAAATAACTCGAGCTAGCTGTAATAAGGTAAGTGTGAAATTGAGAATGTTAAAATTAATCAACTTATTTTCGATCTTAAACACCTGTAAAACGTATCAATAGATGCGATAATTACTAAACACGCGACCTCATTGCTAAGTGTTTGACCTAAACTTTTTTAAATTTCCTTTACTGAACAATCCGGTTGACAGACCGCTACCAGTAGTCTGTTAACAATCTGAGTTGATTATAATAATATTATTCATAACTCTGACAGTGTTAATTACACTGCAGCCTCCCCAGCTTAAAATCGTATATCACTCAAATTGACGAACGTGATAATTAAATAAATTACGGATACACTATCGAAAGCAACAAGCTGCATATAGAGAAGAAAATAGCATTGTAGATGATAAATAAAGATAAATAAATAAATTGCGGATACACTCTTGAAAGCAACAAGCTGCAAATAGAAAACAAAAAAGAGGTTCTAGCATTGATAGATGCCAGTCATATGGATAGACAAAAAGAAGATAGGTGATTTCACGCAATCCCTCTCATGATCCTACGTCGTCAAAAAGCCTATAGAAATATTTCATTTTCCTCAAATAATTGTAGGAAATGAAAACAGACTCTGCCAACCAGAAGGTGTCGTTAAATAATGAGACAACACAGTGAATGCTATCGGGGTGGGTCCGTAGCTCAGTTGAGAGAGGTGCTGGTCGATAAACTGAGAGTCATGCACGCGACCCGGGTTCGAGCCTCACACAGGGAAAAAATTTATTTGAATTTTCTGTTAGCTGCCATTGGCGCTTTCTGTTGTGTTGCTTGACACGGGTTCTGCTGAAAATAAGATGGCCCCTCCCACTTCTGGCTTGGCCGAATCAGGAGTGATCCAGCACTTAGGCTATAGTGTTAAGCCGAACCCACTGCTGTAAAGCCGACCTGCGTGTCGTGCTACAGTGGGCCGTATTTCGTATAACCTGTACTGTAATCATTCTGCGGTTTGTCAGATTGTGTCATTAAACGAAGTTATTATTATTATTATTATTATTATTATTTTTTTTTTTTTGCCCCGAGGTATACAGGATCCCTCGGGGACTTATCTAGCGCCTAACATAAAATCAAAGTCTGGAACGGCCCTACTATTATTATTATTATTATTATTATTATTATTATTATTATTATTACCATCCTTATTACCATCCTTTATTTCCGTTTTAAAATGTGCAAACAAATGTGCAAATGTGCAAACGCCTGACAGACACAGGCACAATGTGCTAATTGTTTTCCACAACTAAAACTAAGTTAGATGCAAATTAGTCAAATTAGTCGCCCTCTACCCTGGTGTGTTGTGCAAATGTGCCCCTGAAGGCTATGGCATTAAATCTCTGGGTGCAGATAGACAAACGTTGAAATAAGTGCAAAGTCTCTCGAGGGTCCCCAGAGACGGCGGTCTATTATTATTATTATTATTATTATTATTATTATTATTATTATTATTATTATTATTATTATTATTATTATTATTATTATTATTATTATTATTATTATTATTAATCTTTTTCGATGATTAATATCAAGTTGGCAGCCCTCGGTTGTCTGTTAGGCTAACACAAAGAAACATCTATCGACCGAGTCATCATCATCATCGTCGCCGCTCTCGCCCCCTTTCCACCACCACCACCACCACAACCACCATCACCACCACAACCACCATCACCACCACCACAACCACCATCACCACCATCACCACCATCACCACCAATACAACCACCATCACCACCATCATAATCACCACCACCACCACAACCACCATCACCACCATCATAATCACCACCACCACCACAACCACCATCACCACCATCATAATCACCACCACCACAACCACCACCAATACAACCACCATCAAGTATACATTTTGTGGAATCGACGGGTGCATACGGTAAAAAATTCATAACTTCGGGGTGCTTTCATATATTTTAACCCTCGAGTGCCCAAGGGGGGGGGTCCGACCGGACCCCAGGCCTGTTTTTCCCGGATAACTTTTTAAAGGCTAGGGATCTGCATAAATGCTTTTAGGTATTCCTAGAGCAACCATTTGGGCATAGAATGGTATATTTTGCGTGAGTATTGTCCAACCCTGCACCCCACAACCACAGCATATACTAAGGGTACCCCCATGATATGCGGCTGATATTCGTACAAGCGCATGGTTACTGGTCAATAACTATTATTTTATACCAGGTGATGCTATTGTGATATAATATATAATTATATATCAATCGATTGCAAATTTAGTTGGGATTACTTACAACTAAATTATATAACGATATTCCAATCCCTTCTCAAGATATTAACATGAACACGCTGGGGTCCGCGCCGGACGCATAGGCTTTCCTTCGATGAATAACGCAAGCATGCAAGCATAACATATGTATTACGAGATTTTTACACTATTAGTTTACACCAGGTGGTGTTACTGTGCTATGAGATACATCAATCGATTGCAAATTCATTTGGGATTACATTGAAATAAATTCTATAACGATATTCCAATCCCTTCTCAAGATATTGGCATGAAAACGCTGGACTTCCTTTGGTCAATTACGCAAGCAAGCGTAAAATGTGTATCACGAGATTTTACACTATTATTTAACACCAGGTGGTGTTATTGTCATATAAGATACACCAATCGATTGGAAATTCATTTGGGATCACATAGAACTAAATTCTGTGACGATATTCCAATCCCTTCTCAAGATATTAACATAAAACGCTGGGGTCCGCGCGGACCCCCCCTTGGGCCTTCGTGTACCAAAAAATACCTTGGGCACTCGAGTGTTAAACCTAAATATTTCATTTTGTGCAGAAATGAATGCTGAATCCACTGATGTAATACAAGTTATGATATCTCAAACCAAACCCAAAATCCAGGGGGGTGGTAACCACCCCCCCTTGGTAGTCAGTGTTACAAAAAAGCTTGGTAGCCTGAGGGTTAATGCAGTCATGCTTTTACTTATAAAGTAGCAGCACACACACTGCGACTAATACAAGATAATCCACTGAGTGCACTATTTATACCATCACTATTGATATTGCTGGTCATCAACCGCTATAATAATTCGCCAAACGATTAAATGTATACGACTCTCGCTTAAACACCTTTATCGTGTATTTTACAGTGCTATAAATAAATAAAATTCAACCAATCGCTGGATTAACGTAGTTTAAAACAAAGACGCAACCAGCAAATCGACTTGTGATGTGCCGCAGCGAGTTTTCTTGTTGAGTTTCGGCACTGCAGGTGTGACGTTGGTTCCTTGGCTTAGCCCTGCCATAATAATTATATATAATTATATCAGGGAGTTTTGCCACACCAAATCCGATTACCAAGGCCCACCGTTCCCTTCGCTCACCTGCACGTCTTGTCCCATATTCACGTACTTCTATCAGACAGAGACGTGCTTCTATGTTGCTGGTCCTTTGATTTTGAATGTGTTACCTCCAAACATGTACCTGCTGCAAACGGTCCGACATGTTACATCGCAATCCTAAAACTGTTTAATCCGGAAAGTGCATTGTTAATCTAGAAGAGGCGCTATATGAATCCTCGTAATGAATGAATAATTAATTGTAATGCAAAGAAATAATAAATCGATATGGTGCTGGAATAATAATTATAATAACGTATAATTAAAAAATAGAGTTCTCGAATTAAATACCTCTGACATATTTTACATCGCTTCTATAAATATGGAAAATGCGTTTTTTAGGCGACTATAGTTAATATTAAATTCGAAGTTGCTGCTCCCTGTAGAGATATAAAAAGAAGAAATTGATCACTGTGATCAATCATGGAAAGTGTTGCCAGTGCGAAGGTCTGAATAACTGGGAGGGTGACGTGAATCATCCTGATCAAGCCACCACATCAGTTAAACATAATTATATCAACTCAGGTAAACGACGTAATCGAATTCAAACAGTGGTAAAAACTATCACTTAAGGATTATAATAACTGTTATCAAATTAAAGACTACTATCGACTGCATCATGCATCAGTCTCTGTTCATTCCAAGTATTTATATAGCGCCTCTTCAAGAAATCTACTCAGTGGCGCTCTCTGCGCTAACTAGCCGAAGTGATGTTAAGTGTCATAACAACAAGAAAATTTCAAAATAAGTCACAGTGAGACAGAAACAGTCATCAGTGGCGATCCCTCGCAGACACGTAGAATCATCCAACGGAATCCCGTCGACAGCCTTCAGATGGTGGAATGTTCAGAGTCTCAGGATAATACTACGAAATGCCAATCCGATTATATAGTTAATATGTTATAGTTATGTACATGAAACTTCTTGTTGTAGATTTTTCTTGTATTTAATTGCGGTTTAGAGCATCAAAAGTTTTTATCATCAATATTATTAATGATGAATTACACCTTTAATTTTGTTATCTCGGATCCTTTAAAATTGGTGATCACCTACAAATTTCAGTAAAAGACTGGATGCGTCCCGTTAACAGCCTACTCAATGGAAATGCAATGCATTATGGGTGTTTTTTCTGCGAAACAAATAATTAACACTTTGAACACTAAAACATACCTATAACTATGAAAAATTTATTTAATTTCAACAGCCTAAACATGTTCCAAATGCTTTACTACTATATGTTTTTTGGCAATTAATTAAAAAGCAAAAAACAAAGAATTTATTGTAAAAAATGTGTTGGGGTCATTTTTGACCCCACTGGTACTCAGTGTATCAAAAAATTCTGGTAATCTGAGGGTTAATAAGGATGTTCGACGTGAACGATTTTGTCGATCAATTAAAAACTGCGTGGCATCTAGAGGCGCCAGTCTCGAGTCTGCATATAAAGGAGGGCGACGTTAATAACTGACCTGAGCTATGACGTGCCGTTGTTGCACAGTTACAAAACAATTAGTTGGCTGGATTGCCGTGTTTTTGACTCAACTAGAGCCATCTAGCGACTACCTCGAATAACGACGGTTTTCCGATTTGTTTTTCGCTTATTCATTATTATACGATATGGTATTATTTAGTATCATATTATGGGATGGTATTGTGCGATGTACTATTCTACTATGGTATGTTATGTTATATGTTATATGGTGTTGTAAGGTGTGCTTTGTGACACGGTATGGTATGCCATATAAGGGACGTATATAACATGCAGTATCCTGGTAATGAATAGTACGATATGGTATGGTATAATGTTATTATGACATCATCTGATGTGATGTGAAGTGGAGTGATGTTGTATGATTAAGTTATAACTATATAAAGTTATTTGTTTGTATGTACATGGTGTGATCTGATTCGTTATGATATCTTAAATGATAATCTGAGCAAAAATTATACGAACTTCTTTTTCACGAATATAATTAACCTCTCGGTTGAAGTTCCCGCCAATGATTACACCAGCAAAATGTTGAGAGAATTGTTCTCCGTTTTAACGTCATCGATATTTGAAAATTTTCCTTACACAACAGCTGCAGGCAGCACCGCAAAAAACAGAAATGACTCGTTCCGAGAGAAACAAATAATGGTTTGAACACAAAATAATGAAAGCGTCACTTAATTAACTGTTGATAGTCACAATATGCAATTTGATAATACACAATTATAATTATAGTGCGTCAGTTGAACACCTTTAATTCTAATGAAAACAATTCTATAACCAAAAAATGCTTAAGCGACAAATGAGCATTATCGATTTTGTTTTCGTTGGAATGTCGTCGGAAACAGGCCACAGACTACAATGTTGATAAAGAATATAAAACCACATAATAATATGTAGGGCATGTAGTTATGAAGTTATCTTAACCCTCGGGCTACCAAGCTTTTTTTGTAACACTGACTACCAAGGGAAGGGTGGTTACCACCCCCCACCTGGATTTTGGGTTTGGTTTGAGATATCATAACTTGTAATACACCAATGGATTCAGCATTCATTTCTGCACAAAATGGTATATTTAGGTTTAAAATATATGAAAGCACCCCGAAGTTATGAATTTTTTACCTTAGGCACCCGTCGATTCCACAAAATGTATACTTTCGCATAAGCAAAATATTAGATTCTGTGTGTTTTAACATAATTTATTTATTTAAAAAAAGTTTACATATAATAAAGTCCAATATCCAACTATAAAAACTAGTAATAAGCTAGTTTTAGTTACAATAAAAAGAGAAAAAACATGTAAAACATGCTGAAAAACGTTTACGCAGACTTATCAGTTTGCGTTGTAAAAAAAACCTAACATTTTCACACATTTAAATTTATTTTGAGCACTTCCGGTCATCAAATGTCAAATTAATTAGTATCAAAAAATAGCCCTAAATGCACTCTATAGAATGACATAATTTATTTCTCTTAAAAAATAAATTATGAATAATTTTTAATAGGAAAAACATAAAAATTTTATGAAAATAAAACACCTTTATTTATATTTTAATTTATTTTGAGCACTTCCGGTTGTCAAAAGACAACTCCGTGACCACCAAAATGTAGCCCCACATTCCCTCTACAGAATGGTGTAATTTGTGTCTCTTCATGTCAAAGGACGGATAAGATACAGCCGATAATCTAAGGGAGGGTGGTATCCACCCCCCCTGGTGCCTCGGGTATATCGGGTATAACTTTTGAATGGTATGGTATATCATCACACATTTTAGCTCAAAATGTGCGCAAATGAATCCTCTACAGCTACTTAAAACGTCAAAATTTTATTCCAAACGCAAAAAGTTTTATTTGGAAAAAACCTAGGGGGGGGGTGGTTACAACCCCCTCCCTGGTAGCCCGAGGGTTAATCAACATAAATCTTAACTACAAACAGAACAGACAACCTGCAATACAGCGTCTATTTTAGTCGCAGTCTACAGAGTCTGCATGTCCTACATACCAGGCTGCGGGAATCGAAATCAGCCCCACTGATCTCCGTGCCAGTGTGTTAACTAATGAGCCACCGCTCCCTCTCCCCGTCATGTAACTGGTAACCAATCCGATTCCCAAATTAGAATACAGAATAATTATGAAAAGCAGTAGGCCTTCCAATACAATGTAAAATACGGCGCTAATCTTACAAACCTTCAATACTCTGTATCACAATTATATAAATAGTGCGAAAACGATAATTTGTGGATTACAATCTAGAAGAATGAAAAAAAATCCATCTTGATAACCATTCACAAGAAAGGGAGCGCACTTGAATGCGAGAACTTTCGAACAATCTCGCTTATCAGCCATATGGGAAAGGTCCTGATGACGATACTAGCGGAGAGACTACGAAACCACCTGGAAGAATATATATATCGGATGAGCAGGCAGGGTTTCGCAAGAACAGGAACACGACACAACAAATCCTTATGCTGAAACTTATAGCAGAGAAGGCGAGGCGGAAAAACAAAAAGGTCTACAACTGCTTCCTGGATTTTAAAAAAGCTTTTGACAGTGTAGACCAGGAAATCAGCTGGGCCACACTGCAGTCATACGGAGTAGATGACAAACTGGTGGATTTGCTCCGAGACATTAATGAAACGTCACAAGCAGCGGTGAGAATGGGCGGAGAAATAGGACAGTGGTTCAGAACCAACAGAGGGACCAGACAAGGAGACCCAATATCACCAACAGTGTTCATAGCAGACCTCGAAAGAGCAATGAATAAGATCAGGGAAAGAGAGAGTGGAATAGCAGTTTACTAAGTATGCTGTTACCAAATATAATGTTATTTATTGTCATCTTATATTTTTTTAATTTGTCCAAAATTGGTCTTTTTGGCGCCTGCTTAGCGGTTTTGATCAATAACTTTTTTTCTCGGAATGCGTCAATATTTCCGAGAAGCGAAGCTGTCCGATTGGAATACTAATGTGAATAATTAACGACTTTTGTTTATTAAATTTATATCTCATTGTATACTGAAACCGTAATCTGCGAAATTTTAATGTTGCGTGTTCGCAACATCGGCGAAATGCGCTATGCGAATTATGTTGCGTTTTCGCAACTTCGGCGGAATACGCTATAAGCTTACGCATTTTGGCACGTTACCGCACGTATACAATACATGTAGTAACTCATATAACCTTATTTGAACTTACGATTGCTTGGAAAAAATTACCTAGGAACTCGGCTTTTCTCAGGAAATTTCGGATTTCCGCTCCACCAGCCCACCTACGGGGCAGAGTGTCCCACCCATGCATCCTCTAGTCAGTTCCTACCTTTCAGGGGTATTCGGCGTTGACGCCGCCCTCGCCACTAGCCCCTACCATCGCCCTTTCAAGCAGTGATGTAGTCGAGTCCACCTGAGCCGAGTCCGAGACCGAGTCCGAGTTGAATAATTATATACAATCACTAAACATGGGATAGAGTAATTTTATAATTAGAGCATGAGTTCATGATCTGGCGACAATATCCGAGGCAAACAGATGTTGATAAATGGTAGCTTTTCTTACACACCTTTAATTATAGTGTAGTAATATCTCTGGCAGCCACAATACGTCGCCAAACGCTGGATGATTCCATTGTACTTGAACACCTTTAAGACATAGCTTTCCTGAATTATATACTAATTCCCAGGTATATAATTCTCGCTTTAGAAGAACCTTGACTTCTTGAACATCTCTTGAACACCTTTAAGACGCTTTTCATACCTTATGTCATGTCATGTCATTTCGCCATCGTCGCTCTGCGACGGTTGGCTGCACGAATGGATGAGCATCTTCCACAGTTGTCTATCTCCTGCCATGTTCATTAGTCTCCTCCCCGAAAGTGCAGTCCATTTCAAGATGTTGTCTATCCATGCCGTTCTAGGTCTTCCTCTACTTCTTTTCCCCTCCATCATACCCGTCATCAGGCTGTTTTCTATGCTGTTCTTTTGTTGTCTCATGACGTGTCCGAAATATCGCGACTTTCTTGTTTTTACATGGATCAACAGTTCTTGCTTTGTTCCTACTATGGCGTATATATTTGTAATATTCACTAATTACCACACAATCATCATTCTCAATTTCGAAAGCTTCATCGGCATTGTGAGCAAGTCACTAACTCAAATGCCATTGAAAAATTGTCGAACATGATTGTGTAGATGCAAGCCGAAAGCTTCTAAAAACGATTACATCAATGACAAGCACTCGTTGTACCACTGCGTCTTTAACCATTTCCCGCCGGATGGGGTCACCCGTGACCCCATTAACAGGATAGGTATCAAAACAATTCCGGCTGGAAAGGGTTAAACAGACCAAATTAATAGGATTTCGAGATTAATTTTCTTTGAAGCGGTATTCAATATTGAGGTTTGGTGCATAACAATAGACAACTTTAAACTTAAAACTGTTCTGTGTCGATGATACAACAATGTCATAATTATAAGTTTTATTTCTAAGACCAAGTCACGGCCTGGATAAAGGAGGAGGGCGACGCGATTCATATTCGCCAATAGTTTTACAGCATCTACTGATATACGATAACCATCTACAATGATTATACTGTCAGTGGGAAGAACAGACGGCGAGGAAGAACCCAACCCGCCCATGGCTCTGAAACGCCGTGGCCAGGCAGTGAAGTGTAGTTAGATATGGCGGATTACAAAGTATGCTTAACCAAAGTTTCATTGACTGATGCAACTACAATATCCAGATAGATCAAAGAGAGTAGCCTAATTGTATAGTAATTCTTGATTCTGGCAGCTTCAAGAACAGCTCACTAAAAAAGCGAGAATATCCATCTTAAGCACCTTTAACACGAGTTTAGTCTATCCTATAATAAATAAATGACACAAAAATGGCTATTGTTATTAGCAGCTCATTTAAAAGCGAAATATACATCATAAACACATTTAAAACGAGTCTAACCTGTGCTATAATATAAAATGACACAAAGTTGGGTTTGTTCATTAACCCTTATAGGGTAACCGAGGGGTAAAAAATAACCCCCAGTCTACTTTTTCTCGCATAATTTTTTTGAATAAAACAAAGAAGACTTTTGCTTTTGTGACTTTTCCTAAATATTTTTATTCTTCACAATGTCGTTTTCAGTTGTCCTACATTGCGCTGCCACCTAGCGGCAGACTATACTATGAAAAATGAGGTTTTATATTTCGGTACTGGATAAATCATTTATACACTATGTAGACGTAAGCATAATATTTATTAAAACTGAATTGTTGAAGATATGTGGCTGCTGTATTTTTGCATCTGAATTAGTCATTCTTTGCTGTGTGATTTCTATTTCTGGCAGCATTATATTAGGCCTATTGTAGGCCTAGTATACGTACTTTTGCATAAGGCTATTGAAAGAAATAGGTGATTACAACGCCACAAAAGGCGCGGTGGGCTCATTCGACCTGGAAACAAAGGGATATACTTGCAGTTGCAGGACCAGAAGTTGGCCTCTTCTATTTCTTGGTTGATTCAGCAGCGCTCAACGCGTATGTCATAATTATAGGAGTTGCAGAATCCAACATGGCGAGATCACGCACATTCAGTAGGCCTACGTTTGGACAAGCGCCGTGTGTTCCTGCTGGGAGTTGGTCATGAGCTAATCGGACCGCTTATAATCACGAGTCATCATTTTAATTCAAGATTTGTTACTCATAACGTTCAACAATGTCCTTGTCTATCAGATAAATTAAACATGACCGAATTTGGTTGAACATTTCCCTGGATTTGACGAAAATAAATTGGGGGTATTTTTTTTACCCCCCGGTTACCAACAACTGTAACTGAAATAGGGTTATCCTATAAGGGTTAATTATTATGCGTCAATTGAACACCTTTAATTTAAATTCATATAATTCTATAACTTGAACAAATGCAAACTATCATCACATTTAAAAATACTGTTAAAAATATATTCTCTAATCAAGATATTTATCTTGAAGCTTATAATATACTTATGACCATAACTAATGGAAAAAATATGTAAGAAGTATTGCATATGAATTATAATTTTAGTTGTATTTGTTGTGTGTTTGTGTGTATGTGTTTGTGTGTATGTGTCTGTGTTAACTAATTCTGTAATAGATTAAATAGGCATTGAATAAAATGATTTTTGCTATTATTGTTAAGCTTATAGATGATGGCTGAATGATTTGATTTTCATATAAATGTTTAATATCTAATCTATTTGCTTATATATGTATTAATTAAAAATAAATAAAATAAAAATCAGGAAATGAATGTATAGTTAAATATATGCATGCATGTTTATGCATGCATGTTAAATAGTGACACTAAATAATGACCAATGCATCAAAGAGGATCTACAGCAACCACCTTATGAACACTGCCGCCATGGACATAGATCATCATACAAATTCCAGAAAAGAACAATGAAAAGAAAACAGATAGACAATAAAGACAGAAACTGCGGAACATTTAAACAACAGTGAACTGAAATATATTGATACCGTAACTTTAAAGACGTCAACAGCCTTTGTAGCTATAAGATGTCGTTAAACTGTTGAATAAATAATAATATCATCACATTAATTCCGTAGGAATGTCGTCGGAAACTGTTACAGATAATGAAGGTGATGACTACAATGTTGATAGACTTTAAAATTGCAAATAGTCGGTGAAAAAGCATTGGTGTGCTCAATGGTTTTGCGTATAGTTCTATTTAGTTACATTCAACACGTGAGTTCAGGGCATTGTTTGGCATAATACGTTGATTGGCTTTTATGGTGTTGCTGGGAATTATACGGTATGGTTTGGCATGACATGACATAGTACGGTATTACATGACGTTGCACGATATGGTATGGTATGGTAAGACGTGACAGTGTGATATCATCGTATCATCGGAGTTGATGTCGTGCGGTATTGTGTTATAATATAACACAATACCGCACGACATATTATGAAGTCCTTCACTCACAATTGCTCAGCGCTTCGGCGTGAAACTCCGATGCAGTGTCCGCTCTGCATCGGGAGCGCCTCTGAGTAGAGAGCTTGAAGGGGCGCTATAATCAAGTACGCATACAAACAATATGATAATTATTAGAAAGATAATCAGAAAGCATGGTCATAAATTTGAAATAGCAATGGGTAATAAAGGCGCTCGTATAAAACACCTTTAATACGAAACAATCAAGGCTATAAATAAACCAAATGCGTTAAATTTATAAGTTGTAAATTCACAAATAGAGTCTATTATCCAACAGTGAATAATAATTATTATAATAATATTGTAAGATTGCAATTTTCTATGATTCATTGAGTGTTCTGACCAGTGGCGGCGCCAGGGGGGGCTAGGGGGGGCTAAGCCCCCCTATCGGCCGCTCAGCCCCCCCAAACAAAACGAGGAAAATTTCTACAACTGCTAACTTCGAATAAGAAAGCTAGTCAGTAACCAACGGTAATGAAATCAACTATGTAGCCCAATCATAGCGTAGAGTGCTTATCATAAAAACCGCATATAATACAGTTGAGGTCAACAGAGCTTAAAATGCGTTGTTGGCTGGGGCTCTGCCCCAGACCCCGCTGTTTTCATGATTTTATCATGCATAAAGAGCTGTCAAAAGGAGCTAAAAAGGGCTCCAGTTGAGGTCAACAGAGCTTAAAATGCGCTGGTGGCTGGGGCTCCGCACCACACTCCGTTGTTTTCATGGATTTTATCCTGCAAATCAGCTGTCAAAAAGAACCTTTAAAGGGCTCCAGTTGGAAACAACAGAGCTAAAAATGCGTTGGTGGCTGGGGCTCCGCCCCATACCCCATTGTTTTCATGATTATATCGTGCATAAATAGTTGTCAAAAAAGAGCCTTAAAAGAGCTCCAGTTGAGGTCAACAGAGCGAAGGATGCGTTGGTGGCTGGGGCGGAGCCCCAGACCCCGTTGTTCTCGTAATTTTATCGTGCATAAATAGCTGTAAAAAAGAGCCTTATAAGAGCTCCAGTTGAGGGCAACAGAGCTAAAAATTCGTTGGTGGCTGGGGCTCCGCCCCAGACCCCGTTGTTTTCATGATTTTATCGTGCATAAAAAGCTGTCAAAAAAGAACATAAAAAGGGCTCCAGTTGAGGTCAACAGAGCTAAAAATGCGTTGGTGGCTGGGGCTCCGCCCCAGACCCCGTTGCTTTCTTAATTTTATCGTGCACAAATAGCTGTCAAAAAAGAGCCTAAAAATTGCTCCATTTGAGGTCAACAGAGCTAAAAATTCGTTGGCGGAGCTTACGACGCTCCCCCAGACCCCCTAGTCGGTACGGGCTTCGTGCCTTCGGCACTCGCAGCTTCGCGCCTTCGGCGCTTGCAATAATTATGAGGGAGGAAGGACTTAGGGCTTCAGCCCCCCCAAACCAAAAATCTTGGCGCCGCCACTGGTTCTGACATTAATAAAGAAATCTTACAGTGACGTTGGTTGGTCAACCTGGTTATGGCACCAAGTCTGTTAAATCTATTCGCAACTGTTCATCTGAAACATGGACAATGGAGAAAGGCGTCATTAGTAATCTCCAATATTAATTTTAGCTTTTATTGCGCCATTGTAATTGTAGAAGGCGTCAACCGATCACGAAACAAGTTGTGACGTAATTTATTTATTACTCCAATCAGCTTACAAATTGGTGTAGCGCTGTTGTTTACTCCACAAAACATAAAATTCGCAATTCAGATAAAACATCCTGAAGATCAGTCCACAAAAACATGGAGGCAATCTGTTTTAAATGAGCAACTTGTCATATTATTAACTTTTCATATTATGACAAGTCCTGTTCTGAGAAAGATATGATATTATCATCCGTTCTCTTTAGATTCTGAACAGAACGGACGATAAATAAATAAGTAAATATGCAAATAAATGAATGAATGAATTAATTAATTATTCAATAAAATATATTTGTATACAAAATAATCGGAACGTTAATTTTTAGTGAGAGGTCGAAGATAACTATATTGCATTATTTATATTTATATTTGGGGGGGGAAGGGCGTAGCTCAGTGGAGAGAGCGCTGGTCGATCAACTGAGTTGTCATTATCGCGATCCGGGTTCAAGCCTCGCTCAGGGCAGAAAATTATTTAAAAAAGTTTCTGTTAGCTGCCATTGGCGCTTTGCTGTTGCGTTGCTTCACTCGGGTTCTGCTGATTGGCCGAACCAGAGGTGATCCAGCACTTAGGCCATTAGTGTTAAGCCGAACCCACTCCTGTAAAGCCGACCGGCGTGTCGTGCTATAGTGGGCCGTAGAATTTTCGTATAACCTGGTACAGTACCTGTAATCATTCTGCGGTCTGTCAGATTGAATGCCAATAAAGAAGATATTTTTTGTTACGACACCTTTAAAACGGTTCCTGCAACAAATCTAAATATTGAAAACGCGTTGAAACCCACAATAGGCTGTAGATCAAAAAGAAAAGGTCTGAAGCTTGAACAACAAAGCAAGGATGATGATGACGACGACGAAGACGACGACGACGACGATGACGACGATGACGACGACGATGATGATGATGAGAGCGAAGAAACTTAGATCTAATAAAACATGGGGCAAGGGATAGAAGGAAGGTAAACCGTTGAAGGCAACAAAGCAACGATAGTATTAATGTTGACACCTTTTTAAAACTAATCCATCAATCTTATATATTTTGAGTTACATCGCGTAGTGAATCGACAACTAAAAAACTATGTGGTGTTGAAAGACAACGACAAACTACAAACCGTCGGGCGGTACGACATGTTCTATAAAAAAATTATATAGCGCCGCGGTAGCTGCTGCTGCACGTGACATCAAGCAGTTTGAAAAGGAAGTCAATTGAGAATTACATGATAAAAGTTCACAAACATAACGATCATGATTATAGGAGCTCTTGTGCAGATCAATCACATTTTGAGTTTGAGAAAGCGTCGCTAAAACACTCGGCCACTGCCACACATAAGAAAATAAGATATATATTATATCTTATGCTTGGATGGTGCCAGTCCGAATCATGGATTAAGAAGAGGGACCACATAAAATTAATTGCACCGGGAGATTGAAAATAACTAGATATAAACCTGCCTTTGAAAATACAACTAATTCTAGCTAAATGTATTAATATTATGTTCAGATATATAATGATAGCCAGAGAGTGTTAAAATTAAGTACTTAATTTTCGGTCTTAAACACCTGTAAAACATATCTATCGAAGCGATAATTAAAGAAAATGCGTCTAAATTTTAAGAGTCATTCATTGAGTGTTCTTACATCAATCAAGAAATGTTATAGCGAATCTCGACCCACTTTGTTAAATGATTTACTATTTCACATTAACAAACTAAATTCTGATAAAATAAGATTTATAATAAGATTTATAATAAGATTATAAGATTATAAGATTATAAGATTTTTTATAATAAGATTTATAATAAGATTTATAATAAGATTTATAATAAGATTTAAGATCTTTTTTTCATAATGTGTAAACCTGAACGAGTGTCCGATGAACTACTTTGTGTTGTCTAAAAATTGAATGTAATTGAGATTGTACAGCTCCGTTTAGACACCTCGTTGGTGTAGTTTGGAGGCTACATAAGTTTTTTTGTTTACTGCTCTGTACACTTATTTTGTATTGTCGTCAACGGCCTTTGTTGCCATAGGATGACGTTAAACCTTGGAATAATAATAATAAAATTTTAAGCTACAAATTATTGTCCTACAAGATCTTTTTACATTCCTTTATTGATACAATACCGGTGACAGACCGCTATACCAGTTAACAATCTGAGTTGTTAATTGACAACCCTGACATTGCTTACACTGCACCATGCGCAGGATCGCCGTATACAAAATTATTAACCTGACAAATAAAGAAATTGCCGATTCGCTCTTGGAAGTGTTTTGCAACCGGAGGGTTCCAGGTTCGAAATCAACTCAAGTGGGCGTTTTTGAGAAATAGAGCAAGTCCTTCATTTCCAATTGCTCGTGCGCTTCGGCGTTAAACTCTGATGCAGTGTTCACACTGTGGTCTGGATCGCCTCTGAAGAGTGAGCTTGATTGGACTCTATATCAAATGCGATAAATAAAGAATTAATTTTATTCTAGACTATTATTACAGGTCAATTATGTCGATAAAGGATAGATTATAAGATCGGTTATCTTAGACACCTTAAATACACTATTTTTTAGTTTTATATGATTTGCAAATATCGGAAAAACATTAATTTTTAATCCTCCGCCAAGCCGTGACCGATGGTGAGTCATCAAGATGGCGTCTCCATGTTTCCCTCTTCCTACTCTCGCATATCCGTACCAAATACGAGAAATATAACAAAAAATAATATTAACCATGACAAATGAAATATAATTATGTCGAAAAAAATGGAACATGGCAGCGGTTATCTTAAACACCTTAAACTGCATTGATTCTATCATTTAAAAATATTGAAAAACTATAATTATAATCTGACATCCTATCCATCTCTTATTACTGGTCTAGTACCTTGCTCATAAGTGCTGTAATATGCTGAGCAAATTTCTGTCCAGGGTAACGGCCTCTGTTGTCATAGACCCTGGTCAAATTGTAATAATCCTCCTATCCACCTCTGGTCGATGATGAGTCGTCAACATGGCGTCTACGGGTTTCCCTATTCCTATTCTCGCATATCCATATTCATTTTGAAAAAATCTTCTCTTATGTGGTCCATCCATTTTTTTTGCTGTCTTCCTCGGCTTCTAGTCCCCTCCAAATATGCGTACAGTGCCGCGACTGGGATTCTGCTGTCATTCATTCTCAGCACGTGTGTCCCAACCATGGCAGTCTTTTACTGATTTAATCGATAGTAATTGTTTCCTTCTGTCACAGCACTCTTCTAGTCACATCGTTCCTAATTCCTAGTTAATTTCCGCCAAGAATAGTCTTCTCTCGTCTTCCTTGCGCTTACATCAGTATATCAGTGACGAGTGTCTCATAATTATAGTTTCATCTTAGTCACTCTTGATATTCTCTCTGTCTCTCCAGATCTTATTGAGTCAGACGAAGTAATTCTCCGCACGATTTATCTTGTGCATGCTGCATATTTCGTCATTCGAGACATAGACCTAATACAGCTGCACCATTTCAACAACAAGAAATGTCTGAAGGCCCTAATAAAGAAGGAGCAAGGAGCGGCTCTTTCGCATTTCAATCACCATCTTACAGAAAAATGACGCATACATCTCACTATCTTGTATTTTCTGGTCAGCGACGTTTATTTCGAGGCACACTGCCGTTATGAGCGAATGGCTTTCTCAGGAACCATAACCTAAGCCGATTGTAATGAGGAGAAGGGTTACGCCATACAACCTCAACATGCGTCGTTAAACAGATAATAACTCTGCCCTTTGCGATCCTGCACAATTGCACAATGCACATTATGATTCCAGGGTATTTATGGATAAACTATTCAACTAGAGTAACGCGTCTGAAATACTTATAACGCAGGATTAAATTGTTTAAAGGGTGTCTAAGAAGATCATTAAATTTTATAGCGCATACATTGCCACCAAACGATCTGCTGAGATATTAATTAATGTGTTAGTAGCGATTATACGAATGGATCTACAGTAGGGCAACACAGCCCGTTGCCGTCGAACGCAATAATGTTTCTTAAACGTCATTAGCACGCGGTCTTCCAATAGGTAAACTGAGATGAAATGCGGAAGGCGACGCTATTATAGCCATCTAATGATCTAAATACAATGCAGTCCAACATTAATTAATCGATGGTAGGCCTACTGAAAAGGCGTTGGATAAAATTATTTATACTGTTGGACGACGTTGTAAAACTCGTTCAATAACTCATGATAAGCGCCATCGATTGATAGATTGATAGCAGCTGGCCAATATAATTATAGTAGCGCTTAATGAATTGAAGTAAAGCATCTTCTAGAACCATCAACACTGTTTAGACTACGCAAATTTCGTCTACAATCATTAGATTTATTGCAACTGATACTACAGCTTTAATAGCTAATAATGTCGCCATTATAACTACTTAAACTGTCGCCTCTGCGGGACATGCTGGTCGAATAAGGTCTATAGCATAAAGCGTGCCAGATTTGATCCCATGTAATTGTGTCTAATGACAACAGATTACTACAAGATTACAATTGTGCATTGTTTTATTACTGTGAATTTGAGTTGCTCTGTTTCCAGATATAATTAAACTAATCGAATCGAAGGAGAAATTGTATAAAGCCTGCAATATAGCAGCAGTGTTGTTAAACAGAAGCTGCTCCTGTCGATAGAAAGATAAGTTATTATGAAAGATCAGCGTGATCAACCTTTTCAGTCTTATGATTTCGCAAAAAAATGGACTCGACATGCATAATGTTCAATTTAGACACCTTCAAAACGTGTTTTTCCGGAGGTCATAAACTTAACAAACACAACAGTTATTATCTCAAGAAAAATTTCTGTTCTAACTATCTATTCACTCGTATGAAAAGTTTACGAAAATGGTCATTAGATTAGAAAAAAAATAATATAATCAATGAAAAATAACCTACCATCGGGCAGTTCAATTAATGGATTACGGAGGAGGACGATGCAACACGAATTTTATTACTCATTGATCATCAAAAAGCGCTGTGCATACGCAAAAAAATATAGCTAATTCGACCTAAAAGTAATCAGGTAGAAAATAGACTATGTAGTGAATGGATTGAGACTCCAGACATAATTTAGCCATGCGCGCCACTGCGACCAAGAACTGAAACGTTGATCATTCTTCTTTATATATATTCTAAAAAGAAAACGTCTTAAAGGTGTTTAAAAAGATGTATGATTATGGCTTTGGAATCCATGGTGTGGAGAATTGGTTTAGCGAGAGTGACCAAGTATACATGCAAATCTCATTACTTACAAGTAGGCAAGAATAATAGGATTTTATTTCTGTTGTAGGCGATGCATAAAGCAACATAAACGCAAGATCAGATTACTGGCGCTGAACAATTTTTAACGAAAGACTTCTTCAAGGTATAACCACACTTTGCTGTCACAGCCCACAGTTGAGACGGGATTTATTGTAGAATCAACTGTAATTAAACTCTTTTTTGAGGAATGAGGACTATTGCCGCCGTTAAAAGGACAAAATTTGAGTCCACTTATCTCAATGCCAGTGTGTAGAAATTAGCTACCACAGTAAATTTATTTAGGGATAGGCCTAGGCACGCTGAACTTTGAAGAGACTGGAGACTGGCGTAAAAGATTAAGATCACACCCTTAATGCAGTTATATTCGATAATATAAATAAGCAGAGAACGCTCATTTATCAAGGTCATATTTTGTTCGCATAAAAGTCGGCGTTAAAATCCATGGCTGCCATGGAATGATGATGATGATGATGATGATGATGATGATAAACAGTGAAAAACACCCACATCATCGAGTGGTGCCAGTCTAAAGCTTGGGTAGTCGATGAGGGCGACGTCAATAAAGCTGACCTTTGACACAGCAGCAAAGGCACAAATGAATCAACAGTAACTAAATCGACCAGTCACTTTGGACTATCCGTAAATTCTCTATTAAATCAAAATCATTTTTAATAAATTCTAAATTTGTAGCTATATTGAGTGTATTTCAGATAGAGGGTGGAAATAAGACACCTTTAATACGAAGACAGCAGTCTTTTTTAAAAACCAGACATGCTTTCAAATTTGGATCGCAACGAGGTAATATACAATTATATACATGCAATAATTAACTGTCTAGTTTACTCTAGTACCTTGATCATAAGTGATGTAATATGCCGAGCAAATTTCTGTCCAGGGTAACGGCCTCTGTTGTCATAGACCCTGGCCAAGTCGTATCCATCCATCTCCATCAAATCTGGATCACAATGAGGTGATGTAATAATTAACTGAACGCGAGGTCAAATTAAAGACTATCATGGTGAACATATTGCATATTGCATCAGGTGTTGCAAATCCAACGATCATTAAAAGGAAGGAGGGTGTCACTGGTCAGTTATTCATTCATCACGAACAATAATTGTGTAGCGTCTCTTCAACTATGACTACTCAGAGGCGCTATCAATCCAATGGACCATTTTCTTACCAATCAGAAGATTTTGGACTGATAACATTGAAGACTAACATTGGAAATACAGTTTTTGACTAAGACACCTTTAATACAAAGACAGCATTCTTATTATAATAACCAGATACGCAGTTAATTTTGCATCATAATAAAGTCGTATTTACTGGACGCGAAATCAAACTTAAAGTAAAAACTATGATGGTGAGCATATTGCATTAAAAAAATTATTGCATCAGGTGTTGCCAATCCAACGATCATTAAAACGAAAGGAGGATGTCGCTGGTCAGTTATTCATTCAACAATTGTGTAGCGTCTCTTCAACCATGGCTACTCATTTTCGCAATCAACCCCAGCGAATTCAAATGAGACAATTTTAAGATGAGATAGAATGCATGATAAGGATTTTTAGGCATAAAGAACAGCTATGAGTTTGCTATACGTACAGTCGTACACATAGAGGAAATTCCCTTCCACAAAATATATTATGCATGAGAGGTGCCAGTTGAAAATTATGAATGGCGCAAGCATAAACAAGAAGACGATATTAATGGCCGTTGAAATGGCAGAGTCGGTAATTGAAATAACAATATATATATATATATATATATAAATATATATATATATATATATAATCTAAGTCAGGAAATAACCTAAATCTACTTGAAACATAAAGGATTATGGTTATTATATCATCTGACTGTCACACAAAATATAATAGGATTGATTCTACCATGATGAGATAAAGACAATTATATCAGATATTTCTATTGAGAAGACAACTTTTACAGTAGCGTAAAAATCTACAATATTTTTTGAAAAATTTAGACACCTTTAAAACGTAAAGATCGCGCTAATATAAAACCAGACTGTAGCGCGGTTATCTAGTTCGGACATAGACCTCAAAAGGATTAGGAAGAGTCATGACCTAATAAATGCAGCGAAGATAAAGCTATAGATGACGCTGGTATGGCCAGTGGCCTCATACGGCTGTGAGAGTTGGACACTGAGGAAGGAGCAAGAGAGAAGAATAGAAGCGTTCGATATGAAGTGTCTGAGATTGATAATGAAAATATCATGGACGGAAAAACGGACAAATGAATGGGTGCTGAAGGCGGCAGGAGTGGAGAGGAATCTGCTGAAGACAGTAAAAGAAAGAAAAATTATTTATTTCGGACATATCATGAGAAGAGAGGGAACATGCATTGAGAAAGACATCATGCAGGGCACAATGCCAGGAGACCGGAAAAGAGGAAGACCAAGAACAAACTGGCTGGGTAACATAAAGGAATGGACTGGATTGACATTGGGAGAAATGATAAGACTGACGGAAGACAGGAAGCGTTGGAGGAACATTGTACATGATGCGGCCGACCTAGTGATGTGAGCGTGAAATATTTCATTTGAAATATTTCATTTCTGACAGTTTTTTTTTAAATATTTCAATGCCAAAAAAACCGTTTTTTTTACATCTATGTTTTTTTTACATCTCTAGTGCTGTTCCAAAGATATGGTCTATTCTTCAATCGGATATTAACTTTATAATAGCAGACGTTACTGTGCTTGTCATTGTTTGCAAGATGATAACAATGATGATGATCATAGGCGTAGGGGACATTTCAGCGTTGGGGGGGCAAAAATGAGACTTTTGCCCGAAATTTTTTTGTCATCCTGCCGAAATCTTAAGAAAAATTCTCGTTACGTTTGCCCGAAAATTCTAACGATCTTTTTTTAGTCATCCGGCCAAAATCTTCTGAAATTTCCTGTTACTTTTTGCTCGAAAGGTCTGACGACCTTCTTTTGTTTGGGCAGGTCTGATTTTTCGGGCAAGAAGACCCGAAAAACTAAAAAAAGTATGAAAATTTTTTTATTTTATTTTTTCGGGTCTGCTTGCCCGAAAAATCAGACTTGCCCGAAATTGGGGGGGGGGGGCATTTGCCTCCTCTGAACCCCCGTCTCCTACGCCTATGATGATGATAATGACAAAGACGGTGACAATGTCGATGATGAAGGCCATGAAAGCTATGATGACAGTGACGATACCAGTGATGATGATGACATTGACAGTTATGATGATAGCGACAATGATGATGTTGACGATGACAACAAAGATGATGACATGATGGACGATGATGAATAACAATGAGGAAATCTTGTAACTGACAGATTTTAGCAGTATAATTACTATTAATGATGGTTTACTCTGTCTGACTGATAGTACTATTTATGTTTGTGTTCTAAGTTCTATTCTTAGAACTTTTTGTAAAATTTTGTTTGCCGGATTATTATTGAGTCTAGTTGACATAGTATTTGTGATTTATAATTTGTCTTGTAAAGTCACTAAAGTGTTTCGAATTCTATAGCCTACTTTGTCCTAGGCTAGCAGAATTTAGCTAAAATCACATTTATTTCATTTATGACAAAACAAGTGATTAATAATAAATGTTAAGCATAACAATGAACAATAACATCTACTTTATTAGATCAAACTGTAATTTGTGATATTTGGTGAATAAAACATGTTTTTCAACATATAATGTAACTCTCATAAAAGTCATTCTTAACCCATTTACCGCCGCTATGAGAAACAGCCATCGTATCAGGCTGCAGCTGATAGTGTATCATCAAAATGATGCCAATAGACTTCTGAGAGTGCAATTTCATTTAAATTATTTGCTGTGACCTAGTTTCAGGACGTTGCGTTTTCGCAACAACGGCAGGAAAGGTGAATATTATCTATGCATGTAAATGTGAATGTGATTATGAATGTATGTGTGTTTTCCAGTATGTACGCCCACAGTTTCGTTGAAAATAACACAAATATCGCTATTTCCACATCTTCGACTTAGTTTCGCATCTAATCCGAAGCTGACAGCTAGACCGAGTGTCCCCACGGCGACCACGCGCCCACAAGGACACACCCCACCCACCAGGGATAGGGTGGGCGCTGGGTTTCTGAGTGAACCAAAACTTTTACCTCGAAATTTCATGGATATCGCCGGTTACTTCAGAGATAGAGGATGGGGACTCCGTGGAGTGGGAGCGAGTTAGGTGGCGACTGGTGAGGTGGGGTGTGATGGGGTGGTGGGGGGGGGGGGGGGGTGGTGGCGTGGGTGGGGGTGGTGGCGAGGTGGAGATGGCGGTTGGTGTTAGTAGTCACAAACCTAAATTTACTGGATAACACTGGGGGACACCAGAGCGGCGGGAGCATGTTAGGGCGGGGCAGGCGTGGATGGGTAGGGGTGGGGCTGGATGGAAAAGGTCTAGCATGGGGTGGGGTGGAAAGAGCGTGAAACCGGATGGGGTTGAGAGGGAGGGGTAGTGGCAAGGGCGGGAAAGCCGAAGCTTTCCGAGCTGCGTCAACGCCGGATACCCCATAGAGGTAGGGGCTGTCTGGAAGCTGGTTAGGATACTCCGCCCCATAGTTGGTGCTAATGGGGGCTGGTGGGGCGGAAACACAAAATTTCCTGGGAAACGCTGAGTACCCCAGGTAGTTTTTTGTAAGCAATCGTAAGTTCAAATAAGGTTATATGAGTTACTACATTGTATTGTATGCGTGCCATAATGCGTAAGTTTATAGCGTATTCCGCCGAAGTTGCGATAACGCAACATAATTCGCATAGCGCATTCCGCCGATGTTGCGAAAACGCAACATTAAAATTTCGCAGATTACGGTTTCAGTATACAATGAGATATAAATTTAATAAACAAAAGACGTTAATTATTCACATTAGTGTTCCAATCGGACAGCTTCACTTCTCGGAAATATTGACGTATTATGAGAAAAAATTATTATTGAACAAAACCCCTAAACAGACAGCAAAAAACCCAAATTTTGACAAATTCAAAAAAATTTAAGATGACAGTAAATAATTGTATATTTGGTAACAGCATACTTAGTAAGCACCCATTAAGTAAGAAAAAATGGATTTGTGTAGGTTTCTCTTGTTTTTAATTTTTTCACAATTTTTAAGTAGTGCGTTGCGTTTTCGCAACGCCGGCGGTAAATGGGTTAAAAACAGGTAATTAGAAATAAATTGAATATCTCGAGAATGGTCATCACTAACACAACAATGCATATAATATGTAATATGAGAAATAAATAAACTGTTATTATGGTTGTAATTAGAACTTTGTAAAATGTAAAGAAAAAAATAATTTCAAATGTTTCAAAGAAAACTGAAATATTTCAAATAAAACTGAAATATTTCATTGAAATATTTCAACGCCAAAAAAAACATGTTTTTTTACATCTCTAGGCCGACCCTCGGATCGAGGATGGCTGAGAACAGAACAGAACAGAAAATGCCAATAAACAAAGTAATTGCGACAATGGCCGTTAGCACTGAATTTTCATCAACTCACCTAATGATGACAATACGAAATCGAATTATTTATAGCAATATAAAACTATATGTTTCAGGTGTTTAAGACGAGAATTACATCGGCTGTAATAAATATTGCTTAGATAAGTCTATGACCGTTTAATCAGTATTATAATGTAGGCCTACATTGCATTCCAATTTAGAACAAAATATTCCCATAAATTATGTAGCGTATATGTATGCATCTATGAGCACTTGTTGTAGCGCCCTTTTCAGATTACTGCACCGAGGCGCTCCAGGCTACAGCGCGGACGCCGAATCACTTTCATGCCAAAGCGCATGAGCAAAGGACTTGCTAAGAGACCCTAGGCGGTAGCGGCTTGAGGTGGATTCATTTATGTAGCTCTGGTTTTCAAAATTACAGTTGCATCAGTCGAGGGCTTGTAAAGTTTGGTTGAAACTTGCCACTTAGTCCATCATTGGTACGTGTATATGAAACGATTACGACTTCACTTTGTTTGATCTCGGCATTTCAGAGTCTTGTCATCTTCCTCGCCGTCTGTTCTTCCCATCAACAGTCTATTCATTGTAGATGATTGTGGGTTAGGATTTGGTGCAGCCGAACTTATGACACAATTTTCAGACGTTGTACCGCGTCAGACTCTTCGCGACCACGGGTGCTTCTAATTTTCAGAGTTCTCCAATCTTCAAGAATTCGCCAGACGTCTCTAGTAGACTAGAAAGAATATATAGTCTGATATGTTCATGTATGTACGTGCACTTGTTATAGCGCCCATTCAAACCACTGCGACCTACTCAGAAGCGCTCCCGACTACAGCGCGGACGCTGAATCGGAGTTTCACGTCGAAGCGCATAAGCAATATCGAGTGAAGGACACGGCAGTTTGAGGTTGATTCGAACCTGCTATGGACGTGCATAGCAACGAACATACCCACTACACCACGCTGCGTCATAATACAGATGGCATACGTCTCCCTCCTCGTATATACAGACTACAGCCTGGCGCCATCCGATTATAAAGTGTTTTCCATTGATATCATAATTAGACCTCTTTGATGGCCGTTGTCATTGACGTACCATTCACGGTAACGAGGTTGTATTATGATCAATTTTTTAATATTTATAGCATCGTGGAATTTGTGTTTCGGGTGTTTTAGACGAGAACTCGAATTATATCAATTAATCTATCGCTTAGCGACATCTTGTGGTAGAAAAAGCAGATTGATTGGACCACTCAGTAGTATACCTTTTATTCCGATTTAGTAAAAGTACTTCAACTAGGCAGGGTCTAAACGTTGATAAATAAATCCCAACATCCACAAGCTCTGGAACTATCCATTCATATGGTTATCATGCACGCACAAATCTCAAAATAGACAAGTTAAGAGCTGTATTATTCCAAACAAATTTTTATCAAGAGTAACGGCCTCGGTTGTCATAAGCCCTCGTCAAATCTCGATCTACACAACCATTTAAAATAGATGACGCTGAAGGAATGTGAATGAAGAATTTGTTTAACCCTCGAGTGCCCATGGGGGGGGGGTCCGACCGGACCCCAGGCCTGTTTTTCCCGGATAACTTTTTAAAGGCTAGGGATCTGCATAAATGCTTTTAGGTATTCCTAGAGCAACCATTTGGGCATAGAATGGTATATTTTGCGTGAGTATTGTCCAACCCTGCCTCCCACAACCACAGCATATACTAAGGGTACCCCATGATATGCGGCTGATATTCATACAAGCGCATGGCTACTGGTCAATACCTATTATTTTATACCATTTGGTGCTATTGTGATATAATATATATCAATCGATTGCAAATTTAGTTGGGATTACATACAACTAAATTATTTAACGATATTCCAATCCCTTCTCAAGATATTAACATGAACACGCTGGGGTCCGCGCCGGACGTAGAGGCTTTCCTTCGATAAATAACGCAAGCATGCAAGCATAACATGTGTATCACGAGATTTATACACTGTTAGTTTACACCATGTGGTGTTATTGTGCTATAAGATACATCAATCGATTGCAAATTCATTTGGGATTACACTGAACTAAATTCTATAAGGATATCCCAATCCCTTCTCAAGATATTAGCTTGAAAACGATGGGCTTCCTTTGGTAAATAACGCAAGCAAGCATAAAATGTGTATCACGACATTTTACACTATTATTTAACACCAGGTGGTGTTATTGCATATTAAGATACATCAATCGATTGCAAATTCATTTGGGATCACATAGAACTAAATTCTGTAACGATATTCCAATCCCTTCTCAAGATATTAACATAAAATGCTGGGGTCCGCGCGGACCCCCCCCCCCCTTGGGCCTTCGTGTACCAAAAAATACCTTGGGCACTCAAGTGTTAAGGTCCTTAAGTGTCACTATGTGAACGGAGTACGCAACTCTACCAGTTACATGTCATCGCCAGTTAACCAGCGAACCCATTTACGTGTAACTTTTTTTATTTAGCGCATCTCTCGTAGACTCCTAGTGATGCTTTGCGGCCAGCTTAGTCGCCATTGATAATTGCAACATGGACTTCATTAATACGTATAAATATTAACTCTGACTAATCAAACTCTGCCTTTATTAGTACATTGGGTCTTTTCACTTAGCCGTGTCTGAGCTTGGAGCGCTTCTGAATAGCTTCCTCGAAGGTGCGCAAAAATATGTAAAGAATGCCGTCGGTTGACGATGAATTCGCCAGGTGGCTCTAGCAGCGAGGATCAGTTACACTGTTGTTTATCAACCTCCGTCATCAATATTATACTTGTGCTTTACGTCTCCCTCCTCGCACATACACATTCAAGACTGGCATCAAACCTACGACAAGATAATTTACATTCACCATTAACATCACAAGAACTTCCATATGAAACATATTTGTTTTCAAACCTAACTTACGATGGATGGATCCGATTTGACCAGGTTCTATGACAACAGAGGCCGTTACCCTGGACAGAAATTTGCTCGGCATATTACAGCACTTGTGAGCAAGGTACTTGACTAACTTACGATCAAAAGAATTTGAGGCATTTATGATATCGTAGGAATTCGTGTTTCAGGTGTTCAAGAGGAGAACTGTATTATAATTGCTTAGCGATGTTTTATGGGTGTAATTGCCAAATACTCAGACTTCTCGTGACAGTAGGCCTACCTTGTTCTATTCCAATTGTAGTTGCAGATATTTTCATGCGCAAATCGGATTCATCCATCCATCCGAAAAGAACCGTCAAAGCTGCCCTTGTTCTCTGAGCAGAATGTTGTTTAATTGATTCTACGATTATTTATTATTATTTATCAGTTTAACGACATCTTATAGCAACAAAGGCTGTTGACGTCTTTAAAGTTATCAACGTATTTCAGTTCACTTTCGCTTAACTGTTCCACAGTTTCTGTCTTTATAATTGTCTCTCTTTTTCTTTTCTTCTTTTTCTTTTCTTGATTTTCATGGTGTCAATGTTCATAAGGCGGTTGCTTTAGATCCTCTTTGGTGCGTGTGTCATTATTTAGAAATAATATGCGAACGAACAAATTTGAGTTATTTATAGCATTGCATGAATTCGTGTTTCAGGTGTATTAGAGGAGAACAGTTACTATAAAAATTACTGCTTATGGGTGTAATAGACAAATATTAAAATTTTAGACCTCTCTGGACAGTGTCTTGTTCTATTTCAATTGTAGAACATAGATTTTCATGCGCAGTGTCATCATGACAATTGCATTTAGCATTTACTCGCAATCATTAAATTGATGACTGTAAGTGAACGATTTGTTCAACGTCCTTGAAAAACAATCATTTGATTGTAGGACTTAACTCTCCGATTTACAAGTCATTGCCAATTGTTTACCAGCGCACTCATTTACGTGTGATTTCATATTTATATAGCGCCCCTCTCGTAAACTCATAGTGACGCTTTGCGGTCATCTTAGTCGTCATTGACAATTGCAACATGGACCTCATAATATTATATACGTATAATATTAACTCTGACTAATCAAACTCTGCCTTTATTAGCCAATAGGGTATTTCCCTTAGGTCTCAAGTCTTTCCACTTCTGCTTTCCCCATAATCCACGTTTCTGCTCCAAAAAGCACCGAACCCATAACTACATCACGGCGCCCCAACACCATTTTACGCGTAGTTTAAAGCTGCTAGACTACAACCTGATCAGAGAAAATGCCGTTTAACACTGAAAAGTATTGCAATTCTAAGGCTGTCGTTGAACACCTTAAAGTTGTGACTAATATTCAGTATAAATAACTCGATTCTATTACGTCGGCGTTTGCGATCATAGGAGTATTATTATAGTAAAGTGTGAACATCAATGTTAGACAGACTGATAAAATTATTTCGCAAGCTCCAAATGAACAAAATAAACTATTGGCCGTTCTAGTAATGCATACAGTGTAGAGTTGGCGCCATCAATAATCTGGAAGCCATTGCATGTCGTTAAATAGTTTCTTAATCCTGGATTCCCTTGAGCACCTTTAAATAGCTTTATTACTATACTATATAATATATCTTTGTCTCGGCAAGGTAGTACGACTTGTACAAAGTTATTCGTAATCGTAGAGGTAATCGAAAAATTTCTAAAGTGTCACTCCAAAAAGGAAAGCGCGGGGCATCAGCCTATTCAAAAATACCGTATCTTTACAGAAGACTTGCTCAAAATTAATCCGAAAGAGATCGTAGTCCGGTTTAGGTCGAGAGGTGAGCCGAAGAGAAAACTTCTTAAAGAGCTGAGACTTTAAACACCTTTAAACAGTTCTCTTCCAATACTACATGTATTTATATATATCTTTGTCTCAGCAAGGTAGCACGACTTGGGGTAAGTTACAAACTATAAAATAGTTTCGCATGGAGAGCCAAAGGAGTGATGGACAGAGTAGGCTCAGTAGGGCGACTAATAATGTAACTTGCGGACAAGTCAAACCCTGCAGCTGAAGCTTGATGATCAAGTTTCTCAGCAGTGTTTTTATTTGGCTTTGGTCTAATTATAATTGCATTCGAAATTTATAAAAACTGTGTCATTAGAACTGAGAGTAACTACAAAATAAATGCATGTGCATAATCGTTTAAAATGGGTGTTCTATTTTTTCATCCAAACAGATTGACCCGAACGTTGCGATAACGGTCCTCTTGTCAACCACAGACTGTCGATAAACTATTCAGTTCTGCGCACCTGATGTAGATTAAACACCATTAAATTAAATAGAATACAATCTATAAATAACCAAATAATATCAGTATTATTATTATTAAGGTGAACGTAGAAAAAAAGTAACAGATCTCGGTGTGCTGCCAATCAACATTGTAATTGTAATTGTAATCGAACATTTATATAGCACATTGTCTGATTATGTGCATCAAATTAACTTATGAACTAAAAGCTTCGTTTAAAACGAAGCTTTCTAGTGAAATAGAATCCAAGACGGTAGCCCGGACTTCATATAATTTCCAATTTTATTTATTTATTTTATTTACAGAGAATTTGATATAGCGCTCCTTCAAGGTTACTACTCAGGAGCGCTCCCAGTCCAACCCCGGTCGAATAAGACAGTTTTGAGAAGAGAAAGAAATGAAGTAGAAGTAGAAAGGCTGATTGGTATTTGACGAAGGATAACAGGCAGCTCATTCCAGGTCGCAGGGCCAGCCACAGAGAAAGCACGGCGCTGCCTGATTGCAGTCCGTGAGCGTGGAACAATAAGTACCGCTTGTGCAGCTGAGCGGAGAGAGCAGCGGCGTTGAACATGCGTGGTCGAGCAACAGAGCTCTTGCAAGTAAAAAGGAGCCAAACCCTCAAAGCAGCGCCGGACCAATACGGAAATTCTGTACGTAATGCGCTGTGGGTTAGGGAGCCAGTGGAGTACATCCCGCATGTACTCGGAGACTCGGCCAAATTTGGGAATGCGGCCTATGAAGCGGGCAGCAGATTGTATTCTATTTAAAAATGTGAATCTCCGATGCAGTGTCCGCGCTGCAGTCACGAGCGCCTCTGAGTAGTGAGCTTGAAGAGGTGCTATGACAAGTGCACAATGCACATACAAACACACTAAGGTAACCGTTAAATGTAATGGTAAACGTCATTAAATTTTGTCGCTTATACATCGGAACGTTGTGCTTATAAACCTGAAATTACTTTAATTCACCACTATTTATTACACATTCTAGCATATAGGCACAACTTAAATCGTCTTAAGCCAAATGAGTTTGCAGATATTGACTAGACACCCATATATTGAGCTTAAAGTGTCCTTAAGTATTTTTTACCGCATCCTGGTCGCGTTTCGAATGAAATTTACTACTGTAACAGTAACTGAGAGTGTTTTAATAATAAATTAGTAGCCTATTATTATGCCAAACATATTTCTGTCGAGTGCAACGGCCTGTGCTGTCATAATTGATTATAGACCCTCGTCAAATCTGGATCCATCCATCCATAATCAGGTTAACTCCGGCACTGTTTGCACTCTGCCAGTGCCAGTCACAAGCCTGGATAAAGGAGGAGGGCGTCGCTATAATGTTCATTGTTACCACACAGTGACGTTAAATTGCAACTACCATACCATACCTCGTCAGGTTCACCAGTCCTACTCTCACGGTGTGTAGGACAAATTCAGTATTACTAGCCAAAAACTTGCAAAACCAACCGATGACCAACCGTCAGGATATTCCGCCCAAAAGAAAAAGTCGAACCCCCTCCTAAATAAAATCTTGTCTACGGCCTGGTCCGATGTAATGTTCACGCTGTTGTCGAGAAGCGTGCTTGAATGGACGCAACAGCAAAATGGAGAAGTAAATAAATAAAATAAATAAATACATACATACAAGCATGGTATACGAGTATATGCATAATAAATGCAAAAATGACGAGAAATCCATCGCAATCCACATTAAAAGCAATTGACGAAAACTGTATTATCTGCATCTATTGTATCAGCGTCTTTGTCTTCTAGATTCAGCAGCAGAGGATTTAAAGCAGATTCGAATATTAGGCCAATTTTCCGGTCGTTAAGATGTCAACAACATTATCTATCTTTTTATCGAAGTCAAAGTGCACAGAAATAAAAGACTCAGAGGTTCAATTGCAGCCTGATCGCCAGTCTGTCCTTCTGTCCGTCTGATTGTTTGTCACAGTCTGTCTGCGTGTTTCTATATTTCTATACGTCTGTGTATGTATGTATGTATGTATGTATGTATGTATGTATGTATGTATGTATGTATGTATGTATGTATGTATGTATGTATGTATGTATGTATGTATGTATGTATGTATGTATGTATGTATGTATGTATGTATGTATGTATGTATGTATGTATGTATGTATGTATGTATGTATGTATGTATGTATGTATGTATGTATGTATGTATGTATGTATGTATGTAGGTATGTATGTATGTATGTATGTATGTATGTATGCATGCATGCATGTATGTATGTATGTATGTATGTATGTATGTATGTATGTATGTATGTATGTATGTAAATACTATGCATGTATGTATACATTATCTGTCTGTCCGTCTGTATATCTGCCTGTATATCTGCCTGTATGTCTTTATGTCTGTTTGTCTGTCTGTGTGTATATATGGCTGCGCCTATGGATGTCTGTATATCTGTATGTTTGTGCGCATGCATGTGTCATCTGCATATCTGTCATTATGTCTGTAAGTGTGACTGTATTTCTGCCTACTGTGCCTATCAGTCTGTCTTTCGGTCTGTTTGCATTTCTAAATCCCTTTCTCAACTGACCGGTATTTGTTTGGGAGAGGGTGAACAAAGTCGTTGATTGTTCATTTTCGAATGTCATCTTCTCTCTCTCATGCTTCGTTACATTTTATCGTTCATCTCCTATGAAGCGAATGTTATTTCGATCGGGATCGCATGGCTTTTGTTATTTACCGAATTATCATCATTCCATGCAAAAAATTAGTTTATATAATTGATGTGACGATCCATACCTTTTAATAACAATGAAAATTGTAATATATAATTTTGTCTGTCTGTCATAATTGTTTTCATGTCGTCTTATAATTTATATACAATTTATAATCTGTTTTTGGAGTCACCATCTTGCCGATAATTAAGAAAATACATCAATGCTGTGCCAAAGCGTGATGTCAACGACAACCACATTCAACAGAATGATGTCATTTAAGTTATTTAACACTGAAAAGTATCACAGCGGTATAACAATATTATTATATCTCGTTAAACACCCTAAAGTCATTGATAAAAGATTCTATAAATACCTATATCCATTATACGACTTTGTATTGTAACTTCACTAGCTCAATTACCCGGCGTTGGTCATGAAATTTCTTCCCTACCCCAACCAACCCCAACCTCCCACCCCCAAATTATGGCAAACATATTCTTGATAGGGATCACATCCGAAGTTATAATACGACGGCCTGCAGCACATTCCCATATCAATCCGCATCTGGCGTGCTAAAATCACGTCCAATTTCCTGCGCCACGTCACTCAAATTCCTACGCGCATCGCATGCCAAATAGTTCGTCTAATTTCTTGAGAAAGCGCATTCAAGACGCATTATTACGATGACATATATTTAGCTTGCGCGGATATCAGCTCCGCCACTGGTTGCATTCTGTCAGTGCCAGTCCTAAGCATCGATGAAGAGGAGGCGAAGCTGGTGAGCTTTGTTTTCACACAGTGTCGTTACTCGTCAAAATAAAAATACTACTATAGTTATACTATAATTGGCTATATCCTGTGTTCCCCTTGGAAACCTTCAAGATGTATACCATAAATTCTTTAAATTTAATTTGTGAGCTTGTTCGCTATGTCTCTCAACGTTCAAAATCATCCTTATTATAATTGTTCATGCTGGTCATACACATACAAGCTATTGGAAAAAATAATTGTCCAGGACAACGTTCCGAACGGGGGAGCTTTTGGTTCCTCGAGCTCGCACTTCTACAAGACAGCGCCGAGCCTTTTCTTCTGTGGGTCCCGCTATCTGGAATGGCCTCCCACTAAACTTGCGACTTATGCATAAACGAAATTAACCTGCTTTTATAAATCGCTCAAAACCTATTATGTTAGCTGTGGCAGGACTGGGAGCGCCTCTGAGTATGTTAATTCAAGAAGCGCTATATAAATTCACGAAATGGACGAATGAAATGAACGAATGCATTGTAATGAGGGCTTCAATGGTTTGGCCTGTCAATGGTTTCTGCAATGCATTATAATGATAGTGTTCTTATGACGCATTATTTAAGTGTCATATATAGTTAGCTATTGCGTTTATTATCACTGATTGCATACTGGCAGGGCTAGTCCAAAACATGAATAAAGAGGAGGGCGATGCTGGTGTTTTATGTTATCACACTGTGTCGATGCTCTTTCAACTGAAAGTACTACTTCTTAGACACCTTCATGATGCATTTTATCGATGACATAAATTTAGATTAGTCGCCATATTCTATATAATTACACAATCATCCACAACGGCGATAAACAGTGGAAATCATCGAAATTGTGCATTTTGGCAAAATATGCAAATGAAGGACATTATTTTGAGTACAGAATGACATTCCGAAAAGTGTTCATGAGCGCCATTTGTAAGATTGTGACCAAGATGGCGTCCAACGTGACCCAAATTATGAATATGCATCGTAGTATTGCAACCTTATGACTTTTCTGGTATCCAGCGCTCATCTATGAGCAAATGGACGCGGTGGTGTAGTGGGTATGTTCGTTGCCTTGCAGCAGTTGTAGGTTCAAATCCACCTCAAGGCGCCGCTTAGGAACCTCGGGCAATTACTTCACTCGCAATTGCTCAGCGTGAAACTCCGATGCAGCGTCCGCGCTGTAGTCGGGAGCGCCTCTGAGTAGATAGCTTGAAGCGGCGCTATAACAAGTGCACATACGAACGAACAAACTGAAAATACTACTATAATTGGCTATGTTTATCCTGTATTCACCTTAAACACCTCGAATATGCATTATTATGATGCAATAAATTTAGATTGTGCGTTCATTTTGTGTGTTTACCTTAAATACGCCCAACGTTCGATATCATTTTCAACCTTGTAGGCCCTACCGACCAAAGTGCGGTCGATGGCATGGGAAATCTCATAACCACTAATACATGTAATTACCCATGGACAGTAAATGGTTCAGACTTGTCGGTGCTGAGCAGGTATGAGCAAACGACTTTTCCTACACACAGTAACGGTCTATGATGAGGATTGTCAAACCCCGTTCTTTAGCCGTTAGATGGTGAACGTTCAAATCATTCGACCACCGTGTGTCTTCTCACCGTGTTCCCTTCTCTGCGTTATATAATTATGAGACCATAAATTCCTTAACCTCCACGTCCAAAGGTCATAGTTTTGTGCAGGTCGAGGGTTAAATGCGGCAGAAGCAGAGCACGACATTGAAGAGTTGAGACATCAGACCAGAAGCAGGAATGCAGCAGAAGCAGCAACAGCAGCAGCAGCAGTAGCAGCAGCAGCAGCAGCATCGGCTGCAGCAGCAGCAGCATTAGTTCCTTGTTGCAATTCATCTCAGACATAAAAGCGAACGAGAGACAATGTAAAATCTTCATTCGAAATGGAGCCACGGCTCTTTCGTATTGATGCATATTCATAACATTAATTTGCATATTCACAATCAGTATAATGATGTGTCGGTGTATTTCATAGCATGGCATCTCTGTTCATATCCACCAATATTTGTATACTTGCATATAAACATATAAACAAGCATATCTAATTATAATGTATTATACGGTTTATTTATATGCATAAATAATCAAATATGTATTTCATACTGTGACATATATGTAACCACGCATATGTATACATACTCACATACAAACAAGCATAAAATATATGTTTATTTATAGATTATATATTTATATACATGTATGATATATAGTTATATATGTGATATATTTTTATACATATATAAAATACAATATATATCAATCAATTCTGTGTTTGCTCTCTGCTTATTTTATCCTCTCCCATCGAAGATTGGTCAATTCATCTTCTTCGCTGAAAAAACGTTTAATAAACGACTTGTGACGACTCGCCGAACGTAACTCGCGTTTCGATCTACGCGGCTCTCTTTATTTTACTCGTGCGGCGTCCGCCATCCTTATCAAGTCCGCGAAATAAGAAAACATCACCGAGTTCAGTCACATTGATTTTTGCAATTGCGAACGAACGATTTTTCTTGCAACCATCTCTCAGATTTAGGTGAAGTTTCACAATATTTATTACTGGCACAAGCGTAGATTATTGCACTCAATGCGAATTATTCCTATTCGTCCTCAAAGTAAAAATAGCGACAAACATCTTCCTGTATCGGCTAGCGTACGTAAAACAAACTGCACAATGCACGTTTACTACAGGGTTTTATGTGATGAGTAAAAAGTCGATGGGTTGCGAGAGAGTGCAACTTGTGTAAAAAGTATTATAGGCCTAGATGCGAAGAAAAACACAACGTTTCGATAAACAATCAAGTGCGACAAATTGTGTAATATCGCCAGGATGCTTGAAAATTTGATTATTTGTACGAAACCTAGTTTTTGCGAAATGTAATTTCAGTTTAATGACATTGCGCGAATATAAAGATCAATAGAGTTGCCATTCTACTTCATCCATGGTTGTGACTTGCACTGGTAGAGTATAAGTACCGTGGAGGATGTGGCAGTAGTTTCACTGTGACGATAGTGTCTCAAGTAATGTAACCAATGCGTTAATCACACCATTAAATCGTTGCTTGACATCGTTATAAAGGATTTTAACCAGAAAAATGCTTGCAAACAACTATACGAAACAAATTAAGCAATTAATTACATCCTTAAATCATCGGTTGACATTGTGTTTTAAAGGTGTCTAACTAGGATATCGATAGAGTTTAAGAATTTCAAACACAAAATAGGCCTAAAGGTATTATTCAAATTATTAAATAATCGTTTGAAATTATGTCTTAAAGGTGTTTGACAGGTAAAACGACAAGAACGAATACAAACAGACAAGTTAGTACAAAGATCATTGGCGTCGTCGTCCTCCTTCATCTAGCTGTTACATGTAAGTAAGAATAGTTACGAAGGTAGGTCTAGTAATAGTTTCAATTTAACGACATCCAGCGTAATGACCGGCACAGCCAGATGACGAACAGTGACGGCGGTAGTAGTAATAATTTTTAACAATACTGATCACAAAGATAATTTATTTCGACCTCCTCCTTCATTCAGGCACTGCTAGAGTATGAGCAATGATTGTTTCGTCATACTCAAAATCAATATTTTTATCAACAGCTTGAAGAATGCATGAAACCCATTCACCTCTCTGTCTCTCTCTGTCTCTGTCTGTCTGTCTGTCTCTCTGTTTGTCTCTGTCTATCTCTGTCTCTCTCTCTCTTTCTCTATCTCTGTCTTCCTCCCTCTCTATGCATCCAGTGCAACGGTTCTTATGAATAACGACAGGCTATCGTCATATACCAATTCACCATAGTACGACTAGCGACACCTATCGTCAAGAAGAAGACATCGTAATTGGTCGCATAGGTCTACAGCAGCAGTTGCTGCACTGAATCACGACTCATGAATAATCACGACTCATGAATAATTACTAAGAAGAAAGCAAACAACGTCAACAACATTCGAACATTGTCAAACTGAGAACATTGACTTCTTCATGTGAGCAAATGAACAAGAACCGCACACACATAGTCAACTGCGCAAGTAATCGTAATCGTAATTGTAATCGTTATCGTGCACTAAGTGCAACACCAGCACAATAAGTATTAAATACTTACATGTATTGTGCTGGTGTTGCACTTACTGTACGATTACGGTTGTAGCAGATGTCCATAGGGCTTCATGTTAGAATAGACAAAATTGACGACGACGATGACGATTACGACGACGACGACGATAACGGCGACGACGATGATGACGATGACGACGACGACGATGACGATGATGATGACGACGATGACGACGACGACGACGAAGATGATGACGACGACGACAACAACGACGATGACGATGACTGTCCAAAATGGCGTCCACTTCCATTTTTTATTAGAACACTGTCGGTGAGTGGACAAATTTTGCATCATACATTCCTCTGACATAAACCAAACCTCTAAAATCATCACTTAACATAACATAACATAACATGGGTTTTAAGTGGTTCAGAAGACACTAGGCCTGTGTTAGAACCACTGCAAAATTGACCTGGAACTTTTAATACCCCAATTTTCCTAGGTTCCTTTTAAATGCTGTGACCGTGTCCACCGACACAGTGCTGTCCCCCAATCCGTTCCACATGTCCACAACTCTAGCACTGTAGCTTTTAAATTACAGCGCTACATAAAAACATAAACAGAACGTATAGCTCGGTGTGTTTGAAATGCCAAAACAGTTGAGATAATCATAGCCTACATGCATTAGTAGGAACACGGCAAACGAAACTTTGGAGCGCTCGCCTTGTTGTAATGCTGCCTAATTTAACCCTTATAGGGTAACCCTTTTTCGGTTACAGTTGTTGGTAACCGGGGGGTAAAAAAATACCCCCAATTTATTTTCGTCAAATCTAGGGAAATGTTTAACCAATTTCGGTCCTGTTTAATTTATATGATAGACAAGGACATTGTTGAACGTAATGAGTAACAAATCTTGAATTAAAATGATGACTCGTGATTATAAGCGGTCTCATTAGCTCATGACCAACTTCCAGCAGGAACACACGGCGCTTGTACAAACGTAGGCCTACTAAATGTGCGTGATCTCGCCATGTTGGATTCTGCAACTTCTATAATTATGATATATGCGTTGAGCGCTGCTGCATCAACCAAGAAATAGAAGAGGACATCTTCTGGTCCTGTAACTGCAAGTGTATCCCTTTGTTTCCTGGTCGAATGAGTCCACGGCGCCTTTTGTGGCATTGTAATCACCTATTTCTTTCGATAGCTTTGTGCAAAAGTAAGTAATCTACACTAATATAATGCAACCTGAAATAGAAATCATACAGCAAAGAATGGCTAATTTATATGCAAAAATACAAGAACCACATAATCTCCAACAATTCAGTTCTATCAACTACTATGCTTACATCTACATAGTGTAGAAATGATTTATCCAGTACTGGAATATGAAACCTTACTTTTCACACTAGTCTGCCGCTAGGTGGCAGCGCAATTTGGCACAGCTGAAAACGACATTGTGAAGAAAAAACATATTTAGGAAAAGTCACAAAAGCACAAGTCTATTTTCTTTTATTCAAAAAAAGTATACGAAAAAAAGTAGGCTGGGGGTTATTTTTTACCCCCCGGTTACCCTATAAGGGTTAATAGCAAATTAAATTGTAGTTACTTAGAAACCTTTAATACGCTTGCTTCTTATTCTATAAATGTTGGAAAGGCGTTATTTCTCCGAATTGTTTATCTGAAAAATGTTACTTATTGTGGAAAACCAATAATATTATATCTTTCGACAGCAACCGCCTCTGTTGTCATAAGATTTCGTTAAACACTGGAACCACCTTTCTCCAAATCATCAGCTTGTATCGGGTCGTTGCATCCTTTGACCCTCAAACTGGCGTCTGATAAAAGACACAACAGCTCTTAGCACCAATTCAGTTCCTGTGTCGAAACTACCCTTATTCTTCTCCACTATTACCATATCAAAAAGATCATAATATTAATGACTGTATGCAACCTATTTCAATAATAATTATTGTCTTTACTATTAATATTACTACCGTTACCACTGCTTATACCGCGTGATCTTTGTCCAAACATTGTAGAGATGGTCGTTATAATTATCAAGTGGGCAATAATTGTGTGACGCATAAATCTATATTAATAAAGAGAAGATTCTGTCTGTCTGTCTGTCTGTCTGTGTGTTTGACCGGAATGCATTTCAACAGTTTTTGACCTTTTCACTCCAAACCTTCACTACTGTGTAGGTCTCGGCATGAGACGCAAAGTCGATTAGTTGACGATTCTCCACCACTATGGGGTCAGGGTGAGGGGTGAAACCCCCCAAATTTTTTTCACAAAAACCCAGCTATTTTTTAAAACTTTGTACCCAGACAGAGGACCATCAGAACCACACGGTAAAGGGGTTAGCTAATCTCTACCACCATGGGGGTCAGGGTGGGGGCAAAAACTCTGCGTTTATTAAACACCTTTTTAAACGTTTGCATGGCCATTATATAAACGCAGCTGATGTGAGTGATGTTCCAATCCGCTTTGCTGTAAAGTCCTACTATAATAATATTGGCCTACAGGTGGAGGTCGGATTTAGTGGGGTTGGGGTGGGGAGGGGTTTCGTGGGAAATGGGGTGGAAATTTTTTCTTCAGAAAACCCTAATTTCACGGGTGGCGTACCGGTGGAGAGGTCGGAGTGTGGTGGGGTGTTGTCGGGTGGGTGAGTTTGGGGTGTGTTGGTGGAGGGTGTGGGGTGGGGTGGGGTGGGGTGGGGTGGGAGTTGGCTTGGGCTGGGGGGTCGAGTGGTGGAGTGGAGGGTAGAGGTGAGTGTAGGGTGGGTGGAGGTGGTAGGTGGAGGGTGGAAGGGGTGGGATGGGGCGGGTGAACGGGTTGGGGTGGTGGGGGTGGGGTGCGGGTTTGGGGGTGGAGGTGGGAATGTGGTAAGAGTGTGGGGTGGAGGTGGGGTGGAGGGGTGGAGGTGGGGTGGAGGTGGGGGTGTGGTGAGGGTGGAGGTGAGGTGGAGGGGTGGAGGTGTGAAGCGGGGCGGGTGGAGGGGGTGGGTGAGGTGGGGTGGGGGCTTTGGGGTGGAGGTGGGGGTGTGTTGCGGATGGGGTGGAGGTGCCGTGGAGGGGTGAAGCGGGGGCGGATGGAAGGGGTGGGGTGGAGGTGGGGTGGAGGTGTGGTGTGGGTGAAATGGGTGGGATGGGGCGGGTGAACGGGGTGTGGTGAGGGTGGGGGTGGGTGAGGTGGAGGGGTGTAGGTGTGAAGCGGGGGCGGGTGGAGGGGTGGGTGTACGGGGTGGGGTGGAGGTTTTTGAGGTGGGGTGTGGTGAGAATGGGGTGGAGGTGGCGTGGAGGGGTAAAGCGGGAACGGATGGAAGGGGTGGAGTGTACGGGGTGGGGTGGAGGTGGGGTGTGGTTTGGTTGTGGCTTGAGCGGGTCTAATCCTAAATTTCCCGGGCAACGCCGGGTACCCCAGCTAGTACAAAATAATTGTAAGCCAGACGTGAAGTCGAGAAAATAACGAAAGACTCAACTTTCCCAAAACCAACCCAGCCTTAAGCTTGCGTACAATGCATATGGCATATTAAGCGTCGCTAAACACAGACTGATCCCTGCCTACGAAGTAATATCTAATTAGAATTTAAGGTTGACATAATGTGAGTGATCTACAGGGATGCCACTCTGAATTTTGAAAAAAGGTCAGATCCGGTCGAAAAAAAGGCTAGAAAAGGCTAGATTGAGAATTTATCTGGAAAATGCATGAATTTTTCCATTTTTCCGGCTTGAAATTTCTGACGACCGTTTTTTAGTCGTCCGACGCTTAAAATTTGATATCTTTTCCCTTCCCGATAAAATTTTTGAAGACCGTTTTAAAGTTTTTCGCTCCAAAATTCACAATTTTTGGTCCATATTAACAAAATTTTCGAATTTTTTCTTGTCTTTGTGCATTTTCACCTTTAAAAGTTTATTTTTATGTGTAAAAAATCCGAAAACCGCCGTGAGAAAAAAGGCTAGATCCTGACCAAAAAAACCTAGAAACCTAGATTACACCGAAAAAACCTAGATCTAGGTGGAAAAAGCTAGGAGTGGCAACACTGGTGATCTACTTGTTAGGCATACATGTATTTCGGCCACAGGATGGCGCTATGCTTTCTACATATTTAGAGCTCTTTTTAAACACCGTTAAAAAGATTTGCTCAAAAGCTATAATAGCAAGACAGCTTATTGCGAATGATTCATGACTCAAATGGAAATAAATTAATTGCAATAATAATAGAGATAACTCGAAAATAAAGGTAGCTTATATAGAAGAGATGATATCTGCCCTCGACAACAGCAACGAACTTTTTTAGTCATTTGGTTCATTTTGTGTGTGGGGGTTATCATTGAAATAGTTGATTTCTACATGAAAAAACTGATCGCCTTTTTTGGGGGTGGGCTTAGTCCCATAGCCCTCCTCCTCTATCGCCGCTACTGTGAACCCCTTGAGTTTTTCCATACAATGTGCATGAATTACTAGTGTAGTTTTAGCTATTAATCTTTCTCTTATAAATTTGAGTCGTCAGATTGATAAAACCACTCTCGATGAAAATTAGATCAAGCATAAAAAAAGTTGGAAATGACTAAAAGATAGTTGACGTAATTAAATTTTATTTGACTTTGACAGCAAATAGTGACTCGTGAGGTTGATAAGCCAATGTCGATGAAAATTAGATCTAGCATAAAAAAATGTTGAAAATGACTAAAAGATAGTTGACGTAATTAAATTTTATTTGACTTTGACAGCAAATAGTGACTCGTGAGGTTGATAAGCCAATGTCGATGAAAATTAGATCTAGCATAAAAAAATGTTGAAAATGACTACAGATCGTCGATGTAATTTATTAGACTTTGACAGCAAATAGTCGCTCATCCATCGATCGACTTATACACCAGTTAAATCTTGCTTGTGGGCGCGGTGATCCATGTAGTTGTTATTATCGTTGCGTTTCAGCCGAAGAGTTGCGGGTTCGAATCCGCCTCAAGCCGAATCTTGGGGTTCTTTGGCAAATCCTTCACTCGCAATTTCTCAGTTGCTTTGGAGTGAAACTCCGTTGCAGTGTCCGCGCTGCAGTCGGGAGCGCTTTTGAGTATCAATCTTGAAGGAGTGCCTTAGGAGTGCACACTAGGCCATTGCATTTTTGCATGGGTGAAAATTTTTGTTACAATTTTTATGATGCACCCCTCCTATTTTGTTTCTAATGTATGTACATCAAATTTTAGATAATTTCATGATGTTTTGACCCCCGCCCAACACGATTAACTGATTCAGTTAACAAATCTTCGTTTTCCTACATTATGATCATGACAAAAATCTTTGTAATTCAACAGTTTATTATACAGAAAAGACAAACTACATAGTATATAGTAATTAACAAGTTTGGCAATAGTGCGTACAATATACACATAACCCAATAATGTAAAATCACTTTACTGTGTTTTAAGGTTTTCGTGGAAGAGAAGGTTAATTGCTTTAATGTCTCTTTTTGAAAGTTGGGAATTTCGTTGCATTGATATTCGACCATTTGCAATAAAACGGTCATCGTATTTTATCATTGGTTACACTAGTTGAAAAGTTTTGGCATGGGCGGAGACTTTGGAGAAGACTTGGACGGGGGGGGGAGTTGGGCGAACGAGTGGCGCCGAAGGAAGGACGCAAAATTTTGGGCTGACGAATGGCTGAGCCGCCGACAAAATTTTCCATTTTTGCAGACCAAAATTTCTTACCGGTACGACTTTTTTAGTAATCCGGCCGACCATTTTCCCGTCAAAAAAAGTTGATGACCTTTTTTTAGTCGCCCGGCCGAAATCTCCAAGAAAAATACCCATTTCCCCCGCAAAAGGTTGATGACCTTTTTTAGCCATTTATTCGCCAGTGTATATGCAGTGTGTCTTCGTGAAGTGTCCATGCCATAACACTCAACAATGGGGCTGGGGAATAAATGCATGGGCCGTCCCCACAACACATTCATTGAGGGGACCGTCCCCCTGTTCCCGCCTAAGTCTCCACCCATGGGTCTTGGATTAGTTTCACAGCTCATTACGACAGATTATTCACCACTTTGACATGCCGCACATAATATGAATGAAATCATGGGCGGAGTTTGGTTTCCTTTCTTTGGGTGGGGGCCTAAAACTTGGGCTTCTGTTGGGGCGGAGACTTAGTCCAGATCGAGCGGCGCCCATTTTTTTCTCGGCCAAAAAAGTTGATGACAATTTTAGCCATCATTTGAAGTTTCCTTCGTGAAAAGAGCCGTTTTCACGAATATAATTATTATCGAGTCTGGGCCTTCTTGTGGGTGGGGCTAAGTCCGGAAAAGATACCATTTTTAAAGTAAAAACACTGACTCTGGGCCTTCTGGGGGGCTTAGCTTCTCCCTAGCCACTGGTAAACTCCGCTCATCAATGGAGTTGGTGTTTTAAAGGTAGAGCAAAAAATTTACAATTTTCTACCATGTTGTCAATGTCCGTTTTGAACATAAAACTACTTTTGAGGTGGGCGGGGGTCAAAACTTGACCTACAGACCTGAAAATTTGCAGGGAAATATGTTTCAGTAATAGAAACAATATGGCAGGGGTGCACATGGAACATTCGAAAAAATTATTTTTTGCAATGGCCTAGTGCACACCCAAAAACCGACATGTGCTGTATGTAAGAAAGCGGTCTGATAACTGCATTTCAAAATTAATGTTACATTAATTTTGCTAAAGGTCCACGCAAACGGCCACAAAGTGCTGTTGAAATAACGGTAACACAGTTCAACATCAGGCGACGCCAGTCCAAAGCCTGGTTTGAGGAGGTGGGTGACGACAAAGGTCATCATTACGACACAGCGTCTTTATATAGAAACTGCGAAATGTCTCTTCATAAACTTTTCCGATGTTTCCATTCCTATTATTAAGCTCCCGTCTTTGTTAAACGGAAACCATCTCACTGAATGCAATGTAATGAGATCTTCAGGGAATTGTCAATGGTTTCTGCAATGCATAGTGTGCTCAAGACGCATTATTTAGATGTCATAAAGTTAGATCTTGCGTTTATTAGCTTCGCCAATGGTTGCATTATGCCAGGGCCAGTCAAAAACCTGGATAAAGAGGAGGGCGACGCTGGTAATTGTTGTTATCACACTGTGTCGATGCCGTTTCAACTGAATGTACTGAATGTACTACTTCTAACATTCTCTAAATCACTGTGCGTCTTAGACACCTTCAGGATGCATTTTATCGATGACATAAATTTAGATTAGTCGCCATATTCTATACAATTACACAATCATCCGCAACGGCGATAAACAGTGGAAATCATCGAAATTGTGCATTTTGGCAAAATATGCAAATGAAGGACATTATTTTGAGTACAGAATGACATTCCGAAAAGTGTTGAAGAGCGTCATTTGTAAGATTGTGACCAAGATGGCGTCCAACGTGGCCGAAGTAATGAATCTGCATCATAGTATTGCAACCTTATGACTTTTCTGGTGTTCGGCTCTCATCTATGAGCAAAGGGGCGCGGTGGTGTAGTGGGTATGTTCGTTGCCTTGCTGTCGGAGGGTTGCAGGTTCAAATCCACCTCAAGGTGCCGCGTATTGACCTTGGGTATGTCCTTCAATGCAATTATTGCTCAGCGCATCGGCGTGAAACTCCGATGCAGTTTCCGCGCTGTAGTCGGGAGCGCCTCTGAGTGGAGAGAGTTTGAAGGGGCGCTATAACAAGTGCACATACAAACAAACAGACAAACTGCAAATAATTATTTCTACTATAATAATTGGCTACGTTTATCCAGTGTTCGCCTTAACTTTGAGATTCTCTTTTTTGCGATCTGACGTTTTAGCAAATTTTTATAATTTATAGATTTGCAGGAATTTGTGTTTCAGGTGTTTAAGACGAGATCTGCATTATCTGGAATTGATTAGCTAGGTCTTATGACCGATTTAGTATGTGTGTATGCATGTATGAGCACTTTGAGCAGTTATTATAGCGCCATTTCAGAATTACAGCACAGCGGCGCTCCAGACTGCAGCGCGGACGCCGAATCAGTTTCACTCCAGAGCACATGAGCAATTGCTAGTGAAGGACTGGCTCAGGATCCACACGAGGCGGCTTGAGGTGGATTCGTTTAATGTGCTCTCGTTGATCAAAACTACAGTTGCACCAGTTGTGAAGTTTGGTTGAAGCTTGCAACGTGGTGCACCATTGGTATGAAGTGATTACGACTTCACGCTGATTGATCTCGGCGTCTTAGAGTCTTTTCATCTCCCACCGTTCAACTTTTGGTCCAATAATTCTCTATATATTTGGACACTTTTATATTATGAGGCATTGAAGATAATATTATTTGAAAAAAGTTTGGCTTACTTTTTTAACCACGGTGTATATGCACTTGACGTAGCACCCCGTCAAATCACAAGGACCAACTCAGAAGCGTTCCCGACTACAGCGCAGACACTGAATCTGAGTTTAACGCCGAAGCGCATAAGCAATTGCAAGTGAAGGACTTGCACATTGTCCCCGCACGGCGGTTTGAGGTTGATTCGAACCTGCTACGTGCAAGAAACTAACATACCCACTACACTAATACGTCGCCCTCCTCGTATATACAGGTTGTAGACTGGCGCCATACGATTGTAAAGTGTTTTCCATTGCTCATAATTGACATTATGATATTAGTCCTATTGTTGTCGCCGACCTTTAAGGGTAATGGAATTATTGTGGCGGTCAGCGTTGGATGGATGGATCTGATTTGACCAGGGTCTATGACAACAGAGGCCGTTACCCTGGACAGAAATTTGCTTGGCATATTACAGCACTGAAGAAGCAAACAATTGCATTATTTAACTCAGCTTTAAAAACGATTGATACCGTAACTTTAAAGACGTCAACAGCCTTTCTTGCTATAAGATGTCGTTAAACTGTTGAATAATAATAATAATATCAACCCTCACACGTGTTGAACATTAAATGTTAGCTCTATCTACCGAATGGTACGTATGTATTTCGTATAAATTTAAACTTTGAATTTGTTTAGGTTCAACATGCCACTACAAGAAAAAAGAATAATATTGTGCATATCTTTTTTAAAGCATTCATTGCTCATTATAAATACTGAAAATGCTCCACTAAAAGTCATTTATGTCTATAAGTACATTGCTGAGCGATCGTTTCAATTGCATGAATAAGACCTGTAAGATGCTTAAAATTGCGCATTAAAAATGTGGATGTCACCTCCTTTACGAAATGTTTGGATATTACGAAGAAATTGGTCACAGCAGCAACAGCGCATAGGTAAACAATCGATATACAGTTGCACTGATAAATGAATGTCTTAGCCACCTTATATTACTATGTACAACCGACATTCATTCATCGTCTTAAACACCTTTAATAAAGTTCTTTCTAAGCAATAAATTTGATGGGGCTGTTGATGCAGGAGGCTGTGCATCAGGCGGGAAACAGAGGGAGATGGAGAGCTTCCATAAATGAGCGGCTTCTGCGTGCTGGGGCATCGCCAAGGCCATAAGTCAAGTAAGTCAAATTTGTTGCACTATATTTTATAATAGTTGAATTGATTTTTGTTTGTATGATTGTGCACTTGTTAAAGCACCCCTTCAAGCCCTCTGAATGCCGAAGCGCTGACCAATTGCGAGTGAAGGACTTTCCCAAGGTCCCTATGCGGTAACTTGAGGTGGATTCGACTTTGAACACTGAAACATACCTATAACTATGAAAAATTTAATTAATTTCAAGAGCCTAAATATGTTCCAATTGCTATATTACTATTTGTTTTTTGGCAATTAATAAAAAAAGCAAAAAAACAAAGAATTTATCGAAAACAATGTGTTGGGGTCATTTTTGACCCCACTGGTACTCAGTGTATCAAAAAAATTCTGGTAATCTGAGGGTTAAAATAACCTCTGCTATGCCGTCGTTTATACGTCCTACAGATGGCTACCTTTAATTTTAACGCATCCACTGTTATTTCACGAACACCCAGCATAGATGTTTATTTATTTCACCAAAGTTAAACGTCGTCGGGGACATCAAAGGCCGTTGACAATCGTGACTCCATATACTTAAATCACGAAATGATGTGAAAAACAGGTACAGAAGGGTGATCAGCTTGTTCAGCCTGACGATGTCGTTAAAAAGCAAATAATTATAGTAACGACAGTGGTCATCATAAATACCTTTTAAACGTATTAATAACGCACTCTAAATTTGGACACAGCGCGTGAGAACATCAGCTGATCGGGAAGAGTCAAACCTAAACTATTATATTCCCGCGCTACATAAACATAGCATGGAAAAGTGTGATAAAATAAAACAACCAATCATTCTTTATGTGACACGGCAACAAGCTAATGTCAAGCGTAATCTGCCTTATCTTGGTTGTGCTCCTTCATACCTGTCTATCCTTTGTCTCCGACCATGCAGGCCGCGAGTTTTTCGCACTTCTACAAGACAGCGCCGAACCTTCTCTAGTGTGGGTCCTGCAATCCTGAATGGCCTGCCACTAACCTTGCGACTTGTGCCTAGGCTAAATTTGCATGTTTTTGTTGTAAGTCGCTCGAATCCTATTGTTTAGCTGTGGCCGGCTGGGAACGACACTGAGTAGGATTGTTGAAGAGGCGTTATATAAATTCTCGAAATGAATATTAATGAAAAACTGAGTCGAACCATTAAAAATATACAAAGAGACAGAGAGACAGAGAGGAGCAGGCAACAACGAGGTAATTAATTATTTAAGTAAGAAATGCCATTCCGTGGCAGGCCATTCCTTAGACACCTTTTATACCGATGCTATAATTAGTAGATGTGCGTAGCACATAGAGAGTGTAACACACTTATTTAAATTCACTGGTCTAGTACATTGCTCATAAGTGCTGTACAAATTACTGCCCCGGCCTCTGTTATCATGGACCCTGGTCAAATCGGATCCACCACAGTGTAACACATTGTTCGGATTGTTCAGAAATATATTCTACACGTGGAAAGGGTGATTGATAGTTTTCATCATCTTCTTCTTATAGATTCTTTGACGGTTGTTCATCATCAGAGCCATCGATCTTCTAATATTTATTGCTTGCGTGGAAAAAAGAAAGTTCTTTAATCGAGCGCATGCAGCAAACGCACTGCGCTATGCTATGCATGCACATGTTACGTATTAAATCTGAATTATCATCAAACTGAACTGCTAACTGGACTGCAGCCTGCAATTACATGGCACTAATAGCAACCTACAAAGCATTTCCGTCCAACGTGGACTCGAACTCGCTACCCCTCGCTCATTACGCCAGCGTGTTAACCATCACTCTACCGGGAACTTTACCCCATGCAGCGTCGATAAACGTTAAGTCCATAATTTTAAACCTACACAAAACTTGTAAATAAATAGGTGGAGACAAACAATCAGCATGTTTGGCCTGACGGTGTCGGCAAACAATAGAAAATATTGCTAATCCAAGACACCTTTAAGACGTATTCATTAGAAACTATAAAGTTGAAAAATCTTTTAGGCACTAAATGACTCTACACCTGACATTAATTTTACGGAAATAAGAATCCACCTCCATACAAACGCCATATAAATACATCGAGATTAAAATGCAAAATAGCGTTCATTTCTTACAGTTTGAGAGGCATTTAAGAACATTTTCCATGCAGCAATGCTTTGAGCATGCCTAATTGCGTGCAGTGACAGGTATAGCCAATGTCGGATTTCAATTATAGACCCATAAAACACCTTTAAGACGTATCAATATACACTATAAAGTTAAGAATATATTAAAGCATCATCATCATCATCATCATCATCATAGGCGCAACGCCCGTAGGTGTCCGACGCCACTCTCCGTCTGAGTCTGTCTCGTGTCATCTGCCAGTTTATACAGGCTAGCAGGTCTACTCCATTATATCTTGAAGCAGCTGGACCGCCTTGTCTGCTTGAAGAGAATGTTAGGAAAGAGGCTTAATGGACAACCATTGGGACAAGCCCGTTTTGTGTCCACCGATTCTCTCCACTGGTCTGTCCTGACCAACCTGTGCATGTCTGCTCCACATCATGACAACTTAAAGCAACTGGGCCACAATGTCACTTGTGTCGTGGTTTTTGCGGATTTCAATCGTCTTGGTCTTCTACAGCCAGAGTATCGCCACCCATCTGGCAAGCCTTCCTACTTTATCCGGGCTTATGACCGGCACAGGGAAGTTGATGGTTCCCTGTGGCGGAGGATGGATGCAGTTTAACGTCATGCCCAGGACTCATGGGACCATACAGCGGGTATTAATTAACTTGGTTGACTTAGACACCTTAAACACGCATTCTTTCCATAATCTTATTGTGTGCATTCGTTCGCTAGTCATTACTTTCGACCAGCATCACAATGAGCATCATTGTGTAGCCTACTCACTGTTTACTGACACAATCGTGATCTTAAGAATTCTATGGTGATGAACTGAAAACTGTTTATTATTAGGCGCTCAGTCAAAGCAAAGTCGATAGACATGTGTATGTATACGCAGACGTCTATGTCTATTCAGGATGGAAGGGTCAATCATGTCGTGGTTTCCCATGCATTTCGAAAACATTGGAGCTAGGGAAAGCTATCGAAAGCAGGTAAGAAGTCCACGGAATTGTACACTGTTCGGTGAGTGCATCGGAAGTAACAAATATTAAGTAGGACTATTACTTGGTAACAACAATGTCTAAGGCTTCAAACCCTCCGATATAATGTTACTCTGTTCATCATTCTCAGCGCCATCGACTGAGTGTTTGTCTTTTAAATGCTTAAAGACCGGTTTCGACTCCTCTCTTCAGACGCATGTCACAGCAAAAAGGCCAACGATAATGCTGCAAACGCTCTATTTCTAACACACCTTTTAGACGAATACTTTCCATGTTATATAAACTTTGGTCACAATATTCGTTTACAGTACTACTGAACGGGCGGTGCTCATTATTAGATATCGAATTTTATCTGTCATTAGACATGGTCATAATTACAACGGATATTCCGACAGTGACTAGAGCCACAGCTGATTAATTATTATACACAAGTGACACTGATGAATATATAAGACCGCAATTCAACTGGATATAAAGGTGTCCAGTGAGTCGATCGAATCCCTAAGAGTCCAAATTGTATAGACCACCAAAAGACTCAGACTCTAAAGTTGGCGCTGAGTGTTAGTGAATTCTAGTCGTGTGAGTGTCCATGCAGGTAGCCAACATTAAACATGTGTAGTAAAGTGCTATAGTAATTAATTATTATTCCATAATTAATGTATGCTGCAGAAAAAGTACAAAGTTGAGACAGAAATAAAAAACTGGATACGGTCGTTCGACGAAGATATGGCGGTGCTACAGGTAGGCCTACAGCTGCAATAACCCACCATACGTCTAAGCTAGGCTATCTTAGGCCTACAACACAATAGAGTCCTGCATGCAAGGCCGTAGCCAGGATTTTATTTGGGGGGGGGGGTGTTTTCAGTGGCGGCGCCAGGATTTCCGTTTTGGGGAGGCTCAATTTCCTGAAAAAATTCATTTTTTATCGGCAAACATTTTCTGACGACCTTTTTTTAAAATTTTCTGACGACCTTTTTTTAATCATCAACTTCATTTTTTCAGATCGAAATTTAATCTATTATTTCATTTCGAGGAGTGTTTTCATGGTTTTGTTTCATGTTTTTTGCATCACGAACTAAAAAATGCAATACATTTTTTCTGCATTTTCCATTTCGGGGGGTGTTCAAATACCCAAAACACCCCCTGTCTACGGCCTTGCCTGCATGCATGTATGCTTGCCAGTGTGTGTGTCAAATGGTTTGATCAATTTCTTCCATCACTGCTTGCTGCTCTTGTGAACCATCAATCTTGTGTTTGTGATAAATTATGTGAAAATATGTAGATAGATGTTATCAGTTTGTTTAGCCTGACGATGTCGTTAATAAATAAATAGAAATTACAGTGACAATCATAAACACCTTCTAAACGCATCAATAAGGCACTGTAGATTAGGACAGCGTGAAAACTTGTCTAAATCCAAGTCCAAACGAAATATGACAGCGCTACATAAACATAGCAAGGAAAAGTGTGGTAAAATAAAACAACCAATCATTCTTGATGTGACACAGCAGCAAGCGAAAGTTAAGCATTGACTGTGACCTGTCGCATTCAGAAAGATACCATTCTGATTTTCAAAAGGGCTAATAGAGTCTTGGCTGGGTTCAAATCAGCGCTAGGGTGGAAACTCAGTATTCTACGTCTATTCCGCTTTGTTATATATATGATACATTAAGCCATAGAAATATGTATAATTTGAATTCAAAGTTACATTAGTCTTCTTCAGCCGAAGAATTATTGTGACAAGCAATTGGTAAAAATCTTGTTTTCGACACCTTCGCATCTAATCTTCCACGGCTATAAATAAAGAGCATGTGAATATGCAAAACAAATCCAATATGCATGACTGTGGCACTTCAGTGGTAAAATAGTCGACGCTGACTTTAGGCTCTCAATAATTATTATAATGATGGCTATAATTAACAGAAAATTTGCGTACCATCGAGTAGTGCCAGACCAAAGGCTCGATGATGATGAAGGGCGACGCCAATAATTTATTGTAATGAGTGCATTTGACACTCTGCTGTCAGTGAAAATTTATATAAACGACGAGGAAAAGGATTGTCAATCAGCTCTCATAATTATTATGCTGATACTAAGAAAATGACGTCTCGCTTTCTCCAGCCTTACTCCATTATGCAAGTAATTTCCCGTTTCAATTAAAGATGCTGTTAAACATTTATATTCAAGATGTACGATGTCGATGCAAACACCTTTAACATTACTTCTCCACTCTTATAAATATAAAGAATTCGACCACTTGTTAAGTTTGCAGGTGGAGCAACAGACTCAAAACCAGTGGATGGTCGACGTTATAATTGCGGCCACCAAGAAGTGACGACAAACACAACGAAAAGAGGCGACTGGGTTAAGAAGGGCGACACCATAACATACCGTCATCTTGACACAACATAGATTAACAGTCTTACATTGGGCATCCAGTGACGTCGTCAGCTAAGCTCTGCTGATAAGGGAGTGTTCTTGGTTGCTTTTGCTCGTACTGCTACCATAAAGAATCGAGCCTTTTCTGTGGTTGGTCCGGTGGTCTGGAATAGCCTTCCTTTTGAGCTACGCCTACACCCTGGGACTCTACCAGGATCGTTAACTTAAAACTATTCTTTTTGGACGCGCTGGAGTCGGGAGCGCCTCCGAGTCTTTTTTTACTTGAAGGAGCGCTATATAAATGTCCGAATGAATGAACAGAAACTACGAAATGGACTCTGGGTCCGATTCCTGTCGCGCAACAAAATAATATTAAAGTGTTGCTTTGTATGTACGCTGCGAGAGAAGTCATTGAACTGAATAAGTGGTGCCAGTCTAAAGTTTGTGTAAATAAGGGGACTTCATCGATCATCTTTATTGTGGTGCAGCGTCGTTAAACATTAACCAACCATGGATTTTCTGATAACCATGGGCGGAGACCTGGGCGAAGATTGGGGGATGAACGAGTGGCCGAAGGAAAAACGCGAGATTTTCACCGCCAAAATAATTAATAATAACGCTAACTGTAAAAGGTGGTTATGATTCATGTACCATTGGTAAAGAAATGATGAAGTGTGTATCTCTGGTTAGTCAGAAGCAGAAATGAAATGGGAGGGACGCTAAACATTATCTTTTATGATTCATCGTTGACAGAGCAGAAACGACACCTAATGGTTGATATTTAAATAAATTGAGCATAATTTAGATTAATTAGAAGGAAACGTTCTCATTTCCATTCAAAATAGAAAAAAACAACGATGCGTCGATATTTGTGTTCAACCAACCCCTAAATCTATGATAAATGCACTTTTAGTGTGAAGACCATGAATTTCGGCGAGAAAGAATAATGTCATAATTATAGTACTTCAATATCAAAACAGTTCTTACATACCTTTATAAAAGAGCCATCTGACGCTAAAAATAAAAAGCTGAGCTTTATCACCAGTTTCATAAGAATCGATCATACCATTCATAGTTTTTCTCACCTAGATCTAGGCATTCGGCCTTTTCTAGGTTTTCAGAATTGTTCATCAATATCTAGATTTTGTCACGCCGTTTTATCTGATATTTTTTCAGAATTAATAGAGATTTTCCGGTTAAATTCAACGAAAGACCAGTCAAAAGTAATAAGATTTCAGAAAAAGTTTGATTTTGGAGCGACTTACAAAAAAAGTCATAATCACATTTCAAAGAAAAAATAGGAAAATCTGGAAATTCTTTGGACCTGAAAGAATAAAAACGGTAGTCATAAATTTCATACCTAAAGCAATTTGCCGTGCTATAGCTGGGAGTGCTTCTGAGTAGTTCCCTTGTAGAAGCGCTAAATAAATTCATCCTTCTATCGAGATATCCCGTTGACTATAATAATAGGAACCGTGTGTTAAGGCGTGTCTCACGTGACCGCGTTGTTAGCAGTCTATGAGAGTGGCGCTACATAAATTGTGAATGGACGACAGAGTTATCTTTGTAAAGGAAAAAGTCGGCCGCGGTCTTATGTCCTGATGACGGCAGCAATATATTGACCTTAACCCTCAGATTACCAGGATTGTTTTGATACACTGAGTACCAGTGGGGTCAAAAATGACCCCAACACAATTTTCTCAATAAATTCTTTGTTTTTTGTTTTTTTATTAATTGCCAAAAAGCAAATAGTAGTAAAGCAATTGGAACATGTTTAGGCTGTTTAAATGAATTAAATTTTTCATAGTTATAGGTATGTTTTAGTGTTCAAAGTGTTCGAGTGTTCAATGTTGAAAACTAACATAGAAAATATCCGGTCATTGCAGTTACAGTTTGCAGTTCATGCATGCATACTAGGCATGTTCCTTGCACACATTGTATGTACAGGCTGCACAGATTCTGGCCTTTTATCCTTTTCCCTTGGGCAAATGGAACATCGTGCACGTTTCTTCGACAGGGTTGGAGACGACATCTGGATCGGCCGTTGTAGGCCTACTGCATCACCATTGCTGTTGCCAATAAGTTCCCTTCCGAGCTGCAAGAGAAAGACTCGTCTTCTGTGCGTTATCTGCGCATGCCACTTCTTTCTTTTCTTTCGAATAGTGCCCAGAAGAGTCTTTTCTCAGCCAGTTTTTGAGCAAGTCTGAAACTTGTGAAGAGGTTTTCTGTGTTGACATTTCGTCCAGAACCAGCCATATTTCGTGTTAGGTCGAGCACAACAAGGTCTCCTTGGTTCCGCTCCCTTTCCTGGCCTACTGTATATATAAATTAGTATCTAACACAGATTTTCTTCAGATAATACTATTTAAATAAAGGATTTCTAAATTATAATTATGAATTATTTCAAAGAATACTATTGAAAGTATTCAAAAAAGCTACTGGGGTCAAAAATGACCCCACTGGTACTCAATGCTATAAAAGATTGCCAGCGCCCTCTGGTGATAAACAAGGGAAACATTAATTGATATTTCGATAGAGACTAGGTAGGCTACATCTTGAAAGTCACAAATATTAAATAAATTTGCACGAACAGATTTTGCGCAGTGTACAGTCAAAGTGGGCTTGGGGTCATTTTTGACCCCACTGGTAGTCGCAGGGTTAAAGGCCACATGATGCCTAGAACCATGAAAAACTGAAAGCACTGCTCCTCTTCCACATAATATCTTTACGGGATTGCTCCTTTTCCCCTCGCCTCTCCATTGAATTTCAAGCAATATCCAGCATTGCTGCCTGACTGTGTTTCTCACTGCATGACCTTTTAGATCACGAACTGATACCAATTCTAACCTTATAATTATTTATGCTAACTGAGTTGCGGTTTTGTCAACCTTCAACGGTCTTATGCTTAAAGGCAATGGCAAACCACCACTGTCAATTGTACCAAGAAAACCGACATGAGAAAATGGATCATGTCGGTCGCTAGAGCTCAGAGAGCTGAAAGCACAAGGTAACAAGGTAAGGGGCGTCCAGGCACTTATTTTTTTTACACTTTTAGCACTGTCTATCATGTCACGTATTCCTCATTCAGTGTTCGTTAGTTATTATAAGTTAATAATTTTCATTACATTGCATTCTCATAATGTGTCGATGACAACACTGACGTAGTCGGACTTAGTAGACAGAGTATTTTCGAAACACCTTTAATACAATATCTCACTCTGCTATAAATACATTATTATAAGGAATCCGCTTATCTCATGAATTGGGTTCAACTTAGGTATTGAGTCGACATCAAAGGATTTGACCATTAGTCTCCACATGTTACTGATCATATTAAGCTGTCTAGTGTCTACACTGTTCTCGGGTAGTGCTGGTTCGAATGTTGGTATCGTATACGAAATTATTCCCCCTTCCAAAAGTATCTCTTGCAACGTGATTGCATTCTAGTTATATCATTGTCAGTCGTAATCAGATGTAAAAAAATAATGTTAAAACTATAAAATTAAAATGAAACTATCACTACAGTCTGTATGTCTGATTGTATGTCTGTATGCCTGTATGTATGTCTGTATGTCCGTATGTATGTCTGTCCATCCATTCCTCCTTCCACCCTTCACTCCCTACGCTTCTCATATACAGCACTGGGCTACAGTGTGTAGGGACCCTGGTCTGGTTTTTCACTCACAATATTATTGCCAAGCGCCCGAGATTTTCTGATCTTTTCGTGCATGACAAAAGTAGCGTCGTTTAACAGAGCTTACCCTTACCAATGCAAATGCTATATTCAATTAAAGTATAATGCAACGTTAGATACGCATAGTTTTTGGCCACAAGATGTCACTATGCATTGGATATTGATATCTTAAACAAATGCAAGTCTGAAACACCTCAAAGATAGATTTATCTGAGGCTATATATATGGCAAACTGTAAAAATTGTTTCGTTGACATTCATTTGGTAGTCATCGTAATTGATAAGATGATGAATTGAACGTTGTTGAATATTCAGGACGATGTAATGAGAATCTCACAACAAAATTGCTTCCATTTTAAGGGAAAAAATTCTTTTTGATTAAAAGTACTTGTTCAAGGTCTATGCACACTTTAATGTCACTGTCCACAGTGGAAACGGGAGTTATTCTATAATCAATTGTAATAAAAAATGGTTTTCAAGACTATTGCTGCCGTTTGAAGGTCCATGCATACTTAGCCACCCTCGCTAAAAGAATTCTCCACGCTATAGATTTTAACCCATTAACGCATAGCGTCCCATATGTGGGAAGTAGATGTCATTGTAGCAATTTGACTCATTCGACCAGTACCGCCTTGACCACCGGACAATTCGACCAGTACCGCCTTGACCACCGGACAATTTGACCAGTACAGCCTTGACCACCGGACAATTTGACCAGTACAGCCTTCAGTTTCATACGCTTCATCCTGTTTGCGGCTGACAGACCAGCGTTAATTGCCAAGGTCCTGTTTGTAGATGGAGCTGGCCGAAGATAATTGCCAAAGTCCTGCTTACAGTTGGAGCTGGCCGATTTTAATTGCCTACGTCCTGCTTACAGTTGGAGCTGGCCGAGTATAATTGGTAAATGCGGGCCTAATTATTATAAGTGGTCTACGAGTGGCGGACTAGGATGTTATGTTCACAATAAGGCGGAGAGGCTGAGACTAATTGCTCATACATCCATCCATTCATCTAGTCATTCATCCATCCATTCATCTAGCCATACATCCATCCATCCCAAAAACAACGAAGCTTTCACGAAATTACTCGCTGCGAAATTTATTATATTTTGTTGGCTAGCGTTCATCGTGCGTTGGCTGCAGCTGTTTTAACGGTTGATATATATTATAATATAGCTATCTAGCGGTTGACAGTGTCATAATCGTTTTTGTTGAGAGCCCGAGTACATCGATTCATAGGTAGACGGAAACAGTTAGCATGAGTAGGTCTAATGTTTGCGTCGTCATCTAAAGTAGCCACAGCGAGCTGGCGCATACGGTATGTTATAAAAAGCGAGATATATAATGTACCAGGCTTTGAATACGGCTAATGTTGTTAGCGAAGAAGTAGATTGAGTTGGTGATGGAGTAGTCGGCGTCTCAGAAGCAGTATTGTTTTGAAGTGGAAAGGTAAGCGAGCAGCAGCTCCGCTCAATTTTCTGCGTTGTCGTCTAACGCCTGTATTTCTGTTCGAATCCTCACCGCATCGTTCTTCAGTGCGGTCAATTCGTTCGATGTTGCGCGAATGGCTGCTGTCATTTCCCTCATTCTTTGTTTTTGTTTTCGATATTTCGATTTCGTTTTTCTTAATTTTTCACGAATTCGTACCAATTCGCGTTCTCTCTCGCCGATATTAGCAGGTCTTTCGTCGGCCAAACTATGGACGAATGTTTGGAACTCGTCGCCCATTATCTCGTCACGCTTTTTGATAGGCTTAGTGTTCGGTGAAAATTTTAACACAACTCACGACGACAAAGCAAAACAGAAATTTCTTGTCACACGTGTGACATTAAAACTAAAAGTGTGACACCTCAAGGTCCAGTCACACCTATTTATTATATAAGTATGATGAATAATCACGTGATTGAAATAATGAGACCGTTTGTTTAATCGCCGTCGCAATGGACACTCATCCCCGTGTGACGCAAGAGCGTGAGTGGGCTACGACGTAGATATGGAAATTCCTGCTTTCGAAACCTGGCCTACTCATCCCCATGTGATGGAAGAACGCGGGCGTACTACGACGCAGATATGGGAATCCCAAGTTTCGAAAATTACACATAATCATATGATCACAATCGTCTCACACATAATCATATGATCACAATCGTCTCACAATGGCACCAAGTCTTCAGTATCAATCCACGAGTTGAACGAGTCCGGGTAGCCTAACCACTTCACGAGACATTTCTTCCCGCGTTTCCTAATCACTTTTTCGATTCTAAATATTTCTTGAGTTGTTTTCTGTAGCTCCTGCTCGTAAAAAGAGCCTTGTATTTCCTCGCCCGCAGAATCAGTAATCTTGTAAGTTGGCGGGTCTGTGTATTGAACCTGAGATACTACAAAAACCTCCTCGGTCCATCTAGGTATATATCCTTTGTCAAAAATGTTCTTCTTCCTAGTTATTCTGACTCGATCTCCGATTGTAAACTTTGGTGTAATAGGCTCTGAAATCTCGTCGCCGTATAAATTCATAAATACAGTCTTTTCGTTCGTTTTCAAACTAGCCTTCGCGGGAGTCATTTTGATCGAAGAATGTCTCGTGTCATTATAATTACTAACCATCTCATCTAATACATCGATATATCTTCTAGTTGAATTAGCTGTGAAGTACTTGAACATCTTCTCTTTCATCGTACGCACCCATCTTTCTACGATGGAACTTTTGGCCTCGTTCTCGGTAGAATACAACTCGACTAAATTCTTCACATTTTTATTATAAAATTCTTTTCCTTTGTCGCACCAAACTTTGACTGGCTGTCGACCACCCCCGAGTATCTTCACGAACCCATCAGCTGTAGACTTCCCACTCTTGTCATGTAATGGAACGATCCATCCGTACTTGGAAAATACATCTATGACGGTCAATAGAAATTTCACACCATCATTATCTCTAGCGAAAGCCTGCATGTCGATTAGATCAGCCGCCCAAATCTGGTCAATCCCGCCAACACGGACCCGCCTCGTCCTAAAATTTCTCACTACTGGTTTGTGTAATTCATTCGCTAATTGATTAGTCCATTTCAGGTCCTGCTGTAATTCTAGGCTTTTTTTAAACCCAAACCGAGGCTTGTTTTAGCTGACAAGATGGGTTTGACTATCGCCCTCTCTACGCGTTCCCGCAGACTTGGATTTGGTATATTATTCAATTGGTTTATCATTGCTCTATCAGCGACATTCCTAGAAGCCGTATCAGTGTGTTGATTGTATGCCAGGTCGTGAATATATGCCGCGCTATCTACCCTGTTTATAGGTTTGCTCCAATCTTTGGGGGTTTCGTTGGGATTCAGACGCAAATCTAGTCTAGTACCAGGGCCAGTAAACTGATGGCCTGGCAAATGTAATTCGCCCGGAAATTTAGCCCAAGGTAATTTAATGTTGCTAGTGGCAGCGTTCAGTGAACTAACTAGATCCCCACCTTGCGCAGCAGCGGACGCCTTCACGAATTGAGTTTTTGTTTTCCCGCATACGATGCAAACACCTCTGAGCATCGATCTCCCATTATTAGCCACGGCGTTCTGCACATCTGTCGTCTGGGTCTGTTTTTTACATTTTACGCAATACATTTCGTTTTTTAATAATATATATTTTAAAAATGGAGATTAATGATCTGAGTTGGGGCACTGCGCTCTCGAAAAGATTCAATAATCCGCTGCTGCCAAAAAGCATACGCGGTTTGATAGTTGGGAAATCGGCGTGTGGAAAAACAACGCTTCTTCTCAATCTTTTACTCAGGCCAGACTGGTTGGATTATAATAACTTGCAGGTATTCGGTACTTCTCTGTTTCAACCGGAATATCGTATTATTAAAAAAGCATACGAAGAAAAATTGCCGAAAGAAGCGATCGTTCGGCTGTTTGAGCACCGAGATGAAATCGTGGGTCTAAATGCGTCGCCAGACCTCGTTATGGAGGAAATGGCAAAAAATTCAGAAGCTAAATCTGATATAATTGCCAAGTTCTTTGAGAGCGCCGACGATGTACCAGACCCGAGAGATCTGAGCTCCGAAAAGAAGAACCTGATGATTTTCGATGATCTTCAATTGGAAAAACAAAACAAATGTGAAACGTATTATAATCGGGGGAGGCATAGTAATGTAGATTGTTTTTACCTCGCCCAGAATTATTTCAAATTACCGCGCCAAACAATCAGAGAAAATGCAAACTTTATTTGCCTGTTCAAACAAGACCTGAAAAATTGTAATCATATTTACAACGATCACGTGAGTACAGACATGGGTAAAGATGAATTTAGAAAACTATGCAAAACAGTATGGGAGCAACCTCATGGATTCGTGGTTTTAGACCTGACTAGCGACAAATACAATGGCAAATACCGAAGCGGCCTCGACGAATTTTATATAATCGAGGATCCGCCGTTGTAAAATTGTATTGTATAGTAAAAATGGAATCATCGCTTCTCAAACAGATATCGGAAAACACAGAAAAGACGGCCTGCAACACGGAACCAAAAACATCATTTTCCATTTTTCTAAGTGAAAAGAGCACGCGAATCAGAACAAAGTTTAGTCCACTTCTTGAACTGGAGAAGAATAAGAGATATGAAATGGCCTTAGTTGCTCTCGAGACGTACTATTCTTTTCCAAATATCGACGCGACAAACAACGTCTTTCGGTATTCGCCAAATCGCGACACAGAATGGGTAAACATTGAAGTTCCAGAGGGTTGCTATGAAATAACGGATATCAACGAATATATACAGAGAGTGATGAAGGGGAATGGGCATTACGACGGAGTAAATGGCGAATATTGTATCTCAATAGCACCAAACACCAATACGCTGAGGTCTGTGGTAAATATATCGGCGGCAGATTATATGGTTGACTTTACGCCAAAGAATTCGATCGGAAAGGTTCTAGGTTTCAACAGATGGATCTATTCGGCGGGATACAACGAATCGGAGGACTTGGTAAATATAATGAGTGTAAGCAGCCTGAGAGTGACCAGCGACATTATCGGGTCTTCGTACACTAACGGAACATCGGAAAACGTGATATATTCTTTTTTCCCAAACGTGGGTCCGGGTTACAAGATTATCGAAGTGCCGCATAATTTGATATATCTCCCGATTTTGCTATCTACAATTTCAACGATGGAAACGAGGCTCACAGACCAACACGGGAACCTACTAAATCTTCGAGGAGAAGAATTGGCGATTCGATTTCACATCAGAGAAGTTTGAAAGTTTTTGTAATTTATTAATAAAATGAATCGTTACATGGGCGTAAAAGTTAATATTTCAGAAGCGCAACAAGACAAAATTAAAAGATCACTTCAAGCGGGGAGCGGCGTGAGTATCAAACTATCGCACGATGATTTGAATGGCGAACACGTTTTGGCGCTCACCCAGGCGCAAATCAATAAAATGGCAGCAGCCTACCAAAAAGGAACTGGCATGATTATTAAAATGAGTAAAACGCAATTGGAGCACAACAAGAAAGTCGAAGGTGGATTCATAGGCGCCATACTTCCGTTTCTAGCGACCGCAGGACGGTTCCTTCTTGGTAGCGTACTACCTAGTTTAGCACAGGGCGCATTAGGTGGGTTGGGTGCTGCGGCTGGATCGAAACTTGTCGATAAAATCAGCGGTTCGGGCGTAATGTATGTCAAGAAAGGTGACATGGCGTGCAAAATAAGAGCGGCCGGTTCTGGTTTGTACTTGTCTCCGTGGCAAAAAGGCGCATCGATAATGGGATCCGGGCTTTACATGAAAACAGGGTCGGGCTATGTGAGTGGCGAAGGACTTTTGCTCGGCCCCAACTCGCCGTTTCGAAACATTCCGATTCTCGGCATGATATTATAAATTATCATATGTAAAATGTCGAGACCAATACACAAATTTGGAACTAAACCAACTAGACCGGTAGAGGTTAGAACGCAGCCAGTTTCAGTCTTTTGGAAGATTACGAGCGGTGTTACTCACACTCCAAATAGACAACAGGGGGGTAAGCGATGGGAGATTTTTGCGCAAAATGATATCACGATACAGCCAAAGGCGGCAAATACGCTAAGGCTTGGACTCGGTGTAGAAATGTCGGCGGGTCTTTGTCTCGTTTCCCTCAGACAGAGTATCAAAGAACGACGCTGCAGCTTACTAGATGGAGTGATTTCAGAAGATGTGGTTGTTGATGATATCATAGTTTCCATTCAAAACAACTCCGATTCGGCGGTAACTATAAACCAAGGAGATTCGCTATGTTTTGTAAATTATCAGCAGTAAAAAAAAAAATATATTGCTAATAAATAAAAGAATGGAAAACGAAGACATCAAACTCTATCCAAACCTAACAAATATAACGCCCTCTGCGCCAGAAGGTGAAATACAAATAGCCGCAGGGTCAGCGCAAACGTATCGACTTCAGAAGATTAGCGAAATCAAAAAAGAGATCGAGCAAGAACGCGACAAACGAGCAGCGTTGAGTAAAAAGTATCATAGAAGTGTGAGCGTAATCGGCGTAGTAGACACCGTCCTCAAGGCGGCCACGATGGGGCTCGGAATTTCAGGAATCGGTGTATTGTCCACCATAATTGCAGCCCCCATCGCTATTGCCATGGAAGGGGCGGCGCTAGGTGCGGGGCTATTGAGTATAATTGGCAGCCGAATCTGTAAAAAGCTCGCTCTGAAGGCGGAGAAGCATGAAAAGATCCAAACGCTAGCTGATGCGAAGCTCAACACGATCAGCGACCATATTTCAAAAGCTCTCGTGGATGATCACATTTCAGATGAGGAATATTCTCTGATTCTAAGCGAGATTGGAAAATTCAATGGCATGAAAGAAGAAATCAAAAGTAAGTCGAAAGTTGCGGCCGCCGCGATGGACGAGGAAACGAAACAATCACTCATCGATCGGGGAAGAGAGGCAGTCCTTTCAAAGCATGTTTGAGAAAAATACCGAATCTAGTAGAAAGACGACTAACGTGAACATGTATGAAGTCATGTAGACTTGTAGAGTTTTGTAGACCTATGTAGACGTATGTCGCTATGTCTGAAAATACGCCCAACTTGTGTTTTTACACATGTCGAAAAACATGTAGAAAAACACGTCGGAAAACATGTCGAAAAACACGTCGTAAAACATTAATTTTTTTATTAAAAATGTCGTTTCTAAAGATAGATGACCCGGCGAAAAGAAATTTCATAGTCGAAGAGTTTCTGAAATCCAAGAAGAATATTCAACAGAACTTTTTATCGGAGAGATTGGGGGATTCGGGGCTGCAACAAGAACTAACCAAGCTGTACAAGCCTATCGTCGATTCGCAATCCGCATTTTCCAAAGAGCAGAATGTCCTACTATCTGCCATCAAAGAAAACTCGGTAGCTACTACAAACGCACTACAGACGCTACCCGCTTCGTTGAAGATTCAATTTCCCCAGTATCCCTCGATAGAAGCGTATAGCGACGATCCGGCCGAGGATATTAGAACTTTAGAATTAGGCGATGTAGCCACCAAGTACCTCCATCAATACGCCTCCGATAGAAAAATCGTAGACACGACGTTCGGAATACGATCAAAAAATGGTCAATTCTACATCGGCGATACTCCGATTTTTATTCAAGGAGACGATGTGACGGTTGGAAATAAGACGTATAGCGGAACACCGGGGCTTTGGGAGTTGTTGACGATGAAACAGCCGAACACGTCGATATACGATAATAATGATAGAGACGATTACGCCGAGATTCTACTCGCGTCGGATGCTATCAGAACGCCAAAAAATCCCAACAAACCGAAAGCATCTGCGAGCGTCAAATATCGGGAAATTATCAAGCCGATATGGGAAAAGAGAGCTCGTAATACACCGACAGCGGGCAAAGGCGTGGGTGGTGTAATCGTTATTTCCGAAGATCCAAATGTATTAGCGAAACAGCTAGAACTACGATTTCAAAGCTTCGAAGCAGGCAATACCGGCGTGAGAAACGAGATCGTGGCGATGTGCGACGCGTTATTGAGGCAGGAAGTGCTGAGTAATGATGCTTACAAAAATATAATGTCGGCATTGTAAAATGCAGAAAAAATGCAAGTCATTAATAGAAGGAGGTATAGAAAACAATACGTAATCGGAGGATCGGGAATATTCGATACAATTTCGGGATTTTTCAAACGACTAGTTACGTCGAACGCCGCCAAACAATTAGCAACGACCGCTCTCAGCGCGAGTAAAGACGTGGCGAAGGAAATTGGGAAAAAGGCCATCGACGTTGGGAAAACAACCGCAATCGACGCTGGTAAACGATTAGTGGACAAAGCAGTGGCCAAACTGTTTGCTCCTGCTCCTACTCCTACACCTACTCCCAAGAAAATTACGCCAGAAACTAGACAAATTTTAGAGCGGCTGAGTGGCGTAGGGCCGAGTCCGAATATCCTAAATATTCCAAATATTAATAATCTGATGATGGGGGATGGCCTGAAGAAGAACGCCGTCATGTCGATACAAGATTTAGTACGCTCGCTAAACGGCGGCGGAATGAAGGTCGCGTAAAAAATATTATCGCGTAGTAGTAAAAATGCAATCATCCGATATTCTGAGATTTACCGAACAACCATTGAGCGATGAAAGCGTCGAACGCTACGAATGGTACGAGTATGAGCCGATATCGGGGGCGAATCTAAACACCTCCGGCGAGATTAGAATAAATATCGAACTTCAAGATCTATTTTGTCATCCAGCAGAATCTTACCTGCTGTTCGAGGGTAGATTGACGAAGGCGGACAACACCTTCTACGTCAATGCCGATGAAGCAACTCTTACGAATAATGGGCTCATGCATCTTTTCAGCCAAATTTCGTATGCCCTATCGAATCAGGAAATTGAATCGTTATTTCACCCGGGTCAAGCAACGACGATGCTCGGATTACTCAAATACCCGAATGATTTTCAACTAGCCCAAGGTTTGAATCAGTTGTGGTACAAGGACAGCGGAGCGACGGCTGCTATCGCTAATAATCAAGGTTTCGCCGTGAGACAGGCGTATATAATTCAAAAACCAAATGCCAAAGGTACTTTCAGCTTTGTAGTTCCATTGAAGCATATTTTCGGATTTTGCGATGATTACGACAAGGTTGTTTTCGGTGTGAAACATACGCTAACTCTGGTTCGTAAAGCCGATGATGACGCAATTTTTAGACTCGCCGCCGCGGGTGCAGGGAAAGTTAGGCTGGATAAAATCTCATGGTTCATGCCGCACGTTATTCCCGCGGATATGGAGAAGATGCAGTTGTACAAAACGATTGAATCGAAAGCGTCGCTGCCAGTTGCGTACAGAGCCCGTCAATGCGATACCACCTCCGTCGCACAGTCGACTAATTTTAGCTGGAGACTTAGCGTCAAGACATTACCTGAGAAACCTAGGTACATCATCTTGGGTTTTCAAACCGACAAAAGCGGCGATCAAGAACACAATCCATCCGTTTTCAATCATTGCGATCTGAAGAACATGTTCGTGATGATGAACCAGGACCGATACCCAGTTGTCGACTACAACCTATCATTTCCGAATCAACAATTCTCGCGGGCGTACCGAGCAGCAGCCGCGTTCAGTGAAAAATACTATGGAATGGACGAACTAATGACGCAATGCAATATCACACCCTCGGACTTCAAAGATCTGTTTCCGATTATGGTGTTTGACGTGAGCAAGCAATCCGAGCGTCTGAAGTCATCGGTGGTCGATATCCAGATCAAAGGCACGTTTAATACGGCGCCGCTGGCTAATACGGAAGCGTACGCAGTGGTGATTTCAGACAAGCTACTGAGGTTTCAATCGGACGGACAGAAAATGAGCGTAGTATATTGAAGTTCATGATAGAATGGTCGTTGTCAGTTCTGAATAATGAGACTTTGAGTCTTGTAGATACCTATCGTGTGTTCTCAGACGATAGGTATCAACGGAAAAATACGGACTTAGTAAAGAAACTCGACCAGCAATCCACATCCAGCCACAATAAGAAGGGGGGTAGCCGGTGAACTGTCGAATTCGGCAGAATATACCCTCATACCGACTTTTTCGCCGCCAACTAAAGACAAGGCGGCGGTTGGTAATACGAGCGATACTCTGTTGTCGCCTGTTTGGGCGTCCGCCATGTATCCAACAAGTTCGTTATTATGTAACTCGGATTTGAAATACGCAACCCTGACTATTTTTTTTACCACACCATCACTCGACATCAGCACATTTCCGATCATGAAATTCGCGAATCCGCTAAGTCGATATACACCCGTACGAGGAATAGTTATTACCCCTTCAGCCGCCGTATACGCCGAATCCGTATTTATAACGACGGTCGTTAATTGGTCGTGCTTCACATAGGCGTCTGAGAATCCGCCAGTCAAGCTTGCGGGTGTGCCCGATGTTGCCGACTCTTTCAACGCGCAAATAGCCGGTCCGGTTGTAGGCCTCCAATTCGGTGACAATGCTGGTGCCGCTGTTATAGCTCCATCCGTTCCTTCAAACCTATATGTAATGCCGCTCGTCGTATTTCTCACTAGATTGCCTGGGGATACCCTCATACCCGAAACGTAATCTCTAGAAGGGATATCCGCTGTTTTATCAACGACTAGGGCAGTAGCTTGAGCAAAACTAATAGCATCATCGTCGTTACCCGCAAAAGGGTAATCAGTCGACAGACCAACGAGATGATGGCCGCGCATATCTATATCCCCCGTAATGTTGTTGTCGCCATCTAGCCTTAGAAAAGTACTATTTACTTGACTAAAAGTAACACCTCCAGCAATTACTCTTTGCGTAGATCCCGAATCTGTATGACCAAATTTATCAACAGGCATTTTGAATATAATAATTTTTATTAATTAGGGTCGCAAGAATGCTGCCGAAAAGTCTCTACACAAAATGTTCGTAGCGATGGACGAAAAAGCGTGTATGTTGACGTAATCGAACTCGTCTAGAAAAACTATGTTACTACCGATTGAATGGTTTTGCGAACCTTTCGTGCTCCCTCCACCCGCAATTTGCATGTACGACGCCCCATTTTTATACAGGTGGATGGTGCCATACGCGGAAGCATTATTGGTACAAAATTCTATGTACGCCGAAACGATATAGTACCCGGCTTTACTGGGGAAGAAAGAAGTCGTTCCGATACCCTGTTCAATACCGTGTTTTGCGGTACCACATCTGATTACGTCAAAAGTAACTGCAGTGTGGGTTCTAGCGAGTATAGCCTGTTGAGTTGAACTGTAAGCACTAACCGCGGGCCCTACCACCGCCGCCACTTTCGAAGTAAGTTGTTCATCGACGTATTTCTTATTCGTCAAATGATTATTGTCGGTCGGGACGTCGTCGTGATTCCGCATCAAATCTATTACTTGCCCCCGACTCATAGCCTCATCTATTCCCGCTTCCGGAGTATTCGCTGTATTCGCTGTATTCGTTGTAGGCAGACCTCTAATAGTATGACCACTCATATTTAGGTCGCCAGTCGCCGGGTTTGCTCCATCTAGCCGTAGAAAAGTACTATTTACTTGACTTTCAGTAACTCCCCCGGCAATTACTCTTTGCGTAGATCCTGAATCCGTATGTCCAAATTTATCAACAGGCATTTTTTACATCTGAATATAATTTTCAATGCAGACTGTTTATAACTTCTTGAAAACTCACTCCATCTTTACATGTTTTTTTCAGAACGTGCAGGCATAGATGGCCGCAAAACACTTCGTTGTCGGGCTGCACGCGCTCGCTATTGTAGTACACGGGACTCTGTAAATACTTTACCAGTTCTGTAGGAGGGGGCAGGCCATAGCTGTCGAAATATATTTTGTCCTTACCGTTTTTTGAAAAAGCGACCCAGTGCGAGCCGGTTCCATTAGAATCGTCTAGATTTAGAATGCCACATTCAGTCCGTCTAGGTTTCTTCGGCAGCTCGTCTCTGAGACACACTCCCCGGAAATTAGGGATATTGAGCTTTTTCGCGGCATCTAGTAGTTCAAAATTCGTCAACGGGTGATTCGGGAGGACTACACCTTCGACATTTATATTTTTCACAGTTGTATAGCTCATTTTAATATTTCATCTAGATGTTTCACAAACTAATGAGCTTTCGGGCTTCTACACAGGCGAGATAATAATTATGTCTGCATTTTTTGCATTCATTCGCCTTTCCATCTTTTTGAAATCGATTGTTGTCGTATCCCGATATGTTCTGGCTTTCCTTACACCGACTGCAAACTTTTGTGTCTTTTGTCTCCCTATTTTCCTGTCTTGCGTATTTGTGTGCAAGCTCTTTCACTTTGGCATTTTTACAAACTTTGCAGCTGGGGTAATACCCGCTCTTCTGTAACTTATCTTTGTAAAATTCGTCTAAGCTTTTTTCTTTTTTGCATTTGGTACACACTTTTTTTACCGCATCCATTTTATATTAGTGTAAATTATTCTTTATTTTGTTTAGTTTTCAGCGTGTAGTGCCCATAGGCTAGGGTATGGATCCCGTCATCCATTATTACTCTTTTGTCGTCGTCGGCGGACAGAGCTATTTTATTTACTTCTTCGGTGTAAATTTCATGACGATATGATCGCATGACGTTCATCGCTCTCGACTGTTGTCTTTTCGTAAACACGCAGTCTTTGTAATCTGCGTGAGTGATTGATTTCTTGACGACGTTCTTTTTCACACCTTTACATTTCTTGTAGTCTTCACCCGCCATCTTGTAAGAGTACAACTTAGATCGCAGTCCGACAAATTCTTCAATCTGTTTTCCCGCGGCCTCGTCTTTGAACATACCAACCACTTTTTTATTTACATCCGTTTCTATGCCTGATGGATGGTCTTTCGGATAGTCCGAAGTATCGAACATACTTTGGACGTCGGGGGAAATATCTTTGTAGAAGTCTTCCGTTTTAATTTCATACGCCAAAGAATCGGTGTCGGTGAATAATAGCTTGGCCCTATCCCCGTACTTGGTCTTGATGTAATTATAATGAAAATCATACATGAGCGTCTTACTGACGTCTAATATACACAACCCTAGATATATCGGCTTGTTGTAAAACAACTTGGTCTTTTTCATGTGAACGGCGATGAGGTTTTCATCGAAAATCGTTCGTCTGTCGTAATTAGTTTTCGCGGCTAGCTTGATAGCTTCCTTCTCATCACTCACCAATCGTATGTCAACTCGATTCTCGATAGCTTCCATTGTTTTACCGAAAACGCTATTGTTCATCAGCTTGAAAAAGTCTTTCTCAAAATCGTTCGTAGCTTTCGTTCTCAGATCGGTATTCAGATCGATATACTTTTTCAGCCAGGCACTTTCCACGAATTTTACCCCCCGATGTATTTTTACGATTTTCAATCCGAGACTTTCATACAATTTTAAATTTTCGTAATGAACTACGTACTTTACTTTGTCATTCAAGTTTGGAATGAGTTTCGCTACATTCGATCCCGCGGGTTTTACACTCTCCGGAGCGAGAGGATAATCATTATGCAGGTCGTGCAATTCCTCGGGATATTCTAAGTCGACTTCTAACACACATCCCACTCCATCTCGTTCGGTAATGTTTCTCCAATCATTCAATTCGTCATCGTTCATCCATTCAAACCCGTGAGTCGGTAGCGGCTTGCGCATCGCCCATCCGTACAAGTTGTTCGCGTCCAAGTATGGAATGAATACTGAATGTTGGGTGGGATTGAAAGCTTCCCCCATGTACTCATTGTTCGCTTTCGCGTATCGATGGGAAATCGTGCTGACACCTCCTCGTATTCCCTGCTTGATCATCAGTAACATATCGTAGTCACTCAACAACTCCAACTCTACACCAGTCGTCTTCAACGCCGCGTCCCAAGCAAGTCCTGGGCTAGTGTAGTACCACGCGGGATCTAGGTTGTAGTGCTTCATACAGACGTCTCTAAAGTTTTCAAATACATCCGCTAATAATAGAACATCCGATAAATTGTACAAGTCGTGATATTGTCGTAATGTTTTGCATTCAAATTTGTCCCATACCGTTTTCGCGTGCGCGTAATCTTTTTCGCTGATGCCCGAATCGGTTAGTTTTGAATAGAAGGCATGTTTCGGCGGCAATTCGGTTTCGTTTAATCTTTCAACGCCGTCGACGTAATCATATGGGTAAACGCCTTTTCTGAGTAAAAGATCCAACTTCTCACCCTCAAAAAATTTCCCTAAATTCTTGCACTGGTCTTTCTGAAGATTTTTCGATAACGCGTCGAGACTCTGGGGCATGAATCTAAGACTATCGATGAAACGTAATTCGCGTTTGACTTCTCTCTCTTTCCCATCTTTGTCTACAAATCTATCAACGACGACCTCTCTGCTGAATGAGATATACTTTTCTTCGTTGCAGGGAATACATTTGATTTTCTCGCCGTGTTCGCCACGTAATTTCTTGATAAATAAATGGCTGTCATAACCTGTCAAATTGTGAAATACGACGGGGAAGAACTTGGGGACTTTGTATTTCAGATTACAAAGGTTGTGAGCGGCACCTCTAAATTTTCCAGTCAAATGACAGTGATCTCGTACTCGATCCTCACGCAACTCTCCCCCACAGATATGACAGTTGACGGCCTCATCAAAACTTTTCTGTTCAGTTTTGCCGAATATCATCCTCTTGGGGAATTTGAACTCGTTGTATATTCGTTTTACATTTTCTTCGATAGAGTCTATGAATAACTGAGCAACATCATCATCGTCGTTTTCAGCTGTAAAACGCACCGGCTCTTGGGAATAAACATCATCGTCGAAGCATTTCATGTGATAACAAAACGAGCTGGGCGTATGTTTTTGATACTTGTTGGTGTAAGACGTGCTAGGAACGGGTTGACATGTACCGATAGGTTTGATGAACGATTCAAAATCGGCAAAGTACACAAACGGTACACGCATCTTTCTATAGTGATGTGTAAAACTTAGCATAGTCCCAGGTTCCGGAAGTTCTATTCGCTGGGCGTCCTGCTGCGAACAGTACTCAGTATGTTTGTGAAGCGATTCTTTTCTACTGAATCCTATTAGGCATCTTTTACAATGGTACATTGTTGTACTAGTTTTTTCTGTTTTCACAGCCATCAGCCTATTGAAATTCCTGATCCAACAATAATGCTTCTTTTCTCCGTCAGAAATGAGTAATAGATCTACGCACCTATCATTCTCATGTTTTGATATATATAGTGGGAATACATTCACTTCTTTCTCGTAACCAAAAACATTAACGCTAATATTATTATTTCGCTCAAACTTACTCAGCACATTAGCAACCGCTGCTACTGGGAATTCGATACCGGACCAATTGAGTTCCTCAGACTGTCTAATTAATTCTTTCGTAATTCTTTCTGTATTTTTGTCAACTGGGTTTACAGCTCTCGTTACACACCACTTGAAGCATTCATCGTCTTCGTTCTTCATATTAATAATAGCCTTTTTATTCGCTAAATAATCTGGAAGTGGAATGTAAGAACTACCTTTCAATGGTTTATAAACCACTGTATCGATATCCAACTTCAAAACGGTTTTGAATCTCCAATTACTCCCCCGCATCTGAAAACTTGCCATGCTCTCCTTAATTTTATCCGCCGCGTTGGTATATATTTCTTTCACATCAGTTGCTTCTAAAATAATATCACTCTTTGATTTGAAATTAGGCTCAGCCGTTACTACTTCGCCGGTTTTCATATCTACTTTCTCCATTTCACACATGAGATCGAATTGAACTTTTACCCCCCGATTTTTCGCTAGCAGCCTAACTACCTGCGGTCTTACAGCCTTGAGAAAAGTTGCAACATCGATCCTGCTGCCGCCATCGATCGTGTATCTTTTTGTAAACCCTTTGATAGCCGTCGCAGTCTCTCGAAGTTTGAACCTATGAATGGGAGGTTTTATTTGCGGGGGTAACTGACTAATCTCACGAGTCAGCCAATCCGAAAAAACTATTTTATTTTTCCCCGTGTTCAAAAATTTCCAAGTAGTAGTCAAGAATGTCGTAAGCTCCGCTTTTGCTAATCTCGAGTATCCTCGCACACCTCTCTTTTTTGCAATTTCGCGCATTTCTCGCACAGTGGCGGGAGTATGCGCTGGTGCTTTGGTGACCTGGGCCCGAGCGCCTAGTCGATCTCCCTGCAATATGAACGCTATGAGTTCCGCTTTTCGCAAACTCGAGTATCCTCTTTGTCCTCTCTGTTTTGTAATTTGTCGTAATTCTTTCAGATTATACGATGAGTAGTCCATTTTATATTGAGATCTCCTGTCTTTAGGCCGAGCTGTATATTCCATTTTCAGTTATTTTCTATACACAAGACAAAAAATTTTATACGCCAGACGTCGATTATGAAAAAATGTGCTTTCGTTTTTCAGATGTCGAGGCGGCTGCCAAAACATATGAAAAAAGTTTCACAGAAAAATACACCTGCTGTGTTTACGCCACATAGAATCAGCCGTCGGGACCGCAGAGCAAAATAGATTTACGTAGGGCTCCATTGCGTAGATGACGAACGACGATATACTTGCATGGGCGTTCGTCGGTGTTGTTCAAACATGCATCACACAGACATGAGTTGCCATTGCGTCGGCAATTAACGGTGATGATCTCGCATGGGTGTTCGTCGTTGTCGATCAAACTAACATCACATGGGGGTGAGTTGCCATTGCGTCGACGACGAACGACGATGGTCTCACATGGACGTTGTTGCCGATCCGGCCGTGGATACTTGCATGGGCGTTCGTCGGTGTTGATCAAACATGCTTCACACAGACATGAGTTGCCATTGCGTCGGCAATTAACGGTGATGATCTCGCATGGGTGTTCGTCGTTGTCGATCAAACTAGCATCACGCGGGGGTGAGTTGACATTGCGCCGACGACGAACGACGATGGTCTCGCCCGGTCGTTGTTGTCGATCAGGCCGTGGATACTTGCACGGGCATTCATCGTCGCAGCATTCGCGGATGTGGGCGTCAAGTTTAGCAATGAACTTTGCTTTCCACCGTCTTGTAAAATATCCATCCTTGCTGCTCCGCTCGTACATTTTTCGTAATTCAGTAACAGTTTTCTTCGGGTAGTCCATTTTGTATACGCCGGAGAAAATTTTTTTTTACTTTTTTTTACTTTTTTACTTTTTTACTTTTTTACTTTTTTACTTTTTTACTTTTTTACGACAGACGTCGAATTTGAAAAAGTAAGGCTAGTATAGGCTGAACTGCGCGGGTACTCAATTTTTATGGCTGGTATTGGTCAAATTGTCCGGTGGTCAAGGCTGTACTGGTCAAATTGTCCGATGGTCAAGGCTGTACTGGTCGAATGAGTCAAAGTGCTACATCCTGTTCTACTGTGGGACGTTCTATCAAACAGCCTAACAGCCTGCTAACTGTTAATAATTAATTACTTGTGTTACATCACAAAGCTCTTATTACACACCCTTACACAATGGACTTGTTCAGGAAACCGGAAGTTGAAAAATTTGATGTGTTTTGCTGATGTCAACTGCAAAAGAGTTTTCGATAATTTACTGCTAATAAGCCGCCTGCAAAGAGGTATGTAAATTTTTTATTCATTTTTTTCTTTCTACATTCGCTTTCTTACATATGTTTTCTGCATATATATTGAATTATTTAAGTTTTTGCTGTTTTTATTTTCTGACACTGGTCCGCGTTCTTGGCGTCCCATATATGGGACGCTATGCATGAAAGGCTACATGAACTTTTGTTGTTCTGTTGTTGCATGTTTATAGATATATCGTTCACGAGGTTGTGTCTATGCCTGGGAATGATGAAGATTTCATGAGTGCTGACGTTTACATTGATCCTCCTACTGACTGTTGCAACAGTCATATTCATCCTCTTAAAACACCTTTAAGACGTAACCTTTTAAGACTATAATTGCGTCCATTCGACTGTCAACATCACGCTGTTTCACTCCCAAAGAACGAAGTACAGGACCAGGTAACGACTTACATAAAACACAAAATGATCGCAGAAGGAAGTCAGAAGGCTACGACTGTGAGCGGGCTGCATAAAAATCATGCAGCGCATGCTAATGGTTTCGTTATATCAATGGCGTTATCTCCCTGTTGGATTGTTCAGATTATACATGACTGTATACTAGACTTATCACTCAGATAGTACGGGTTCGAGTCTCCTACTCATCCCCAGCATTTTATGTTTGTTTGTATGCGCACTTGTTATACCTTCCCCTCCCAGCTCTCTATTCAGATGCGCACCCGACTACTGCGCGGACACTGCATCGGAGTTTCACGCCAAAGCGCAAAACAATTGCTAGCCCAAGGTTCCTACGCGGCGACCTGAGGTGGATTCGAACATGCAACACTCTGGCTGAAAGGCGACGAACATACCCACTACACCACCGCGCCCCACTGCTAGACAGTTGCTGTGAAGGATCCTTGACTCAAACCCTTTATTCGCAATTAAACCTTAGCATTATTTTGTCGTACGATCAGCCTTGCTAGACTGGAATTACCCCTTACAATGTAAATATATTCGATTTTAATGATAATGTTGTTGGAAATCAACGTAATGCGCTTTTTGGTGATTGACAGCCAAAAGATATCGCTAAACAATAAACAATACAGCGCGTGTTTTTTACACCTTTAATGCAATTTTATCCGATAATATAAATACACAAAGAACGCTAAATCATCAAGGTCCGAGAGGTCTGCATTCACAAAAAAGTCGGCGTTTACATGCCATGGCGGCCATGGGACTATGATAGACAGTGAAAAACGAGCATCATCAGGTGGTGCGAGTCTAAAATCTGGGTAAACGAGAGGATCGACGTTAATAAATCTGACATTTGGCACAGCATCGCGCGGAAGGTCAATGTTAACGGTCCCTGGCAGTCAAAAATTTTCAAAATGTGGCACACACAACGACGTGAGTATAATTATAGCTCAGTTGAGAGAGCGCTGGTCGATAAACTGAGAGTCATCCACGCGACCCGGGTTCAAGCCTCACACAGGGCAAAAATTTGTTTGAATTTTCTGTTAGCTGCCATTGGCGCTTTGCTGTTGTGTTGCTTGACTCGGGTTCTGCTGAAAATAAGACAGCCCCTCCCATTTCTGGCTTGGCCGAACCAGGAGTGATCCAGCACTTATATATAGGCCATGTCCAAAAGTTCGGGATATGATTACCTTCTGCCGATAGACGGTTATTTTAAGCAAATTTAACAGCGTCATGGACTGAGGCTACACTCAAAAACCAACGATACATAAATACAGCTGCTGTATGAATCACCAAGTACGTAAAATCTCTAGTTTACTATAGTTCTTAAAAAGTTGTGTACGTCGTACTTACTTCTTCCGGTTTATTTTCACTCCACAGGTCCTTCGTTCTTCCGTGATCAACCGGTTCAATTACTTGTTTTTATGATTTTCACTGCACAGAACCGTTTGTACAACTGCACAAATTCATTTACAACTGCACATTTTGCGTAGAACTGCACGTTAACCCTCAGATTACCAGAATTTTTATGATACACTGAGTACCAGTGGGGTCAAAAATGACCCCAACACAATTTTCTCAATAAATTCTTTGTTTTTTGCTTTTTTATTAATTGTCAAAAACCAAATAGTAGTAAAGCAATTGGAACATGTTCAGGCTGTTGAAATAATTTAAATTTTTCATAGTTTTAGGTATATTTTAATGTTCAAAGTGTTCGAGTGTTCAATGTTGAAAACTAACATAGAAAATATCCGGTCATTTCAGTTACAGTTTGCAGTTCATGCATGTATATTGGGCATGTTCCGTGCACACATTGCATGTACAGGCTGCACAGATTCTGGCCTTTTTATCCTTTTCCCTTGGACAAATGGAACATCGTGCACGTTTCTTCGACAGAGTTGGAGACGACATCTGGATCGGCCGCTGTACTGCTGTTGCCAATAAGTTCCCTTCCGAGCTGCAGCAAAAATACTCGTCTTCTGTGCGTTGTCTGCGCATGCCACCCTTTCTTTTCTTTCGAATAGTGCCCAGAAGAGTTATTTGTTTCTCAGTCAGTTTTTGAGCAAGTCTGAAACTTGTGAAGAAGTTTTCTGTGGTGACATTTCGTCCAGAACCAGCCATATTTCGTGTTGGGTCGAGCACAACAAGGTATCCTTGGTTCCGTTCCCTTTCCTGGCCTACTGTATATATAAATTAGTATCTAACACAGATTTTCTTCAGATAATACTATAGAAAGGATTTATAAATTATAATTATGAATTATTTCAAAGAATACCATTGAAAGTATTTAACAAAGCTATTGGGGTCAAAAATGACCCCACTGGTACTCAATGCTATAAAAGATTGCCAGCGCCCTCTGGTGATAAATAAGGGAAATATTAATTGATATTTCGATAGAGACTAGGTACATCTTGAAAGTCACAAATAATAAATAAAATTGCACGAACAGATTTTGCGCAGTGTACGGTCAAAGTGGGCTTGGGGTCATTTTTGACCCCACTGGTAGTCGCAGGGTTAAAAAGCCCCGTCTAAAATTGCTTCACTTACAATTGCTAAGTGCCCACGATCATCTAATGTGCATATGCGTGCATGATAAAGGTAGCGTCGCTAAACGAAACTTACACTTACCAGTGCACATAAGGTAATGATAGGTTCGCATAGCCGACCCTTACGAACGAAAGCTACTGTAACACTGTCACCGTACAGTGGATATCTTAGTGCGGGTCTTAAGAAACCTCGAAATTTATTTCATACTATGCTATAAAAGCGCCAAGCGATTCACAACTTCACTGGTCTAGTACCTTGCTCATAAGTGCTGTAACATGCTGAGCAAATTTCTGTCCAGGGTAACGGCCTCTGTTGTCATAGACCCTGGTCAAATCGGATCCATCCATCCAACTTTACGTAATTTCGAAAATTACGAGAATTCACTTCGAGTATTTATATAGCGCCTCTTCGGAAAACCCACTCTACTAATGCTACTTTATGTGTAACTTGGTTAAATACAAAGCTCTTCTGCTTCTACCACGTCCACATAACATCACTTCTAATCCTTAGTTGTAGTTCAACATTCTGTATGTCTGTCTGTATGACTGTCTGTCTGTCTGTCTGTCTATCTGTCTGTCTGTCTCACTTTTTGCTGCTGGCTATGATTTTAATATGCAGTCTCCAGTTATTTCTGCCCAGCAAAATGTCTCATACGTACAAGATGGTCCAGTGGTTAGTCTGTTAAGCTATAGTCACTGAACGACCGGTGATCAAGTAAGCCACACAGAAAGAAGCTTTCTTATAATTTATATTATCCGTCAAATTGTAACACTCGATCTATTCAACCGTAATGAACGAATGAACTTGCTGTACGGTATTTGTGGATGATGTAAGCGGCTAGAGCACTGGCGAAATAAATTACAGCAAAGGAATCATGGAAAACGTTTAACGACAGTCTAACTTATGGCAGTCCATTGGTTTGAGTCTTTGCCGTTTAAATGCTTAAAGCCCGGATTCGACTCCTACCTTTAGACGGTATATAAATTGTGTAGATTGATCAATTTCTTCCATCACTGCTGCTCTTGAGAGCCATCGATCTTTTGACTTTGTGTTCAAGATAAACCCGGCAAAGATAAATCGTGACTCCATAATTATTCGTAAATAACATTATTATGTGAAAAAATAAATAGATAGAGGTGATTAGCTTGTTCATGTTGACGATGTCGCTAAGTGTCACAAACACCTTTCAAACGTATTTACAACGCACTATAAATTTTGGCAGTGCGTCGAAAATTCAGCTGTTCTTTCCTGTTCCACATCGCATCTTCTTTATGCACTTGTTTGGCGATGCCTTATTGATTATGCTCCATCGCACCCTATTGATTGTGCTCCATCGCACCCTATTGATTGAGCTCCATCATACCTTATTGATTGTGCTTCATCATACCTTATTGATTAACAGGAGGTCACGTGGCATTTAAGCGACTTTCTCTATATCAAAAACCGATTATAGGTTTACTGATGGTGGTAGTGTTTGTGCTTTTTCAGTTTGTGTTAGTGGTGTGAGTGGTGTTGGTGGGGTAGAAGTGTTGTTGTTGTTGGTGGTGGTGGTGTTGGTCGTGGTGGTATGTGGTGGTGGTAGTGGTGATGATGGTGGTGGTGTTTGTGGTCTTGGTGTAGGTGGCGACGACAGAGATGACAATGAGAGTGAAAATAATAATAACAACGATTGCAGTAAAATTGATCATGAAAAATTATTAAGCATAATAATTATAATTTATAACGATGAATCAATGATGTCTAATAGATTAGAAAGCTGTGTTGGTTTTATTCTGTTTGTTTTACGACGACGTGTCACGTGATGACTTATATTGCGCCTTTGTAGTTAAGCACAAGACTTTTAAAAAAAGAATTGAGACAAATACATTTTGACAGTCTATGTTAAGTGAGATTGCAGTAGAATGGAGATCGCATGAGTAGTGGAATAATATTCTTATTTAAAATTCTTTATATATAAGTCAGTTCTGTATATCGGACCCAACGTATTCGTAGTCTAATCATGCCTGCTAGTCGAGTAAACAAATCGCGAACAATTGTATCGTAGGTCCATTCATGCTTCGATTTCAAGGCATTATTTCTTTGTCTAGCGGCTCACTAGCCTAATAAGCGAGCTGCTGATCGAGTCAACAAATCGTGAACAATTATATTATCAGTCACAATGTTTGCATAAATTTAATCAAATCAAGTATGGGGTATAGTCGGCTACCATATTCGAGCTTACCTTGAAGGACCTTGTTAATCATTTGTTTGTGTTAGGTTACTTAACCCTTTAATGCCGAGAGTGTAGTAAAATGTATGGGAAATCCTATACCCTCCAGCATTAAAGGGTTAAGACTTACACATCGTTGGTCGGTAAAGATGAAACGTCGATCTGTCCGCCTGCGCGTTAGATGCGTTGTTTGCATTAGTTTCATTAATTCAATTCAGCAGTAGATTGTATTTCTATCACAGTTTTGAAAGTAGTAGTTCGATTTTCATGCCGTTTGATGTATTCGATACAGGATATAGCCATGAATTGACCAGCAAAATTGCAGAAGAATAAATTAATGGTTACTAAGGACTTACCCGGCACAAATGTTCCGAAACTTTAAGCTCGTTTTTCTCAATTGTCATGATTTAGCAAATTGCAGATTCAAATGAGTATAACTTCAGTTAGAAATAAGATATTTTCATTCTGTAAAAAGTATTTTGAAGAAAAATATATGTGGAATATGAATAAATAAAAAAGTCAAAACCGTCATGTGACGGGAAATGACGCTCAGTGTGACAATTGTTTAAGTGGTAGTTTCTATAGATATTGTGTAAGTTGTTGTGAAGTTTCAGTTTAATTTCACAGCGTGATGACTCTCTTGCGACTGGCACCGGCAGAGTTGCGAAGCTGTTATGGCAATACAAGGTTGATAGTTCTTTTCTAAAAGGTGAGTTATGCTTTACACACCGAATTGACGTTGCCACTGTATACATAGAATCAAAGGTGTGTGTGTAAAAGGTGTCTAAGAAACTCCCGGTCGTATCCATTATTTAGTGAAATCTTGTGACTGTCAAAGCCTAATAATTTGCTTTTAATACCAGATCTATCATTCATGTCATAAAATTTTCATTGCGGTGATAGATTCGTTTTATTGACGTAGCGTCATAAGACAGCGAATGTAATCCAGCGACTTCGGTATATAATTGAATGTGAATGTCTTGCTCAATGTTCCGATGATAATGATGGTAATCTCAATAGATATTCTGTTAGTTGTCGTGAAGTATCAGTTAAATGTCACTGTGTGATGACTCTTTTGCGACTGGTACCGGTAGAGTTGCGCAGATAGAAAGAAAACGTGGTTACTATATTTATAGCGTAAGATGAAGGTGTGTTAAAGGTGTCTAAAATGATCCCGTCTAATCCATTACTAGAGATCGCCATGTCCGACTCTTTAGAGTTCATGTGCTCCTCGCTGTCTAGTTGTGCAGGGGCATTAGAACCCAAATCTCGAAACACTGAGTCTTATATTCCGCTCACTGACTCCTAGGACAGCCTCAACAGGTTCGAATCATCCCTAGGGCAGACAACCTAACTTAGAAATCGTTTCTGACGAGATTGCTTTATCATATTTGAATGTAATACCATATAAACCAAAGTGCAGAATAAACTGTTGGCCATTAAAAGAACACAATTTTTTATTTTAAAGAAAAAAAGAAAAATTTATATTGGATTTTGGACCTAGGATTTTGTGCGATTTGAAAACATTCGACTTCGATTGGATATAACAATTATGTACGTTTGCTTATTATACCATGTCTGTACACCAAAATGCGGATAGCAATATTGGTATATTAAAGAATATTCTTATCTTATCTTATCTTACTAAGGGCAGACATAACTCGATTTAACGCAGCAGCAGCTTTTGGCGATTTTTATTTATAACGCTACTTCAATTAGTTTTAAAGGTGTCTATGAAGAGTACCGAATTTTAATTGTTTGGCTACATCTCAACAGTATACTGTTGCTGATTTCGTCGACCTTTCACTAACTTATAGTAAGTTTATTAGAAAGATATCAAGTCGACATAATTTATTTTTATCGACGTCGTCCTGTTATATCTACTTTAAGCCTGGCATTACCCGGAATAAGATAACGGCTAATAATACTATGGCCGCAAATGAACGTTGACACCAATCGTTTTGATGATCGGATCCACATCTGCTAAGAAATTATTATTAGAAATTTATTATAATCAAAGTCTTAGTCTAAAAAAGGTGTCGACTGCGATCACTGTATCATTCAAAATGAGCGATTTCTTGTTACTATAAAAAGCTATTACGTTAACCGTTCTTCATTCATTGCCTCATGTTTTGTATGGTGCGGTGGTGTTGTAGTGGTGGCATGGGTGCATTTGAGCCTTTGAGCAGATTCGAATTCATCTCAAGCCGCAGTGTGGGGACCTTAAGCAAGTCCTACATTCGCAATTGTTCGGGCGCTTCTGGTTGAAACTTCGATTCAGTGTCCGCGCTGTAGTCGACAGCGCTTCTGAGTTGTTACCTTGAAGAAGCGCTATAAGAAATTCACATACACGCATGCATTAAAACGATCGGCGTGACCAGCTTCTGTTACCATTGAAGCATAATTATTACAGGTCTTATTCATGCAATTGAAACGACCACTCAACTTTGTACTTGTAGACACAAACGACTTTTAATGGAGCATTTTCAGTATTTATAGCGCGCTCTGAATGCGTCAAAAGGTGTCTAAGATACGCACACTGTAATCTTTTTCTCAGTGACATCTTGAGGCTAAACAAATTAAATGTTTATCTTTATAATAAATTATATTCATATCATTCGGTAGAAGAAGCTTACCTTTAACAACGCTGCATTCAACAGGCGCAAAAGTCAGTAAGATCAAAATAAGTGCTAATAGGACGTGTCGTATTTTGCTCAGTTACCGCTAACATGGCCATAGGTCCGAAGCCGGGCTCTCCGCAACTAGAAAACATCAACCCTATTCATGCCATAAGCTTAACAGCGGTCGCACTTTTCACATAAGTCCTTGCTGCAGTTATGCAGCGCTAGTATAATATTATGAGTGCAACATCCGAAGATGTACGGCTACTAAATTAGAGCCATTGTTTTGCAGGTTGTCTGTTCTGTTAGTAGCTCAGATTGATGTTAATTGTGTTTTTCTCTCACAGTGACGAGCATTGCATTATGTAGTTTCTTAGCGACATCTTGTAGCAGTCTATTATATCTAATCAAATGAAGTATGAATCAGATGATCTACGTTTGGCGGTGGTGTCATGACCACGATGATGAAAGTGAGCATTCTATGGGTTGGGTGCATAGCAGAGAAGCAGCGTAGGTCACGTGGTTGAAGTAGAAGCAGGCCTACAGTCACACTGATACTCGCCACCCTATCAGTTTTTATCCAGACTTTGCTATAATATGACGCAATTGAAACGATTTTTTCCTACTTGATTGCTGTCAGTTTACTCTAAGTTTGAAAAGTTCACCAACGAAGTAATGCTTTTGCGGTATTTATTAAGCGGTTAGCAACATTTTAGAGGTGTTTAAAGCATGTATCCAATTATGGTACATCATCTTTTCGGAGCAACTTGTCCATATCAAGGCATATTACTTATTTGGGCTGTGATTAGATATAATTATATCCATCGAATGGTTTATTTGTTTGAGACGACGTTGGTTCTTTGGTGCAAGTGAATCGAATAATGTTGGAATTTCTTTCTGTTGAGTGAAGCATAAAACACGTTCTTTGCATGCTACAGATCTCGATTGGTTCAGAGGACAAATAACATAAGTAGTGACAGTGGTAATATCGCTAATGTCGCTAGAACTATAAAAGAAACATTAATTTTAGGGTGGTGGAAGTATCATGGAGATTGACTTTAACAACGCGTTATATCTAATTTTTTTCAAACGTCGATAATGTCAATCTCTGTGTGTCTTTGTTTTTAATTATCTATTTCCATATTTCTATAGCGCCCCTTCAATCTCGATACTCAGAGGCGTTCCCGACTAGAACGCCGCCACTGCATCCGAGATTCATGACGAAGCGCCCGAGCAATAGCGAGTGAATGACTTACTGAAAGTGTCGTTATTAGTCATTGATGGAACACATCCTGATGCTAACATGAACCGTCAACTAATGAAAAATATGCAGCAAAGCTACAGTACCATACGGTGTTCCCTCTGTCGCATAGAATTAGCATCGTCCTCCTCTATCGAATCTTTAGGACAAATGTGTGAAGCTTATTGACTAAAAATGGCATGTCAAAAATATATAACTGAATTGAAATGCTGAAAAAGGTGTCTAAAGAAAACCGACTCGCTATCGGCATAAAAACATAATCATACTTTTCCCATGATCTTCGCGTCGAACTTCATTATCAGCAAACGAAGTTAGAGTTCTTGATACAATGATTTCGCCATATAAATTACGTGCCGCAATCATAGTGCTACAAATACCATGTCAGTAATTCTAAGGTCAACGTTTTATATGAATTTTTTTTCAAACAACGTGCGCTGACCATAAAGTTTATTTATTAGCCAGTAACCATGCGCATGTGCGACAACTATGGAGCTTTTGGTTACTCGAGCTCGCACTTCTACCGGACATCGTCGGGCCTTTTCTACTGTGGGTCCCACTATCTGGAATGGCCGCCCGCTAACCTTGCGACTTATGCCTAGACTAAATTCACCTGTTTTTTATAAGTCACTCAAATTCTATTTTTTAGCTGTGGCTGGACTGGGAGCGCCTCTGAGTAGGTTTCTTGAAGAGGCGCTCTAAAAATTATCGAATTGAATTAAAATGAATGAATGAATGTACATGTATGACTAATAGCCGCATATCCTGCGGTCTTCTTCATACATTGTACATGTATTTGCTGTGGTTGTATGGTGCAGGTTTGGACAATACTCACGCATAGTATACAATTCTATGCCCAAATGGTTGTTCTAGCAATACCGATAAGTATTTTTTGCATATCCAATGCCATTCGTTCATGTTGTTCAACAGCAAAAATAATATGCAGTTAATAACGTAGCTTACGTGACACATGATTTGATATAATTATCTTATAGGCCTACAAGATAAGCGTTAATTCTGAATTTATTGTAACATACACGAAATTTATTCTGACCATTTCAAACGTACATTATATTCTTCATCGAATATTTTTCATTTAACAAAAGTTTTTTATTAAAAAGACAAGATAATTAATTTTTTAATAAGATTAGTGTTGCACCTCTGAATTTCCAGTAATGCATTGACTTGCATTGAAGGCGATTAAGTAATGCCGTAGATCCCTTGACGCTTTTATAGTTTCAAATAAATTAATCTTTAAGGTGTTTAAGACCCGCACTTTAGCTTCCACTGAATAGCGACAGTTTGTGCAGAGGCGGCGCTAAGCCAGGGCATGGAAGAGCAAAAGTAATGTCCTGGTAAATAATCCATTGCTCTGATCATTGCCTTGCCAGAAGTTTTGCCCTGCACAGAATATGTTCCGGCATAATTTCTTTCTTACTATTGCCGTCGTAATACCTCATCAGAAGTGCACTTCTTAACTCTGATTATTCAAATACAATTCAAGCAAGCATTCAGCTCTTTTTATTTTTATTATAAGAGACTTTTTGTCGTGGCATCCAGATTGTCATCCTCCTCAGTTGTCTGTAAGTTGTGCAAAAAAACTTTTCCGCTTTCAAAACATCTTTCGATAGTTTATCTTTCACAGATTCGTATAGATGAGATCTACATGTTGTTTTGCAGCGTACATATAACTAACCAGTGTCACCCTCTTCCGTTATCAAGGCTTGAGACTTGCATCACCTGATTATATATGCCATTTTTAAAGCTGTCTGTCAATTTTTAGACCCATCAAAGAGCGCGATACTTTAACGTCAAACGTCAAGGTTCTTCAGAAATTCTTCACTCTAACAATTTCGCGCCGAAACGTCCGGCGCCCAAACGGCGTTGCGCCCAAACGGCCGGCGCCGAAACGGCGGCGCCCAAACGGCCAGCGCCCAAACGGCGGCGCCCAAACGTCCTGATCCGTAGGACATGGCCGTCGTGGTGACTGATGATAGGACCGTTGGCAAAATTTCATCATCTCATTGGTGGAGTAGGCAGAGTTATTGAGAACTGTTAAGAAAGCCAGTAATCCTCATTTTTCAACCGCAATCGTCGTCTCTAAGAAATTCAATGTCAATTAGTCAACTTAATAATGTGAGAATTCCAAGCAAAATAGCGTCATCATAGAGAAACGCTATATAAACAGAAATTCACAGGTAAATGGATGTGCTGGTCAACGGGCGATTACATGTAAATCGGAGAGTTAAGTTCTACAACCAGATGGTTACGTTCCAGGGACCTTGAACAAAACACAATTCAGAATCACTCAACAACATCGATATTTGGATTGTGCACGCGTGCATGATTAGCGTGTGCTGTCCATACAAATATGGATGTAATTGTAATATTGTAATTGTAATACAAGGCTGTGAGAGGTCCAAGAAATATAGGCTAATCGGAAGATATCGCTAATCAATAATTATAGATACTGCATTTCTCGTCCTAGACACCTGAAACACAAATGACTCTGTAGCTATAAATAAGAATAACTTATTATATTACTAAATTATATTTGTGACGTAGCGCATGTCAACCCAATCTCACAGGGAACTTCAGCGATCACGGTCATTGACGCAGTAAGATTAGGCTATGCTATTATTAAAAATATTCTTTAAAAATTCGTAAGCCTTCCATTTTAAATTAACTATCAGAACTCTATTTCTTGCTGTTATATTATATTGTATTATGTGTTTGGGTGCGGTGTGCCATACGCGTGTTTGAATTATACCACCGCGCCCCATTCTGTGTAAGAGGCATTGCATTAGGCTACACACATTTACACACTATTGTCAATTCTATAAAGTTAACTTTTTCGCTTTATCGGTAAATTATATCATGTTTCGTCAGTCGGCACAGACGTTTACTGCCACAATACTTTCATGTTGTCCACTCATTGATCAACAGAGGAAGGAATTTATACCATTGCGCGGCGCTAGATTTAACCCGAAATGAAGGAGGAAGGAAGTAAAAACATGAATAATTCAGAATTATTAAAGAAGAAACTACATCTATAAAAATGGTTGGAGTATAAGCAATTGTCCAGCATAAACTGTTGGTCATTATAAGAACATAATCTTTTTTATTTTATATTAGATTTTGAACTTTTTGAGGGAGAGTTACGTTTAAGCATTTCTTCCTTAGATAATTATTATTAGTTTTACAGATCTTGAACGATAAAAATAAAGCTATCCCTATCTATGGAAGTATATTATACAGTGTATGCCTGATTGCATTAAATTGCTATACAGACTACCAATAGAGATACAAGTAATCGGTGGTCAAAGTCATAAAACATTGCTAAGCAATAAATGAAATGCAGATCTCGTCTTAAACACCAGGACCGATATGCACAAGAGGGTATAACTCATACTCTTTAGCTTAAACGTGGCCTATGCGGGAGCAGTGGGTAATTTCCGTATGCATGGCTTGCGATTAGCGAATTACGATAGGTAGGCTATAACGTTATTCGAACTCGGAGGCAGGTATAAGCCTGCTACTCCGAAGGTGAACAATAGACAGCCGACTTTAGCTGGACGCGTGAACAATAGGCGGCCGTTGAGATTTCCCTGTGGACCGTCTATAGAACTTGATCTGTTCACCCCACGCTGGCAACGACCGCATATACATATCTTTCACGCATGCGCGCTCAGCTCTAACCTATTGAATTGAGGGGAAGAGCAAGCGTCATGCATCGTCGGGTGCAAGGAATCTGTAGATTAGTTATTCTCTTCCAATTCTATCTTTGTGCATACGGCTACATTCCAATGGCTACCTCTGAGGTAGCAATGTCTAGAGGAGGGTCTACCTATAGCCTACGCTATTCCTACTTACGTGCATTTCGGCCCTGCAACACAAACTCATACAATGTTATAAACATCTCAAATTAATTTTCTCTGTATGTACCTCCGCACTCAAGCAACTCTGGCGAATACTTCGATAACCGACGGCGTTCTTTAAAATAGCACCTCTTCTAGAAAGCTATCCAGGGTCGCTCCCAGCCAAGCCACAGGTAATGGAAACAGACCCAAGTAGCTAATAAAGACAAACTTGTAGTTTCATTGGTCAAATTTAATAATTACTATACGTAGCTCTGATGGGAGTTCGTTACAGATTGTGGAGACATGTAAACGAGAAAGCTCGGCAAGTCCTTTGAACTATGAGTCCTCGTCTCGTCGTGGAGCTACATGTATGAGACAAACGAATTGCAACGTTATAGACTGGGGTAACAGAGGTCGCGCAAATAAGAAGAACCAATGATGCAACTTCTGAGAAAGCCAGTGTAACACACCTCTGCAAAGTATTTCTCAAAGTCTATAAAATAAACAAGTTCGCTACGTCACCAGATTACACCCATTGCCCATTAAGTCCATTTTTACTGCTACAAAACCTGCATGGAATCAGCCATTGATCAACAAAGGATTAGAAGTAATCAAAATTATATGAGAGAGTAGGACGAAGTTAATAATATATATAATTCAGAATTCTTAAAAGAGAGCTGAATTTATTTATTTATTTATTTAATGAGATTTGATGTCGCGCTCCCTCAATGTCACCTACTCACGAGTGCTCCCAGTCCAAATTCGGTCGAAAAGAGAAAGAAATGAGGCAGGAAGAACAATAGGTATTTTCCGAAAGATAAAATGGAGCTCATTCCATGTCACAGAGCCAACCACGGGGAAAGTACACCGCTGCCTGATTGCAGACCATGATCGGGGAACAATAAGTTCCGCCTTTGCAGCCGAGCGAAGGAGAGCAGCGGCGTTGGAAGTGCGTGGTGGTTTATCAATGTCTTGTGACTTCAATGGCCGATTACTTGGACCTATCTCTCGGTAATTCGTATTCTAATTTAATAAGATAATATGAGATATGAATAGTTTTTAATACACCAACAGCTATCCGCATTTTGGTGTACATACATGGCACAATAAACAAACGTACATCATTTCTATATCCAATCAATGTCAAGTGTATTAAACCCTCGGAGGCTAACCTATACAAAAATCACATATTGGATAACCTGGGGTATATTTTTCACCCCACACCATTATAGGCCTATAATATAATATTAGACCATGTTTGATTAAAAACGGCCCTTAATTCAAGTTGAGCATGGAATTTACAATCTATAAAACCTAACTAAGTTGAAATATCAGCACAATCATAGAGCCTGCGGTCATCTATACACAAGTAACTCTTTGTTACATTATTTCCACATACAAAGTTGCAACACGTAGGCTGGGTCTAGGACATCATCGATTTCAACATTATCTGGCTCCGAGACATCACTATAATCAACAAATCAACAAACTCTACATTAGCCTCATCACTGTCATCATTTTCAAATCATTTATATCATTTCTGATATCAGTTTAGCGGCATTGGCTGCTGATAACCGTCGAAACCTCTTCAACACAAATACATTTTTAATAACAATGGCCATTGTCTGACTTCAGTCACGTGACCGTGCATTCGATAAAAAAATTTGAAAAAATGTGGAATTAAGCCAAAATCATCCATGAACAGATACACAAAAGCGCATGGCAGAATTTCAAAGCAGTAAAAAATTTCATGGCAAATACTGACAGTGGGGTGAAAAAAACACCCCAGGTTAGCCTCCGAGGGTTAACCCCCAGGACTTTCTACTGGAAACCAAAGCATCACGCCCTCACAAACTTTTATCCAGCTTCACATGATTCACAATCTTTCAAGTGTCGACCTAAACAATCATGATCTCCCTGTACCGCGAGCAAAGGCAGCGCTGGCTAAAAGGTTCTTGTTTTTTAAATGAGCAAGAACTGGCGTTATAATAGTGAGCCTTACTTAACTAATGCAGTAGCAACAATCATTATTATTCAAATATCTCAACCGACCATGTTTTTTTAGGTTCTTATTGGTTTTCAAGACTATACAGTCATGTAGAGTGACTTTCGATATTGTCAATGCACAACATGCAAGCGAAATCCGCAAATGTTTAGCTCAATTTTCAGTTAGAGATCCTGATAGGGGCCTACTGCCGACGATTGCTATTCGAATATTGATTAGGATATGGACGGCGTTGTGATATCATATAATCATGGCTAAACCGGCAATCTTTAATCATGAGAACGATTTAAATGATTTGTCTCTGCTTTAGTGCCTATCGCATAGCGCAGGATAAGCAAAGACTGAATTTTAAAATCTGTTTCCCATAACTATTTTATTTTATTTCGTTTATTTTGTTCATTTATTGACTTGCAATGTCACATCAACATTCACATAATAGTAACAGACATTAACAACAAGAAAACTTCAACAAGGAATTGTTATAAACCTAATAGTAGTGCAGGTCAATGAGTCAGCCGACAAAGGTCTAAAAGACCCGATTCAACTCGGCTGGCTCATTTACAAACTTAATTCTTGCATAAGTAAATGTGGAGAATCAAAATTCCATCAAGATAAGGAGACACCAATAACACATAAATAAGGTTAAGTTGAATATCAGGCGGTACACAAAAATGGCCGAATAACATAGGGCCACACACTATTAATTAATGTAAATGCAAAGCCTGAGAACATCATAAGCTCAAGCATCTAATTATCTCATTCAGATTTCAGACGGGGAGGAGGCATTCTCATAAACTTCTTTTTAAAATCCCCATTATAACCTACACATAAATTATATAAAAAAGTACTTTAGTTTGTTTTTAAAATGTTTGATGGATACAGCAGTTCTTATATCCACAGGAAGAGAATTCCATACCGGTGGGCCAGTGCATTTAATACAGTCTAATTAAATGATATCACCTACTTATTTTATATAGTTTGTCTTCTTGCTGTTTTTTTATTTGTTGAAATAAATCGTTCCTTTTTAATCGAATAAAGACGATCGACGTAATATTAGACTTTCACAGCGAAAGGACATCGCTAAACAGTGGTCATCTTAGACACCTTTAAAATGTATTATTTGCATGCATTATCAGTTATCCAACATACGCGTCTATCAACTCTCTTCTAACAGCAACTAAAAAAGTTCGACACTATTATTTTATGATCAATCACATGTCATTCCTCCATTCTTACTCTAGATGTAGATGCTAGCACTTTCACCATTGATGCGGACACAAGTGTATTTCTACTGATTATTTCACGGCTCTAGCTCTTTCCCGCCGGATGGGGTCACCCGTGACCCCATTAACAGCGTAGATAACAAAACAATTCCGGCTGGAATGAGCTAGAATAATAGGTAGAAAAATGACTATTAGTAATTGCCCGTTGAATCAATCGCTTGTACGTGTACACAAATAATGGTTCCATGCTACACCCAACAGAAAGAAATTCCATCATTGCGATTCACTAGTAACTCAAAATAGCGTCGTCTGCAAATAAGTGACTTTCACAGCTGGTAGTGGTGATAGTGGTGTTGTTGTTGTTGTTGTTGTTGTTTTTGTTGTTGTTGTCTTTGGTGGTGGTGGTGGTGGTGGTGGTGGTGGTGGCGGCGGCGGCGGTGGTGGTGGCGGCGGTGATGGTGGTGGTGGTGGTGGCGGTGGTGGTGTTGTTGTTGTTGTTGGTGGTGGTGGTGTTGTTCTTGTTGTTGTTTTTGGTGGTGGTGGTGGTGGTGGTGGTGGTGGTGGTGGTGGTGGTGGTGGTGGTGGTGGTGGTGGTGGTGGTGGTGGTGGTGGTGGTGGTGGTGGTGGTGGTGGTGGTGGTGGTGGTGGTGGTGGTGGTGGTGGTGGTGGTGGTGGTGGATGAGATGGCGGAGGAGAGAGTGGGAAACGGTTGTACCCATTTCATCAGACAACTGCGCACCGTGCTTAGATGCTTTCTGCTCTTCAAGCTTGTTGTAAAGTATTGAGTAGGATTGATCATTTAACTTCGAGACTCATTTTGTGTCAAAGGCATGACTTACACACCGTTATAAAATATTTATCAATTCTATAAAGTTAACTTTTTCGCTTTATCGCTAGATCGTACCGCACTTCTTCACAGGCTGAGGTTGACGTTTACTGCCACAATACCTTCATGGTATCCACTCATTGATCAACATAGGATGGAATGTCTATTATTGGGCAGCGCTAAATTTAAACCGAAATGTAGAAGAAAGCCAGTATAGAAACATGGATGGATCCGATTTGACCAGGGTATGACAACAGAGGTCGTTACCCTGGACAGAAATTTGCTTGTCAAATTGCAGCACTTAATAAGCAATTTTAAACTTAGTAGAAACATTGATAACTCATAATTATTGAAGTAGAAGCTACATTTATAATAATGGTTGAGTATAAGCAATTGTCCAGAATAAACTGTTGGTCGTTAAAAGAACATAATTTTTTAGTTTAAATTGGATTTCGAACGATTTTGTGCCATTTTAAAAACATTACATTTTGCCGTTGATTGGATAGAGAACTTAACGCCACCTGGCGAATAATGTCAATGAAAGATTCGGTGTTCGCTCGTCTTACACACCCTTGAAAAAGATTAGACTAACGTTATGAAAGGAAGTTGATCGTTAAATCGCTAATGCACATCTTCTAGATCAGCGGTTCTCAACCTTTTCGGACCATTTTGGCGCCTTTTGGAGCATTATCGCGACTGTGTGACTCTATTATCCTATATAATTATAGTAGGCCTACAATGTCATGTATGTTATAGGCTAATATAGCTATTATGCCTATGCTCATGCACTCCTGCAGTACAAAATTATATCACCAATAAGATTATATGAAATGTATTATTTAAAAAAAGTATTTCATTTTAATGTAAGCTTTGGGCATGTATTTTCGAGCACAGTTTACTGCTCGAAACACTAAATCTGAGCCCATGTTAAACATCAAGCCGTGTTCGATAATTTTTTTTATTGTTACGAGGGCAGAATATCCACATTCACAAAGAATGTTGAAGGATGTTGCATCTGGAGAGCCTGTTACAAACTTTCCACGTTGATAACCAGTGAAAATCGGCTGGCCTATTATAGGCTACATCATTAACTGTTCATGATTTCAACATCCCACCCTAATGTAACAAAAAGACGAGAGTTTGGTGGACGTGCCTTGATTAAAAATTAATTAGCCTAACCATTTTATGCTATGATCGTGAATAGATTTTAGTCTGCACTCTAGCGATTGAAACAAACCGAATAATCTAAAGCAGATGAATTTAATTTGTCATTGATCTTTTTGATCATCGTATTATTAGTTTCATATCGTTACTGAAAAGAGAAAAATTGACAGAAAATTTATCTGTTTCTATTTTTAAACTAAGAAATGTATAACTTTCAGAACTTGCTCGCGGACTCCCAGACCCCCGGTTGAGAACCGCTGTTCTAGATTCCAGAATATAATAATTTTATATGGCGTCACTTAACAGCAAGTCCTTCACTCACAATTGCTCAGCGCTTCGGCGTGAAACTTCGATGCAGTGTCCGCTCTTCATTCGGGAGCGCCTCTGAGTAGCAATAGAGAGAGCTTGAAGGAGCGCTATAACAAGTGCACATATACACATAAAACATACAAACATACCGAGTATACCACCGCGCCCCATTTTTGTGTCAGAGGCATAACTTACACACCTGTACATCTTCTTCTGGTTCTCTGCCCTTAGGCAGGTTCGGCTGTCCAATGTCGCCACTCTTCCCTCCGCTGGGCCTTCTCCTTTAGTCGTTGATATCCGCTCCTCTTCATCAACGTGTCCAGCAGCATCTGTCGTGGTCTTCCTCTTGTTCGTTTCCCCTCCATTTTTCCTTCTATCACCGCTTTTACCAGACTGTCTCCTCTTAGCGTATGCCCTATCCATTTCTTATGTTTTTCTCTGATTGTTTTTATCATTGTTCTTTCCTCTCCTACCATTTCCAACACTTCCTCGTTTGTTCTGTGTTCCGTCCAGCTGATATTCTCCATTCTTCTCCATGTCCACATTTCAAACGCTTCGATTTTCTTTATGTCTTCTTTTCTCATGGTCCAGGTTTCGGAACCAAACAACACCACACTCCACACCAGTGTTTTTATCATTCGTTTCTTGAGGTTTCTGTTTAGCTTTCCTCGTAGTAGTTCTCCTCTTTTCGTGAACGCCTCTTTTCCCATTGCAATCCTCCTTCTGATATCCTTATGACATTTAACATCTGTTGTCATCAAGCTTCCCAGGTAGCAAAATTCCTTCACCTGTTCTTTCCCTTTGCCTTCTATTTGGATGTCGACTGTAGTTTCTTCACCAGTAGTCAAATAGGGGATCTAGTACGATCATCACGTGACCAGTGACGTCATCAAGGTCAAGGTCAAGGTCAAGGTCAAGGTCAAGGTCACCCTAATTAGGTCATCTTAATTAGGTCATCTTAATTAGGGTAATTAGGTCATTATACTAATTAGGTCATTATACTAATTAGGTCATTATACTAATTAGGTCATTATACTAATTAGGCCATTATACTAATTAGGTCATTATACTAATTAGCCTATTATAATAATTAAATCATCTGAATTATCATATTATTTAGTCATTATATTAATTAGGTAATTAGATAATTATACTAATTAGTGTAATTAGTGAACCCTAACTAGCAGCGCGACAGGCCCCGCCCCCGCCCCTCCCCGCCGCGGGGTCCGGAAGCGCGGGAACCGGAAGCGCGGGAACCGGAAGCGCGGGAACCGGAAGTGCGAGAACCGGAAGCGCGGGAACCGGAAGCGCGGGAACCGGAAGTGCAGGAACCGGAAGTGCGAGAACTGGAAGTGGAGCAAGCAATGCTGGAAAACTGTGGACACATAACTCTGTGTATATCTCCCTCTCTTCCTCTCTGTATGTCTCTTTCCCTCTCTCCCTCCCCTTCTTCCTCTCTTCCTCTTCCTCCTCTCTCCCCCTCTCTCTCTACCTCTCTTTTCCTCTCTTCCTCTTCCTCCTCCACCTCCCTCTCCCTCTCCCTCCCCTCTTCCTCTCTTCCTCTCTTCCTCTTCCTCCCTCTCTCTACCTTTCTCTCCTCCTCTCTCTACCTCTCTTCCTCTCTCTCTCTCTCTTCCTCCTCTTCCTCCTCCTCCCTCTCTCCCTCTCCCTCCCCTCTTCTTCTCTTCCTCTTCCTCCTCTTTCTACCTTTCTCTCCTCCTCTCTCTACCTCTCTCTTCCTCTCTTTTCCTCTCTTCCTCTTCCTCTTCATATTCTCTTCCTCTTCCTCTTCATCTCTATGTGTCTACCACGCCTTCAATAGTATTTATTCCAGCCTATCATCCTTTATACAGAGGCGACTTGAAAGGGCCGAACGCTTTGATGGCGATGAAGTATTATACTGGCGACACATCTGTCATCAGCGGAAATCATTTGCTGCAGCTGCTGCTGTGGTGCAACCGACTATGAGTAATGAACAGGCTTGCGACAAAACCACGCTGATTGCGACATCGCGGAAAAATCAAAACCATGTCTCTTGCACAACAGATGCACAGGTCTTGAGCAATGGACAAACACTTACACACCCATGCAAGCCTATACCCATGTGTATACCCACACACAGCTAGTATAACTGCCCATGAGCAATAAACCATCTTACAACAAAACCATGTTGATTGAGACATCGCGGAAAAACCAAACCTCTGGCTCTTGCACAAGAGGGACATGTGTTGAGCAATAGACACACTCTAACACAGCCATGCAAGCCTATACCCATGTGTATACCCATCCACAACTAGTACATACACAGGGAAAAAAATCCTGAATAAGCGTTTAGGAGAATCCAGCCCTTAGGAAAATCCAAGTCTTGCACAACGACCACGTAACACACACTAAGACTGACAAACAAGCGTCCAAGTAGACAAATAATTAAGAAAACTATGTCGCAATCGTGTGAAACAGCACCCAAAAATGCCTATAAAATTGTCGTTCTGCAAATGCATTGGCATGAACATTCTCGAGGACAAGTCGCTGATCTACAACGCTTTCGGTATCAACGCTTCAGCATCTACGGCCTACGACGTTCGTCAGAGATAGTTCGAACTACGAACTACAGAATTTCTGTCAGAGGGCTTCCGTGTCTTAATACAACAATGAATTCAGGTATGTAACAAGCAAACTATTTTAAAATACTGCGAGTAGGCCTATCTTCTAAATTTCGGACTTTGATTTATATTATTAGACAAAGTACATTTTAGTGGGCATTTTAAAGTCTTGGGACAGGCCTCCGAAGAATAAACTTAGCAAACTATAGTAGATCTACAAACGAAACAGCGGTTCGCGTATTATATTCTTAGCATTGCTGCGACAAGGCATTTTAGCGTCGCCCTCCCCAATTTTTACTGGCTTGGGACTGGCACTCCTGCAGAATGTAACATGTAGACTCTAACACGCTGCGGCTTTGTACAGAAAATTCTTGTATTCTAGAGGAAATAATAATAATAATAATAATAATAATTATTATTATTATACTTACACAATGCGAAGGTCCTCATTATTTTTTTAAAAATAGCCTATGCCCTATGTATATTGAACGCACGGCAAATTTCTGTTACAGAACGCAATGAAATCAACGGCGAAAATCGTACAGGAGAGGCCCGTACAACTCCAACTCCATCAGTAGTGGAGGGCGTCGGCGTCCAAAACACTGAGCCATTAGAGGCCCATTATCCCACGAGGCCATTAGAATTAATGGCTCAATCTAGGAAAAATTCATCAACAGCTGCAGAGAGTCGTCCACAGCACCATTCGCCAGGGGCAGCAGAGGGTCGCGCCCGGCGGTCGCCAGAGGACGCTCAAACGAGTAAGTTACACACTTTTATTCTTCAAGTCTTCCAATGTATCACACACATGCACACACTTGCTCTGCATTACGCCATCGACGAACCGCATCACAACCATAAAAATATCCTTCCGCGGCCACACAAACAAGTACATAGAACTACTTTCGCGCATGAATTTGTGAAAAAGTAGTTCCATTATTATATCTACATGTGTTGCTGCGCATTCGAAACATATCGCTTGTCGGACACAGAGCATTCTACAGCGCATTTGAAATTGTCTTTTAGTAAAAAAAGTGCCCTCTGCAAAAATTAAGTAGATATAAAAAGTCAATTCTGGCACATAGTAAAAAATTTCGTGTTGAACACACTAAGGCGACCTTTGCAACTCGACTACAGCAACATGGGTAAATATTTTTTAAAATTCTGCTGTATACTGTATTATGCGCCATGCATTTTCCTAACTCTCAAGCCCTATGTATTTCTATTTTTAGCAAACAAACTCGATGCAGACCTCGAACAGTTGATCAAGGAGGAAGCGCAACTGAAGGAGAGAATTCGACAAATGAGTAAGTTTGTACTTTGGCCATTTTCAATTGCAAACTTTAAAAATATATATATAAAAATATTTGTAACTTATAAATTTTGTTTAAAATTATTTTGAAGCATTTTATTCATGGTGAATAATTTTGGAGAATAATGTATGCTGTAGGACTGAAACGAAAGGCAGAGACAGACGCAGGTCGTGCAGCAAAGCGCAACAATGTGGAAGCTGACGACTCGGGAGAAGGGCGCCCTGGCCCGGGGGCGGCGGCGGCGGCGGCGGCGGCGGCGGCCGGCTCCAGCGGAGCTGGCGAGACCTCGACAGAGCCCGGTCCGTCAAGTAAGTTCCTACAAACTTGGTGCCTTTACAAATTTTTACATGGCGCATGCTGCGCATGCGCACTTGTGCATTTTACAAACTTTCAACACTATATTTTCTGTATACAACATGCGAACTTGAGCAGTCTTTGATTTTTTGTGTGTGAATATGCAGCATGCAAGTCTTTAATGGATATTTTGTGTGTGTGTGTGTGTGTGTGTGTGTGTGTGTGTGTGTGTGTCCTATAGGTCGATGCGACTCCTGTCGATCGTACAAAGCAATCAGATTGACGAACGGGCTGTGCGAAGTCTGCTTGTTGAGACGAGAGTGTCCTCAATGCAAGAACCGCCGGCCTTCGCGCTTCTTCAGGACCGGGCAAGACCTCTGTGTCACATGCATCAAGAAGAACTTCAACCCGGCCGTCCGCAGTTCAGCTCAAAATACGTTCATAGACGTATCGTTTCCAAGGCCGCAGACAACCGACGTTCATAACATGCTGCTGACAGAATCGTCGCGTATCGTCGCCACGCTGGAAGACACATTCAGAGATGAAGGGTAAGTACAAACGTTGTAGTATACACAATTTTTGCCATAAAATCTTGTTGAACTTAGAAAATACAGCATTTTGTGTGGACTTAGACAAATTCTTGTAATTGTACATTGGGGCAATTCTGTGTTTGTACATTGACAAATTTTCACAGCAACATTCGGACATTTTACAGTGTGCGGGGTATAGTCGTAGTGCGTGTTATACTCAAAAAAAATTTTTTACACTATTTCTGTAGACCGGTGAAATGGTACGTGGCTGTCGATGTGGACTTCAAGCGAACCACGCCAGACGGGGAAGCACAGACGGTCGGCTACTTCAAGTCCATGCCGGCAACACTCACGCACACATCGCAGATCTCAGACCAACTACAAGACGCAGTACACCGAATCGACGAACTTGTCGATACCTTTACAAGTCAAAGCTCTGGCTGGACGGTAAATGGGGTTGTTGACTTTAAAATTTGCAATGCCGTCTTCGACCCTGTAGGAGCTTCCAGCTATATTCCTACACCTCAATACATAGCCAGAAAACATGCCACTCTGAATATTCAAAATGAAGATGAATTCTGCTTTTTGTACAGCGTGCTTGCATCTTCCCACCACCAAAAGGATAATGCTCAGTGTGTCAGTATCTACAAGCGCTACCTGGGAGAGCTTGAAACTGATGGTCTAAATTTTCCAATGAGAATTGAACAAATACCACTTTTTGAATCTCTCAATCCTAACTATAGCATCAATGTAATGTATTTCAATCCAGATGACAAGACCTTTACCCCTCTCTATGCCAGTGCTCACAGGGGTAGAAAACACGTTGCAAATCTGCTGCTGCTTGACGATGGTGACAAGCGTCACTACATCACTGTACGCAATCTTTCTGCCCTTCTGAAGGGAAGAAATTCTCACACGGGCGGAAGAATTTTTCCTTGTCCGTACTGCCTGTGTTGCTTTACAACCGCTGCTGTCAAACATGCGCACATGGAGGTATGTGGCAAACACAGGCTTCAGTCTGTGCGTTACCCAACTCCAGAAAATTCTAAGTTACAATTTTCAAACACACAGCACGAAATGCCACTGCCATACGTTCTGTACGCAGATTTTGAAAGTTTTTTTGGCTCCAAATGACTCTTCTTCCAACGACAATGCAACCAAAATTCTTGACACACACACGCCTAGCGGGTTCTGCTGCTTTGCCGTTTCTTCTTTTCCACACTTGAACGATGCCAAGCCTTATGTCTATTCGGGTCCAGATGTCATGCAGCACTTCTTTTCACATGTAAAATCTGAGCAGACTCGCATTAACAAAATACTTGCAACAAACATGCCAATGAAGCCTCTTACACAGCAGCAGAGGCTGGAATTTGATTCTTGTACTGCATGTCCGTCTTGCTCTACACCTTTGACATCTCAAGACAAAGTTCGACACCACTGTCACATGACTGGTAACTTTGTTTCTGCACTCTGTTCTCCTTGCAACCTAAAAATGAAGTTTCGCAAGCCTACAAAATCTAAGAAAGGCAAAACGGCAAATTACCTTCTTCCAGTCGTGTTCCACAACCTTAAGGGTTACGACTCCCACCTCATACTCAAGCATATGACAAAGGAGTTTGCAAGCCAGGAAATTACTGTAATAGCCACAAACATGGAAAAATACTTGTCTTTTGAAGTTAATAATATTCGCTTTTTGGACTCCCTTCAATTTCTAAACTGCGGTTTGGACGTGTTGGTGAAGAATTTGGCAAAAGAGGACGACTCCAAATTCAACCATTTGCGGCGACTTTTTCCGAACGATTACAAATTGCTTTTGCGTAAGGGGGTATTTCCCTACGAATATATGACATCGGCCGGCAGAATGACCGAAAGGACTCTGCCACCCAAAGGCTGCTTCTATAACAAACTGACCGACGAGGACATTTCCCAAGACGACTACGACTATGCACAAAATATTTGGCAGACTTTTAACATGCAGACGCTCCAAGACTATCATGACTTGTACCTGCAGACAGACGTAGTATTACTTGCCGACGTATTTGAATCTTTTCGTGCCATGTCGCTGGACTTTTACAAATTAGATCCTCTTCACTATTACAGCAGCCCAGGACTCAGCTTCGACGCATGTTTACGAATGACTAATGTAGAGTTGGAACTCATCACAGACCCAGACATTTATCTTTTTGTGGAGCGGGGGATGAGAGGCGGCGTATCGATGATTTCAAATCGATACGCAAAGTCCAATAACCCGTATCTCGCACAAGGATACGACCCTGACATTCCAAATAGCTACATCATGTATTTGGACTGTAATAATTTGTACGGTTATGCAATGTCCGAACCTCTTCCGACCGGCAAATTTAGATTCTTAGAGACGGACGAAATTGACAATTTCGACTTGGACTCCAAACAGACAGACGACGACTTGGGTTATTTGTTGGACGTGGACTTGGAGTACCCTCCGCGTCTCCACAACGCACACAACGACTACCCTCTTGCTCCCGAGACACTACACATACGACCGGAGATGATATCTCCTTACGCAAAGTCTGTTTCGCAGAAAATTTCGGGCAAAATTGGTGCTGGGGTTGAAAAGTTGACACCAAATCTAATGTCAAAGACCCAATACGTTGTACATTACCGAAATTTACAATTCTATCTGAAAATGGGTATGAAATTGACCAAAATTAACAAAATTCTCGAGTTTCGTCAGAGTCGATGGTTGAAAACATACATCGACTTCAACACGTCCAAACGGCAGGTGGCCAAATCTTCGTTCGAAAAAGACCTCTTCAAATTGATGAATAATTCTATATATGGTAAAACAATGCAAAATAACAGAAAGCACATAAACGTCAAATTAGTCATGAGTGGAAAACGCGCGAAAGGATTTGTGGCCCGTCCAAATTTCGAATCGTACACTATAATAAACGAAGATTTGACTGTCATAAAATTAACAAATTCAAACGTCTTTTTGAACAAACCGCTCTATGCTGGCATGTGCATTTTGGACATATCAAAACTAAAAATGTATGAATTCCACTACGAAAACATAATTCCCCTTTATGGAAAGGCTTGCAAGCTCCTATTTACGGACACAGACAGCCTATGTTACCACATACAAACAGACGACGTGTACAAAGACATGCTGCAAAATTTAGACGAGTACGACACTTCTGACTATCCCTGTGGGCACTTCCTTCACAGCCGCACCAATGCAAAGGTAATTGGAAAATTTAAGGACGAGTGCAATGGCGAGGCAGTCTTGGAATTTTGTGGGTTGCGGGCTAAAATGTTTAGTTTACTTTTGCCCAATAATAAGGAGAAGAAAACGGCCAAGGGCATTCAACGTGGGTTTGTAAAAAAGAACATTAGACATGCTGAATATCGCGCATGCATATTGAATGAGAAGCCAACAAGCTCCAAATTCTGTGCCATACGAAGCACAAAGCACGAGCTGCACACTGTAGAGTTAAGGAAGGCGGCACTTTCTCCATATGATGACAAGCGTTACTTGCTAAATTCCTCTGATTCTTTGTCGTATGGACATGTAAATATCCCAGTTGCTGTAAATACATTGTGACGAACATTCTGAATTCTCGAAAAGACATTGAACATTGTAAAAGTTATTGCATAATTTTGTGAAGTGTTGTGCAATTGTTGAAGAAATAAAGTTTGTGTTGGAAGAAAAAAAAATTGACAACCTACTGTGTTTGTTCTTTCATACTTAGAAATTTTCATATTAAAATTCTCGCTCTCTGATTGGTTACCGCTTCCTGACCTAGTAAGGTTCTCGCTTGCGGATTGGTTGCAAATTCCTGGGCTAGTGAAATTCTCGCTCGCTGATTGGTTGCAAATTCATGGGCTAGTAAGATTCTCGCTCGCTGATTGGCTGCAAATTCCTGGGCTAGTAAGATTCTCGCTCGCTGATTGGTCGACGCTTTCTGGGCTAGTAAGAATCTCGCTCGCTGATTGGTCGCCGCAATTCAGGCTCCCGCGCTTCCGGTTCCCGCGCTTCCGGTTCCCACATTTCCGGTTCCCGCGCTTCCGGTTCCCGCGCTTCCGGACCCCGCGGCGGGGAGGGGCGGGGGCGGGGCCTGTCGCGCTGCTAGTTAGGGTTCACTAATTACACTAATTAGTATAATTATCTAATTACCTAATTAATATAATGACTAAATAATATGATAATTCAGATGATTTAATTATTATAATAGGCTAATTAGTATAATGACCTAATTAGTATAATGGCCTAATTAGTATAATGACCTAATTAGTATAATGACCTAATTAGTATAATGACCTAATTAGTATAATGACCTAATTACCCTAATTAAGATGACCTAATTAAGATGACCTAATTAGGGTGACCTTGACCTTGACCTTGACCTTGACCTTGACCTTGATGACGTCACTGGTCACGTGATGATCGTACTAGATCCCCTTTTTGACTACTTTCACCCTTGCTGATATTCATTACTTTTGTCTTCTGTATGTTAATTCTCATGCCATATTCAATTGACGTTGTGTTCAATCTATCCATCACTTCTTGCAACCCCTTCTGGCTTCTCGCCAACATCGCTTGATCGTCCGCAAACCTCAGAGCCTTAATCCATCTTACTCCCACCTTTATGCCTTCTTCCAGATCATCTAATGCTTCTCTGACCAGTTCTTCTATATACAGGGTGGGCCATAAAAAAGTAACCCCCCACGGTGTTTTGCCAATATCTTGGCCAAAAGTAAGAATTTCGAATTGAAATTTTACAGTCTTAAAGACAATTCATATTTACACACGATGACCAGATTTCATCAAAATATTTCAAACGGAACAAAAGTTATGCCACTTTTAGGGAGGCCACCCACCGTTTTTTGACGATTCAAAAACGAAACACAACAAAAAATAGGTTTTTTGGCAATATCTTGACCAGAAGTCAGAATTCGTAAATGAAATTTTACAGGTTTAAGGACAATTCATATCTACCCATAAATGCCAAATTTCATCAAAGTATTTCAAACGAAACAAAAGTTATGCCATTTTTAATGAGGCCACCCACCGTCTTTTGACGATTCAGAAACGAAACGCACCAAAAGTAACAAAAACGTGATTTTATTAAGTCTTATCTCAAAGAACTGTTGTCAAATTAACTTGGTAGTGCTTCACAACTTGTGTTCAATGTGCCCACCACCAGTGCCATCACTTCTTATGAGTCTCTTTGCAAAGTTCTTGAAGGACCTGTTGATCAATCTGACAGATTCCATATTTACCAATTTGATTGTCATCTTGCTAAGTGACTTCTCAGTGACGTGCAGCTACGCTGGTACCCTGTTTCGTTTTAAATAGTAATAATAATGATCATCTGGCAATATCAAGGCTATTTGATAAAAAAATATTTCAGATGAGACTTAATAAAATTATGTTTTTGCTACTTTTTGCTGTGTTGCTTATTAAATCGTCAAAAAACGGTGGGAGACCTCATTAAAAGTGATATAACTTTTGTTGTGTTTGGAATATTTTGTTGCAATCCAACCATCATGTGTAGATATGAATTATCTTTACGCCTGTAAAATTTCATTTCGATATTCTTACTTTTGGCCAGGATAATGACTGTAATAATAAAATTGTTTTTTTATTACTTTTTGTTGCGTCGCGTTTTTGAATCGTCAAAAAACGGTGGGTGGCCTCTCTAAAAGTGGTATAACTTTTGTTGTGTTTGAAATTTTTTTGTTGAAATTTTACCATTGTACCTAAGTATAAATTGCCTTTAAGACTGTAAAGTTTCAGTTAAAAATTCTTATGTTTGGCCAAGATATGGGCTAAAAGCCGTAGGGGGTTACTTTTTTATGGCCCACCCTGTAGATGTTGAATAACAGAGGTGATAGAGGGCAGCTCTGTCTCACTCCTCTGCCCACCTTTCCTGGTTCTGAGTACTCTCCATCGATTCTTATTCTTACCTTCTGCCCCATGTAAAAAATTTCCTATCAATCTTCTGTCTCTCCAGTCTATTCCCATCCTCCTCAGTACATGTAGCAGCTTTCTCCAGTTGACTCTATCAAATGCCTTCTCATAATCCACAAAACAGATATATACATGTACGTCCTGCCCATTCTGACAGCTCCTTTCCGTTAGTATCCGCTATGTTCCGATAGCGTCTCTTGTTCCCACACCCTTCCTGAAACCGAATTGGTCCTCTCCTAGTCCTCCAATTGACTCGGTTTTTCCCAGAACTCTTTTCGCCAGTATTCTAACCATGATTTTGGATGCATGGGTGAGCAAGCTGATGGTTCTGTGTTCTTCACATGATGTTGTATTTGGTTTCTTCTTAATCGGTATGATGATTGCTTGTAGGAAGTCTTCTGGCCATACTCCCGTTGTATATATGACCTGGCATATCTGTACTAGTTCATTCATCGCTCCTTCCTTCAGACTTTTGAGCATTTCTGTCGTCTATTCCCTCCAACTTATTGTTTTTCATTTCCTGTTTGGCTGCTTGTACCTCCTCTGCCAGCACCGAATGAACTATTATATCTAATTTGTAAAAAAACAAGCTGTGGCTAAGCATGGATTTGGACATATTACATTTGTCACTTTGACACCTTTAACACTTATTATTCTCAGACTATAAATTTGTCAACTTCAGCTCATCGCTGGTTGTGCCGTGGAGCAAATAAAATAATAATAAGGGCGCAAGAGTTTCCGACCAAAATTTATAATCATCATCATCTGAAACGGCTTCGATAAACGACATTATTCTATCTAACATGTATGCAAATGGAAATAATTGTTATAATTATTTAATTAATGAAACAAGCTGTAGCTAAGCGAGGATTTTTACATACGTAGTTGTCTGTTGAGAGCATAAATTACCGAGAGTCTGGCAAAATCAGAACTGACTGACGAAAGCCTACACTATTATAATACGCATATATTGAAACTTTTCTGACCACTGCCATTTCACTGGGGGTGGGACCAATCTGATGCCTCGATCAAGGAGGGCAATGCTAAGCATCTTCGACATAAAATGATGTAGAAAACATTTTATAATACCACAGGAGCCGAAGAAAATAGTTATATAAAATCAGAGTACAATACAAAGTGTCGTTTAACGTTGCGTTTCACAGTTGTAACTTAAACACCTTTAACATATATCGTTCCGATGCTATTAATTCAGAAAATTCGACTCGTCCGTGTTATATGTAGACGAGGTAATGCAGATCATCGTCAATATAGCTATGCGTCATTAATAATTAATTCTAATATACCACTTATATTATTATATACGCCGAACGAAATACTCTTATATTGAATGAGTACAAACAAGAAGTGGCTAAACGCCGCATTTTATCGATGTCAATTGAACACCTTTAAGCATTAGTATCTGAACACTATAAATTTGAAAGAATCAGTTCAAAAATAGGTAACCTGACTTAGTACCTTCTAAAAAAAATTAGCAGAAAAAGCGCCAATCAAAGCAACAAATTAGCAAGAAATAGAGACTTGATTTAGTAACTGCTAAGTAAACCCAATGACAAAAAAATCTCCATAATTCCGTGTTGTGAGAATACGAGTAAATTGATGACTGCAGCCTAAACGATAAACAGTGTTCGTCCTAAACACTTTTAATATCTGAGTACATAATGTACATTTGTTGCAACTATAATATAAATAATAATGCCGACAATTTCTAAGGCGCCGTAACACAGCACATGCCGTTACAAAACACAAACGCAATAATATTTTATGTCGATCGAACGCAGCTTGGAGAAGTGCGCAGGACCGTAGTGGTTGGCGGAGAATTGTGGAGACGGCTACGCTCCAGAGTGGGGCTTGCCCTTGATGATGATGATGATCCATCAACAGAGGCAATGATTCCTGAAGTCGATAGACACAAGAGTGAATTCAAAAGCAAAAATGTATTCACTATAGTTACGAACTGTACTGGAATTTAATATTGTATAACAAATAAAATTATAGTATGTCTACACATGCCATTTTGACATGCATTTTAAATAACAGTTCAGCACTTTTTTAATTTTAAGTTTATCCCTGCCTATAAAATTGGCGGTCACAAGGTGTCGTCTAATAATTACTGATAATATTGTGATACACTTCGACACCTTCAGAACGGATAATATTGGTGCTATGAATACACGAAAAGCTTTTAATCAACACTCAATGTTTGACAATTGCCTAAAATATACATTCAGTTATGCTTAACCCTAAACATATCAGCATATTAGACAACTTAAGCGTACCGGGTGGGGTCCGAAGGGACCCCAAACATTACACATTCATACTTGAATATCAATTTGTATTTCATTTCGTCGCCCAGCTACAAACAATACAACTGCAAATTATATTATAAGCGCACTAACTATCACTAGCAACATTATTACAACAAGATACCGCGACATGTTAATCGTTTAATACAGAGCGTGGATGATAGTTGCAGCGTCGTTAAGCAAAAGTTGCTTTTACCGATAGAAATAGAAATTGAAACATTGTGATGAGAGATCGTGCATAATTAATCTTTTAAGTCAAAAGATGTCATCAAAATATCGGATTCGATATGCACAGTGCTCGACTTAGACACCTTTAACATAATATTTTCTTACACTATAAATTAGGCAAACTGCTTAATTTTTAGGCTTTCTCGGGATACGTATAATCAGCGTTGCCACTCCTTGGGGTTTTTCACAAGATCTTGGGTTTTTCGATCCCAACTTGGGAAATGGGGTTTTTTTGGGAAGAACTTGGGTTTTTTGCTTGGGTTTTTTTCTGGGCAAAATCTTGGGTTTTTTCTATCTCCAAACTTGAAAATGGGGGTTTTTCGGAAAAAACTTGGGGTTTTTGCTTGGTTTTTTTTCTTTCGACTAAAAAAATCTGGAAATTGTGGATATTTTGGAGAAATTTTGGCCGGATGACTAAAAAAGTCATCAGAATTTTTGGACGAGATGAGAAATTGACAGAGTTTTTGGTCCGGATGAGTGAAAAAACCGTCGTCAAAATTTTTCGGGCGGGAAATTGTGTAAATTTTCGATAATTTGGGCAACTTGGGTTTTCTTGGGTTTTTTCAACCCTTCAACTTGGGTTTTTTCATTTTTTAGAGTGGCAACGCTGCGTATAATATGGCGGCAAAACTGGTGATGATGAATAGAAAAACTGCCTGCCATCGAGCAGTGTAATACTAGTCATTATCTTCAGAGAAAGAGGAGGGGCGAGCGGATCATTAAGGCTTTCAGTCTGACCACTGCACTAGGCTTGGGTGGTGCTAGTCCAAACCATGGATTGAGGAGGAGAAGGGCGGTTAACATATACCTTTTCATGACACATGTTCATTAAAAACTACTAAACTTTGGAAAGGATTCGCCTTTTAAGGTAGTATCAATTTGAGCGCAATGCAATAGGCCTAATGTATTGAAAAGACAGACTACAAAAACCACAATAGAACGATTAAAGCAGATGGTCAAATTTCTGTGTTAAACACCTTTACAATTGATATATATATCTAATTAATACTTGGTAAAAGCAATAATTAATCAATCATGCCAAAAGACGATTGACGACAACACTAGCAGCTGATAAACATCGTAAATATTATGTCTCCTGTTGAGTGTTGCCAGACCATCGTTATCACCCAGCGTCGTTAAACAGCTGGAGGAAGCAGAGATAGCGGCCAATTGGCCATGAATGGCTCAAATATACACGACTTAATATGCATTACATTTAAGCAAAATGTTTAAGAACTAGTTTATATCTTCTTGTATTTGTGTCGTATTCGTTAATTCGATCATTCATATTTGAAATTTTACATAGCGCCCAATCACTGAGGCGCTTCCACGACTAAGCAATTCACAGAAGCAGGTGCTTCATAATCGTATTCTCCAAATTTATAAAGCGTCGCTCGATAACGAAGCGCAGGGCACCAGCTTATTCACGAGCACTGTGTCTAGACAAAATGGTCGTCCAAAATAGTAGTCCTAAGACCGTCGTGGATGTGACAGAGAGATACGACGAAGGATAGCTTTGGGAAAGACGGCAGCGAAGGGGCTGGAGAAAATATGGAAGGATAAACACGTGAGCCTAATGACGAAGACAAGAATTGTAAAGGCAATGATATTCCCAGTGGTGCTGTATGGATGTGAAACGTGGACAAAATCAAAGGCCTTAGAAAGGAAAATCGATGCTTGCGAAATGTGGATATGGAGGAAGGTATTAAGAACTTCGTGGAGTGAAAAAAGAACAAATGAATCCGTATTACAAGAGATCGGACAGTCAAGAGGGAATATGTCACTGGGACAGAGAGCGGCAAGGCAGAAAATGGCGTTCTTTGGACATGTGATGCGAGCAAACGGCTTGGAAAAGGAGATGATGTTGGCCTGCGGAGAGGGAAAAAGGAAGAGAGGACGCCCAAGAAGAAGGTGGATGGAAGAAATACACGAGAGAACAAAAATGAAACTGGAGGAATTGAGAGACGCGACGGAAGATCGTAACACATGGAGAAGGTTTATCACAGCGGTCGCTAAGGTTCCAAGAATCGACGGCACAAGGTGACAAGGTGAAGACCGTCGTATGTACAAAGTAGTCCGGTCATCAAAGGACAATAAGTGGTTGAGTAGCTGTTAAGGTGACTGGATTTAAGGTCAACTATTGGGAAGTTGGAGAAAATTTATATAGCGCCCCACATGATGCTCCGAGATCATCCACGTCTAAAATTGATCGTCTTGAGCAACTTTTAGAAAGCAGAACAATTATTCCGAGGTAACAGGCGCCTAATTTAAGAGTATATAGGGGTCAACAAGCCGCGATCAATTGAATCGGATAGATATGATGACCCAACAAATGTTGTGTATTTCTCTAAAGCGCCTCTGAGTTGGTATCTTGAAGGAACACTATATAAATTATGATTGATTGACTAACAATCTTTAAAAAACCAGCTTTGAACTAAACACCTTTAATACGTAGACAATCCTTTTATATAAAACCCGGAATATATGTTGAATTGTTGCTCAGAGGGAGGATAGGTAGCATTTTCACATTCGACCTGGATGGAGAGAAAGAACTCACGATTTGCATATAGCAAGAGCATACACACAGCTCTCAGCACACTGGACAAACAAGTATGTAGGAGCAGCACTATTAAAAAACGACAAAGATAAAGTCCTCAACACCACGATCTTCTGCACAGCACTATAATACGTGTGCAATAGTGTGGTCCATGTGACAATGGTAAAAAATCATCTTTAGCAGAACTTTGCTCCACAAGTCTAAATCTGTTCTACCTCTTCTAAGTAAGATTTGTACCAAATTTGAAGCTCATTGGAGCACGTTTAGAGGTAGCTTAAATCCTTACAATTTCCTCATAGTGATTGTTTATTGAAAGTTATTAAATTGCTATCTAACACTCAGAAAAATCATTATTAGAACTGCTTACTTACATAATTTTGAACTGTTGGGTTACACTGGTGTTTAGAAATAACAATACGTCATTATTAACTACTCCATGGCGCTCTGATTTCGTTGACTTCCTGCTCCTCTGATTCTGATGACGAGTTCCAAGCTCGTCATAGGCCTACTAGCCTGAAATCCCAGCCAAAGCGCGCAGAGTTCAATATCCATACAGATCCTAATGTCACTGCTGCTCTGGACCGAGTCAATGTACCAGACCGAAGTGCCACATATATTCTTGGTGCAGTTGCACAAGCTCTTGGTCATAATGTCAATACGATGAGTTTGTCAAGAAGTTCCATCCGACGATCACGTTGCAAGAACCGTGAAGAGGAGAGTGAAGTCATGAACAGGGCGGTCATTGGCAATGTGCCGCTGTTCCTGCACCGGGATGGTAAACTTCTGCCTGACATTACTGGCAGGAAAGAAACAGTCGACAGAATTGCAGTACTTGTCCCAGGTGACGGGGAAGAGATTTTGCTGGGAGTTCCAAAAATTGGTCGTGGAACTGGTAAAGAACAAGCAAAAGCCTGCCTGAGCACACTGGATGAGTGGGGTCTTCAGAATCGAGTTCATGGATTAGTGTTTGATACCACTGCCAGTAATACTGGTCTCAAGAACGCATTTTTATTGAGAATGCACCTGAATAAGAATTAGTGTGAGTGGCTTGCCACCATCATGTCATGAAACTTGCACTTGCTGCTGTTTTCGGATCGCTTTTTGGACCGACTGGAGAACCATGCGTTGCTATGTTCAAGAGGTTTCAGCAAAGCTGGCCCAACATTGACAAGGCGATATTTGAAGTGACATATTCACTGCACACACTTCTGCTCTTCGAGAAGAAATGGTAAAATTCTGCAAGGCAGCGCTGGAAGGATCACATCAAAGAGAAGACTACGAGGAATTCTAGAAACTCAACTTGATTTTCCTGGGTGGTGAAAATGGGTCAAGGGTCTCGTTTCGGGCGCCTGGAGCTTTCCATCACGCGCGTTGGATGGCAAAAGCCATCTATAGCCTTAAAATATTTCTTTTCCAACAGCAGTTCTCTCTAACTGCCAAAGAGAAGCGCAGTGTAAAGGAGATGGCACTGTGTGTGAGTCTCGTCTATGTTCGATTCTGGCATGAGGCTCCTCTGCCTATTAGAGCGCCGCTTAATGACATACTACTTCTTGAGGAGCTCAATAAATATCCAAATGTAACAGTGGCAAAGGCGGCCTCGACTGCACTTAGCAGGCATCTTTGGTACTTTTCCCAAATTTTGGTTGGCCTGTCATTGTTTGACGACAGAATAGGAGCGGATGTGAAAACACTGATTGTGACAAACCTCCGCCTTCCACGATCCATCAGTTCCGTGAAACGCCTCGACCATCCACCAGAACCCCTCAGCTCTCTTGGCCTTGCATCTTGCTTCACAGAAAGAACTCCTGTCATCTTTGACGCTCCGCACTTTGATGGAAAAGATATGGCCCAAGGCTTTCTGGCAAAGGATCCTAAGAAATGGCACTATGATACCTCGTACCAGGATGTCTGGACGGCAGCTTCGGTCATGACAGTTGTGAACGACTCTGCTGAGCATACCATTGCTTTGATGTAGCGGTATAATTCATCACTGACAAAGAATGAAGAACAGAAGCAGTTCCTTCTTCGGCTCGTGAAACGGCACAGGAAGATCTATCCATCTTCTTCCAAGACCACGTTGGTGAAGATGACAGAGGATAGTCAAGGTCACTGAAGGTGCTATCAAAGAATAGCTGTATGGGCGCATAGAAACATTGGACATTTTGAAATCTTCATTTATTTTTATTTGCAACAATTACACGTTTTTATTCAACTCAAATTCAAGCTTACATTCTTCAACGCAGAACACTGATTTTATGCTAAAATGGTGAAAAAAACATTGACCTTAAGCTACCTCTAAATATTTATCGATCGCTCTAAAATTTGGTAGATGTGATACTGATTTGCCATAGAACAAAACTGGGGTTGTGGAGCCCAACTCTGAGAAGGTTTTTGTTTTTGGACCACACTAGTGTGCAAGCCTTGTGTGTTCACCAGCTGGGTGAGAAGAAAATTCCTAGCATTCGATAGCAAATAGCGCCCCTTCAAGCAAATTCCAGTTGCAACCGAGAAAGCACGGTGTTGCCCAGTCACTTGCTGAGTCATTGGAACGAGAAGCACTCTCCTACAACGTCGAACAGAGGACGGCAAATATATCACGGTGGTAAAATGTAGCGCAAGCAAAGATGCAGCGTAAAACTAGAGCAGCGATCGGATACGACAATCAAGTGTAAGAGATCGCGCATGCAGACATGAAGCAGGCCATGGATATTGAGAAAGGAACTGAAAGCAAGGGCAAAAACTGCTATAATAATTAGCACACAAACCATACAAGTTATAGAAAAGAGATCGGAATTTGACCGACGTTGGACGTTGGAGACAGAAGAAAAACTGTCACCATTCCAATTATTTGCATCAGTTTTCATAGGGACGATTCGGCGTCAACGGCCTTTGACGTCCGCAGGATTTCACATTGGTAATTAGACACCATCAAAACGTCTCCTTGTAAGTCTATAAAACATAAAAAAAATTTCTTATCAACACTTGTCTTCAATGAGCACAGTAAATGTCAGTAAATATCATCTCAGACCTGACGCCGCCTCTATCAGATGAGTGGCAGTGCCAGCCTGTAACTTCGAGAAAACAGGAGGGCGACTCGTTTCATCTTTCATACGACAGAGTGACGTTAAACAGCAACCAAACGAACTGACCATAAAATCACAATTTCAAGGATAATATCAACAAAGTATGTTTTAATATAGGCGATGTCTAGCAGTGCAAACCTTGTCTATTAAGACGGTTACTCTGCATCAGTTTAATTTAATCCAATCCAACAGCGCAATATATTTGTGAAAACTATTTAGAACGATATAATGAAAAGAGCAGCAGCTTAGCTCATCATAAGGACACGGAAGCCAATTGGTTAATGCATTGAAAGCATTTTTTACCTTGAATATAATTATAGAGTGGCTTCGATCCTTTTCACGTTGCAAACATAAACACCTTTAACACGTTGATAAACCGCTTTTATAAATGCATTAAATTCAGTTCTTACTGCTTATAAGTCTAGAGTAACGGCCTCTGAAAGTTGTCATAGAGTATTTATTTATTTATTTATTTATTTACTGAGAATTTGATATAGCGCTCCTTCAAGGTTACTACTCAGGAGCGCTCCCAGTCCAACCCCGGTCGAATAAGACAGTCTTGAGACGAGAAAGAAATGAAGTAGAAGTAGAAAGGCTAATAGGTATTTGACGAAGGATAACAGGGAGCTCATTCCAGGTCACAGGGCCAGCCACGGAGAAAGCACGGCGCTGCCTGATTGCAGTCCGTGAGCGTGGAACAATAAGTTCCGCTTGTGCAGCTGAGCGGAGAGAGCAGCGGCGTTGAACAAGCGTGGTCGAGCAACAGAGCTCCTGCAAGTATAAAGGAGCCAAACCCTCAAAGCAGCGCCGGACCAAGATGGAAATTCTGTATGTAATGCGCTGTTGGTAAGGGAGCCAGTGGAGTACATCCCTCATGTACTCGGAGACTCGGCCAAACTTGGGAATGCGATCGAGAGTAGACCCTGGTCAAATCGGATCCATCCATTTACTGCTTATAAATGGTATGACAAAGCAATAGTTCCATTCCGACTTTGAATTATAATTAGCCGAAACAAGCTTGGAAAAAGCAAATAATTATTTTAGCTAAAACTTATGAAAAAACTAGTAATACCAAAAATTATTATGAATTTTTTTGACTTATATAAAAAAAATCATTCGCAAAATAGCTCTCCTTTGAATGTCAATGTTTCTTTTCATGAAACAGATCAACTAAATTTGATATTAATTTAGGAATTGAGTTCGAGGAGTTAGGTATTTTGATAGCGAGGGATTTAGCAATGTTTGCAAAAATAATCGTTAAATTCATTTGCCATTATATCAGCATTATCATCTCCAATGAATATTTTGACGGTGTGAAGAACAGACGGCGAGGAAGAAGACAATTCAACCACTCTCAGATGCTGTAAAAGTTAAGTATTCGTGAAAGAAATTCTCGGTCAGTGTCCTAAACTTCTGCTAGTACGAACTGTGTGTAAAGGAGAATGGCGATTTCAATTAAAATCGTAACGACAACACAGGATCGTTAAAAAGTATTCTCTCTGCCTAACCAAGTATACCCATTTTAATGTCAAAAATATAGGAGAGCTCAATGCTCGATCGACTTACACACCTCTGCAAACTATTTAATCATTGATATAAAAGGAATTTTTTCGCTTAATCGTGAATTTAATCAACCAAAGTGTCTGTGTGGTCAACGTTAACTGTAGATGGTAGACATCATCAACTATTGATAAACAAAGGATAAAATGTCTAGCACTCGGTGCAGTAGCTCGAGGCCGAAATCAATTAGGGTTCGGCAAGCTACATGTACATGTATATCTCACATGATTCAACACCGTTAGAGCAGAAACTACCACTCTGGGCTGGAAGTGCAATGCAGTCAGTTTTGACAGTCACAAGATGCACTTGTTTTTCGTGTATATGACTGCACTGACTTTATTCCACTTTTCTAACTCACCTTTTGTTTTGTATTATTATGCTAGTTAAGGTATTTTGTTCATAAAGCTGCTTTATTTTCCAGTCGGCCGCGCTGAATATTTCTAAACCAATTCTCTCAGGTGGCCCTGGCTAGCGGGACCTTTGGCCCCTTTTGGGTCTCCTGGGCGATCCGACATAACACATATATGATGTAGAATTACAGTATCTGTAAAATTGTTGGTTGCCGAATAAAAATGTTATGTTATGTTATGTTATGTTAAGATGGCGCTAGGTAATGGATTAAACACACAGCTCGTCTCAACTAATTAATGCATTAATAGTCATCTATCTAATGAAGCAAAATTTTCTTGTATGTATGTCACACAATAATGTGCTGTACGGATTTGTTGATTTACCTACTTGTGCAATGACGTCACAGCAGGGCTTTTTAACGTGCACTTCAACACAGAGTGTGCAATTATTGTGAATGAATTTGTGCAGTTGTTATACCAATGTTGTGCCGTGATAATCATTAAAAAATATAACACTGTGGTCGGTTTACTACGGAAAAGAAGGCTTGTGCAGTGAAGAAAATTATGTACTGTCACGTGGATGAAGGCAATTTTCAAGTGAGTGACTAAAAAAGGTAATTACTTATTTTGACCGGCGACTTGCAACAGTTATGGGAAAACTTCGGAGATTTCCTAGAAAATTTTAGGCAAAGAACTTTAAAAAGAGGTCATCAGGTCGGAGTTATCGACCCATGGTATCCACCACAATCTGTTGATAGACAGCAAACATATATCGCAAAGCAACTGATTAATAGATTATAGTTGCAGTTTTCGTCTGCACACCTGAAACACAGATTTTAGCGATGCTATAAATAGCAAAAAATTCGAGAAATTAGGTAACTGAGTGACTCCGTTATAATCATTATTATACGAGGAGGTCGACGTATGTCATCCATAATATTATGACGCAGCGTGGTGTAGTGGGTATGTTCGTTGCCTTGCAGCCGGGGAGTTTGTAGGTTCGAACCCACCTCAACCGCATCGTGGGGGCCCTAAACAAGTCCTTCACTCGCAATTGCTGTGTTCTTCGGCGTAAAACTCCGATTCAGTGTCCTAGCTGTATAGTCGGGAGCGCTTCCTCTGGTGATAAGAAGGAGCGCTATGCATATACAATATTATACATGAAGATCAAAATATTCTTAGCTTTCTAGTGGAGACATCTGGCGAATGCTTCGCAAAACGACGTCTTTCTATGAATATATTCATTCATTCAATCTATCATTGGCACAATACATCCCCCCTTCAAGAAAACTACTCCCCGGTGCTCCCAGCAGAGCACGACAAATGATGGATGGATCGATGGTTTATTTAACGACAGCTTATGACAAAAGATGCCGTTACCGTCGACAGAGATTTTAGTTAAGCGTAATAAAGGAAATCGACTGGAGTGATTTGTAAAACAGAATTTTGTTGATTACAGGTAAGATGATTATTATAATCATAATGCATATCTGACTGGAGGTCAATACAGATTGTTGAACCAGAAATATTGTAGATCCATGAGAATTAGAAGCAACCGTGGTCGCGAAGAGCCAGACGTCTTAAATTTGTGTAAATAGTTCGGTTGCACCGATTCTAACCACAGCTCGGTACGTGACGTTTTGGCGCCGCCGTTTTGGCGCGACCGTTTTGGCGCCGCCGTTTTGGCACGACCGTTTTGGCGCCGCCGTTTTGGCACCGCCGTTTTGGCGCCCATATAAAATTTTATCTCAGCAGCTTATTTTCGGTTCAGTTTACAAATACATCAGTACGAAGAGTAATATTTATTTTTCAAGTTTCATTCAGTGGTGTAATAATTAACCGTAATCTGTACCCTATAAGGGATCGAATGACTACAATAACCCTATTCCTAACCATAACCGACCCTCACGACGCCTAACCTGATCCTAACCGACCCTCACGACGCATGTCTTATACATACATTCTTAGCTAGGCTATATTTCGGGCATAACTTTTGAATGGCGTGGAATATCATTACAAAATTTACCTCAAAATGTGCGTAAATGAGCCTCCTACGATTACCTACAAAATCATAATTTTTATATTCTAGAGCGAGGGTGAAAAAAATTCCGGCGCCAAAGCGTCCGGCGCCAAAACCGTCGCGCCAAAACGGCGGCGCCAAAACGTCCGGCGCCAAAACGGTCGCGCCAAAACGGCGGCGCCAAAACGTCCTGCTTCGGCACTGTCAGAGTCCCAGTTCCTTTCGTTTGGCACATCCCAGCTGCAACACCCCAGTAATTATAATAACGGATAAATAAAGAGTTCTCAAATTATATACCTCTAATATATTTTACATCGCTTGTATAAATAACGAAAATGAGTAAATTAGTCGACTAGGTTGAAAATCAATGATAATTATCACGAAGCTGCTGCTCCCTGTAAAGAAATTGATAAAAAGAGGCAACTGATTTATAAATCATGGAAAGTGTTGCCAGTGCGAAGATCGAAATAATGGGAGGGTGACGTGAATCATTCTGGTCAAGCAACCACATAGGTTAAACAGATATAAACCTCAGGTCAACGACGTAATCGAATTCAAACCGAAGTTGATTTGATTTAGAATCTGACAAAATGTCGCTGAGATTTATAATACAACATAATGGATTATCAGCCGAAACAAGCTTGGAAAAAGCAAATAATTATTTTAGCTAAAACTTATGAAAAAACTAGTAATGCCAAAAATTATTATGAATTTTTTTGACTTATATAAAAAAAATCATTCGCAAAATAGCTCTCCTTTGAATGTCAATGTTTCTTTTCATGAAATAGATCAACTAAATTTGATATTAATTTAGGAATTGAGTTCGAGGAGTTAGGTATTTTGATAGCGAGGGATTTAGCAACGTCGGTAAAATAGTCGTTAAATTTATTTGCCATTATATCAGCATTATCATCTTCAATGAATATATTGACGGTGTGAAGAACAGACGGCGAGGAAGAAGACAACTCAACCACTCTCAGATGCTGTTAAGCTAAGTATACGTTAAAGAAATTCTTGGTCGATGTCCTAAACGAACTATGTGTAAAGGAGAATGGCGATTTCAATTACAGTCGTAACGACAACACAGTGTCATTAAGAAGTATTCTCTCTGCCTAACCAAGCATACCTATTTTATTGTCACAAAACAGATGAGAGCTCTATGCTCGATCGAATTACACACCTCTGCAAAAAATTTAATCATTGCTATAAAATGAATTTTTTTCGCTTAATCGTGAATTCCTTCAAACAGAGGGTGTTACAGTAGACAACGTTAACCCGTTGGAGGTGAGGCGGGGTGTGACAAACCCCAGAGGTATTCTACTTTAATTTTTTGTGGAAAACGTCAGACCACATTGGATTATTTTTTTCTACCTTTGTGAATATGAAATACGGACACATTACAAAAATTTCAGGAATTTTGAACGAACAGTTTTTTTTATTTTAATGTATATTTGAAGGAAATTGCGATTTTTAGAATACAAACCGAACTTACACGGGCAAAGCACACAATGAATGGGTTCACCTTCTGGCCATCTAATAAGGATTGAAAACAGATATTTGTTCGTGATAATCGCCTGTTTAGTTGATAATTGATCATAGAATAATAGTTTAATTCGAATTAATATTTTCCATTTAATATCGCGACTTGAAAATAAAAATGTGTTGGGGTGTGTCACACCCCACCTCACCTCTAACGTTACAATGAGTCACCTCACCTCCAACGGGTTAACTGTAGATGGTAGACATCATCAACTAATGATAAACAAAGGAAAAACAATTAATGTCTAGCACTCGGTGCAGTAGCTCGAGGCCGAAATCAATTAGGGTTATGCAAGCTCATATGATTCAACATCGTTAGAGCAGAAACTACTACTGGAAAGAAGAGACTAATAGTTAAATTATTCCAGAAAAACTGACCGACCATAGCAAAGCTTCTGTTACAAAAACATAAATGCATAAATAGTCATCCATCTAATGTTGCAAAATTCCCTTACATGTCACACAATTATTGCTGTATGGATTCTTGATTTATCTACTTATGCACTTACGTCACAGAAGGGCTGTTTTTAACGTGCACTTCTACACAAAATGTATATCGCTAAGCAACTTATTGATAGATATACACCGTGATTAAAAAAAAACTAAGCCAAATTGTTTTTCTTTTATCTCTAAAGCCCGATATCATATCATGCTAAAATTTTACAATTATTTAGAGAATTGGACCAAAAACATGATTCCAAACTGTCACGATAGAAAGTTGAACGGATAAAAAGATATGAATATTTAAACACCCGAACATGGATGCTACCGATAATATAAATACCTGCAAATTTGCTTCATCGCAAGCTCAGCTGATGTGAAAGACCAGCGACAACAATTATAATTATTGGAAGCAATACACATGTACGAAGTCATTACGCAATGTAGAACACATTATAATCGACTGGTGACAATCTGGTGCATGTATATGTGAGGTGGGCTACATTAGTCGTCTTTATCATAGCATCGATAAAATAACTGATCAGAATGTATTTCCCTATTGAGTCTACTGCAGCCATCTGGTGAATGATTCGCATTATTTCGACGCTTCCATCTATATAGCGCCCTTTAAAGACATCTACTCTGTGGTTCTCCCAGCCCAGTTATTATATTAATGATGTAGGCCTACGAAATCGAGTAATAATATTACCGCGCACTGCGAGGGAGGGGAGTGTGGTGATCATTCCAGTTGGTAAAAAAGGCAATCTCATCATCCCGACGAGCCAGACGCGCTACAACGTCGGACCAAGGACAGCATAATTATAATAACGAAGGAGCGCAAGCAAAGGTGCAGCGTAAAACTAAAGCAGCGATCGGATACGACAGTCGATGTAAGAGATTGCGCAATGCGCATGCAGGCATGATCGAAGTATGACATGGACGTTGAGAAAGGAACTCTGCAAGCAAGGGCAGAAATGCTAACATTAGTTAAATTTTAAAAAAGAAAATTGAGAATATTACGAGTCATTGTAATTGTGACAAAGCAAGCATGATTACTGCAGATCGTTAAAGAGAAACTTTCCTCACCGATTGAAATATTACATCTAATTATAATATGACGATGAGAGATAACCGACGATTGTAACAATCAAAAACACCGTATTTGCTTAGACACCTTTAACTCGTAGACAATTTGCATTATATAAATTCAACAAAATTAACGCATTGAATGCTTGATCGAATTCGGAGTATACGTACCATCGTAGCGACGGTTAGAGTACGTTAAGATACCTTAACGTCAAAAAATTAAGATAAATAATAAAATAATTGCATAGCATCACTTTGAGTCAGTCTATTAATTAATTAATTAATTAATTTATTTATTTATTTATTTATTTATTTATTTATTTATTTATTTATTTGTTTTATTTATTTATTTATTTATTTATTTGTCGCATTTGCTATAGCGACCATTCAAGATATCTGTGCAGCGTGCATCAAGAAGTATAGATTCGCTTTTTTGAAGCATAAAGAATTAAGGTAACAACATATGTATCTTGCTGTCACAAGAGCCAACTGACAGAATAAGGCTTTCTCGATTGTGAGTCCCACTTTTCAAATAGCCTTCCCTTTGACCTATGAGTAGAGATCTTGAAGGGGCGCTATATAAATTTATGTTATTGATTATGTAATTGGCCTGCGTTTCTTTCGGGGTACTTGACCTAAAGGCAGAACACTAGAGAAGAAGATCATATTGATATGGGAGTCCAGTAATATAGTATGAGTTTTAATAGGTATATTTTTAGGGATTGAACATCGACAATACCGTTTTGCCTTAAACACCTTTAATACGTATCTATTTCGCTTATATAAAAGTAAGAACGGTATTTGATTGATGCTTATCCAACTCAAAACCGATCCACTGGTAGCGCTGGTAGCGAAAGTCTGATTTATCGGTCCTTGAGACACAACATTATTGTTAACATTGAAAACATTGCACAACAGTTGCTGCCAGGAATAGGGTAACAGAAATGACATAAGGACGCTAAAGGACTATCTGTACCATAGGAAATATAGCTAAGTCGTTTTTGAGCAAAAGTAATTAAAGTAACAATAACCACTTAGGCTACAGTCATTTCGGTGTTTGCTAACAATCTTGGCCATAGTAGAATAAGAATTGTTTTAATTAACTTCATAATTATGCAGGCTTAACCCTCATCCGAACAAGCGAAAATCCAACTTAATTTGAACAAGGGGGGGTCTGGCCAGACCCCCCGTTTTAATGTGGGTTATTCATAGGTAATGGTGGTTTTTATATGCCAATTTTGTAGGATGATGTCAGAATGACTAAAAACAACAATGTATTAGTCTCTCTATGCAACATAAATCATTTATATGATGAATTTTAGACTACATGTTTAGTAACATTAATTGCGATGGTTTGTCATACCTGTTTCATGGACTCAATAACTGTCTATCTATAAAATTTGGAAAATCAAATAAAGAAATCATAATTCTAGCAATATTATTGTTAAATGCTGTTAAATTAAAAGTCAGTATGACTGTTTTATATAAAATATCTATAAAATAATTAATGGAATATGTCTTCACCTAAATTGTAAGCATGTATCATAGTCCATTAGCTGTTGCTGTTCGGTTTGTATGTCGAATGATGATGTCTCTCATCTCATTGGTTAGAAAACTGTCAAAACTATCTTGAATATTCTCATATAATGTGTCCGTATTCAATTTCAACACTGTTTTATCATAAGAAACACTTGAAGTTTGTTATTCAGGCATTGGTATCTTTTCACGTTCACAATCTTTGTTATTGCTCTTATTGTCGAAACTGTCAACAATATACAGTATCCGTCAGTATTATCTTCAGTATCTCCTTATCACTCAACCGATTTGGTCGCTTAGATGTGCTAATTGTAGCTCATCCATATAGGAACAAAGTCATAAAAGCAATTTGAGAAACTATCACTTTAAAAAAAGTTATGCACCAAATATATGGAGGGGGGTCTGGCCAGACCCCCCCTTGTTCGGATTAGGGTTAAAGGCAATTCATTATACGTACAATAAACATATTTACAAAGACATTTCAAGCAGGAAAAAAGTTATGCAACTTTTGGTGAGGCCGTCCCCTTCTACGGTTTTTCTAAAGTCCAACAACACAATGCTTCGTATGATAAACAGTGATTGCAGATAAATAAAGAGTTTTTATTATTAAAAGTGAAGAAATTGATATGCCGTTGATAAGAGTGGATCGGTTCAATGGCAATTGTCTTTGTTCCACTGAGAAAGACTAACAACCACAAACATATCGCCGCCCTAGAGTTATAATGCTCTATCATAGCTTTTGGCGAAACCGAGAAAAACCACTTTAAAGTTTGGTCACTGTTTTAGGCCCAAAATTCTTAATTTCATTGTTTTGCAGTATAATTCTATCATTGCTAGATTCCTGTCAGTGACTTGTTTTGAAAACATATATATTTTGTTGAACAAAAGTAAAAAAATATAGAAAAATTAAAGAAAATGCAAAAATATATGTTACAGCAAAACGTTTCGATCAGACATAGTAAATTTGACCACGTAAAGTAATACACGAAGTATTTATTCTAATCGCGTCCTCAGTATTATATTGCTCTATCATACACTGCGAGTATGCTTTTGCTCTAACTCAGCGTAATGGTTTCGCCTATGATAATGATAGAGCATTTATACCCTGAACTTTTTTATTCAGTGAAACTTTGCTCTATCATAGTCAAAAGCAGCCTTGTGATTGGCTGCCGACGAGTAATGATAGAGCATTATAACCCTAAGAAAGTCTAGATTGGAAACAGTTTCGCAAGAAAGAGCGTAATTTTAAATACTGACTTATAACTAAGAAGCGACTGCTTCAATCAGCTAGCTTCTTTGTCTAATGATAGAGCAAATGCTACCCTGATGAAATTGATACCAAACTCGATTTTTTTCAAAAATTCATGATAGAGCATTATAACTCTCAGGCGGCGATATTACGGATTTGAATCCGATGGTTAATCGAGTGTGGAGATTACCACAATCTGTGGCCAATAACAAGAGCGAAAAGTGAATTGAGGTAATCGAAAACTTTACAAAGAGACTCAGAACAAGTACGGGCATAGATGGTGGACTAATTGAACACAAGTTGTTTAACCAACAACAGTAATTTGAGATGTGTCTTAATCAGCCTTTTTTCTGTTACTTGTTGTTGTTATGCATTTGCACCGTCAAGAAAACAGTGACAGCATTGCCCATCAACAATGATGTAGTTTTTTTATGTTTCAAATCTTATTTAATATGGCTATTTTACGTAGAAAATAATGAATTACCTTTGAGCTGTTAGACATCGTTCAGAAATTGTTACTTCTGTCAGAGATATTGGCAAAAACCTGTGGGATACATTTTTGGCCCACCCTGTACCTATTGCAAACTAGATGCTCATGAAGAAAGTTATCGGCCACAGTTCAATGCTGGGGTGGTGCCATGATGAACGTTGTAAAAAAGTAAATCGCTTTCACATACTGTGTTTATTACATACCTTCGTTTAAAACACAATCTCTAAATAAATAAAGAAAGAATGTCACATTGTCAGATGGATGTTGTCACCAGTGTTGCCACTCCTAGGTTTTTCCACCTAGATCTAGGTTTTTTCGGTGTAATCTAGGTTTCTAGGTTTTTTTGGTCAGGATCTAGCCTTTTTTTCTCACGGAGATTTTCGGATTTTTTTCACATAAAAGTAGACTTTTTAAGATGAAAATGCACAAAAAACATGAAAAAAGTCGAAAGTTTTGTGAATATCGACCAAAAATTGTGAATTTTGGAGCGAAAACTTTTTAAAAGATCATCAGAAATTTTATCAGGAAGGAAAAAGAGATGAAATTTTAAGCGTCGGATGACTGAAAAAAGGTCGTCAGAAATTTCATGCCGGAAAAATTAAAAAATCCATGCATTTTCAGAGAAATTGTCAATCTAGTCTTGTCTAGCCTTTTTTTGGACCGGATCTGACCTTTTCTCAAAATTCAGAGTGGCATCCCTGGTTGTCTCCGAAAAATAGGAAATGCCGATGAAATTGTACAATGTACAGTGACCTTGAGCAAGTCGTCTTTCTGCGCTCACATCAATTGTTCAGTGCCTAAAGAATTAGCGTCGTTAATCAAATATCATCGATTGAAACAAATTCTGTCAGAAATAAGGAAATAAAGGTTTGAGGTAATCGGCCTTTGCAGCAACAAACAATGTCAAACAATATCAAACAAACAATTTGAGTGATCATCGTGGACACCTCTAACATTATTTCACCTAAGGTTATAAATTAAACACAATTACTAAGCATTAACTTCGAGTGTAAAATCAAGGCTAACAATCATTGACGAAGCAATACATCGAGAACCAAAGAACAAAATGAACACCCTCGTTTAGTGCCAGTCCGAATGCTACTATATTAAATCAGAGGGGGAACGCTAATCGTCTGTTTTATGATACAGCGTCGTTAAACAGACGCTAACCACGAAAAAAAACATTATATTTATTTCGAGCAGAAGGTTAAAATAACGCAATGATAGACTTTGTCTGTGGCAAAATGTCGCTAAACAGGAGATGGAATATACCACAGCGTAAGAATTGTCGAAAAATAACTGGGAGGTTGGACCATCACCCACTTGGAATCGGAGTGTGAAAAACAGACTTTACTATGAAGTTCTAAGAAAGACTGGGGTTTGAAACCCCCCAACGCCCAGCAATTCTCGCCCTGATAATTATACCATGCTCCATATAAACACCATTGACACGTATTTGACCGAAACTATGAATTTAGCTCAAATGGAGCTTATGATGATGAGATAATAATTATTATCAGTATACGTCAACGGCCTTCGTAGTCATAACTATCATTGACATCATTGATGCTTAATACAATCGCTGAATAGTAACATGATACACTTCCACTTATTAGTAAGATGAACGTCAACGGCCATTGAAATGACCCACGAAATGTTGCAAAGTAACGGAAAGCGGAAAGTTTTCTAACCTCTACTGACAACTGTTCAAACCATGGGAAAGAAGAAGGCGGGTGACGTTATCAAACAATCTCTGAATAAATCGGGATAATAATGTGGGGCACGGTGGTGTAGTGGTGGCGTCGTTGCCTTGATGCCGGAAGATTCGAGGTTCGAATCCACCTCGCCGCGTAAGGACCTTGGGCAAGTCCTTCACTGACAATTGCTCAGCGCTTCGGCGCGAAACTCCGATGCAGTGTCCGCTTTGCATTCGGAGCGCCTCTGAGTAGGAGTGAGTTTGAAGGGGCGCTATAACAAGTGCACATACAAACAAATCTCTTCTACGACACAACGTCACGTCACTAATGACTTGAAAGAAACTCGTTCACCTTCGATATATTCAGCAGAAGCCCGTCATGAGGTTTGACAATTAGGGGGAGGGCACGCTAATCATTATCTCTAGTTGATGCTGAGTAGGAAAAATACGGTCTTGCATAAAATCATCGTAGCGAAAGTAAATGCCACAAGAGTCATTGGCGGCTAAAGATTTATCACAAAATTCAAATGTGTAGTGCTGGTGTTAGACACCTCTAAAACGTTTTATTTAATGTCTTTTAGTCCAGCAACAGCCTTTGTTTGTCAGTCATGACTTCGTATAATTCTAAATACCGAATATAACTTATTTTAACTCCACCACTGGTTGCACTCTGCCAGTGCCAGTCCCAAGCCTGTAAACGGTCTGTGTTACCACCTAGTGACGTTAAACTGCAATAATTATTACACACACAACAGTTATTACAGCAAAAGGCTGTAATACGCCAAAGCATTCTATGTCGACGGCAACGGCCTCTGTTGTCGTAAGCTGTCGCTAAACCCTTCCATTTGATTTGTTTTGAACAATGGCACTAACAGGAATGCTTATTAATACTACATAATTTAGTTTGATTTGGTTTTAGAGCAATTAGAACATTTAGAACACTTACAGACACTAACTAAATTCGAGATGCCTTGTTCCTAAAACTGCATATGACACTTGAAACAATTAGAGTCATTTAAAATTTTGATAACAGGATACCACTTTAGATTGTACGCATATTATGAGAACTACCAAGAAATAAACGGTACCTTAGTCCCATTATTTTTTCGTCGCTAAGGTATTCCAATTCGATTATATTCACAGCACATATTTAAGAAGTCCATGTTGCAATTTTCACTTGCGATTCATGTGACCGCAAAGCGTCAATAGGAGTCTACGAGAGAGGAGCTATATAAAATGAAATTACACGTAAATGAGTGCGCTGGTTAATTGGCGAACGATGATTTGTGAATCGGAGAGCTAAGTCTTAAAGTCAGATGATTACCTTTCACGCACCTTGAACAAATCGTTTATTCTCACAATCATTTAGCGTCATCGATTTAGGGACTGTCTTAAACACCTCAAACAGGAACTCTTCAAATGCTATAAAGAACTCAATTTTGCTACAACGCTAACTTAAGTAAGCAAAAAAAATCATAAAATAAATTACAGAAGGTCTTAATATTTTTTCTTGCTTATACAATCCGGCAGACAGACCGCAACCGGTTACAGCGTACAACAGTAACTATGCAATTTAAATAATTCACTAGAACGCAGATCACAGAAGACAAAATCTCTATATATACACCAACGAAAATTGACTGCATGTAAAACACGGCGCTAATAACAAACAGCCCACATAATTATCACGTCCGCCATATTATACGGGTACCAATTTCGTTACCTCTCGCTCTTCATGCCAGTGTGTCGTACAAGAGCTACCGCCCCCACTACCACCAATTACAGTCGTAAATTTAAGACAACACATGGTCGTTAGAAAGTGCTTTCTCTGCCTAAGGAAGCATACCTAAATTGACGATAAGATTGTATGTAGGTTAGGGTGGTCGTTAGAAATGAAAGTTGGAATCCACTGTTCTCCAAGTTAAAATTTGGTGCCATTCCCTCCAGAAACAACACACAAAAATTTGTATACGAAAATATTAATATTTAGGACTTGCACAACACCATCGAAGTTTTACCATGTATAAAAGAAGCGAAAAACTTGAATTGTAAGCATAATAAACCATGCATCTTCATATCAGAATTCAATACAACACAACGAAATTATTGTATGCATGATTACCAATGATTACACTGTTTGGTGATTAAGATTGCAATTATTGTTATTGCTGCTGAGGTACGTAATCAATATCAATGTGACCTTGAAGGCTTTACGGCACTCTCCTTAGTTCGTGCCCAGAACGAGTTGCGATTCATTTCTACAACTTCTGATGGAAATTGTTTTTGTTGCTCATTCCTTGTACTTGAGGCATTGCAATGCTGAATAAGGGTGACACCAAGCTCAACTAGATCACTGATAACCTTTATGTCGAGCTCTTCATGCAGTCTTCATGATTTATCCGACCAATTGGATCGTGTTCCAGAAGTGCATCTAGTAGTTTCGAGATGCAGAACAGGTCACGAGTTGCATTTATCACGAAAATTTCATTTAAATTTAATGATGTCGGCCTAGTCTTTTCCTGCGAATGGTTTTGAGAAGAGTTGTTGTAGCCTATATGTTTGGAGGATCTGATAACCTTCTTTGTCCATTAGAACTGCTATGATCAACTTCTTCTCTTCCAATGACACGTCATTGTGAAAGAAACCCAAGCCTGCCAACAGCTTGGATAAATATAAGAGATTTCGACCAAAGGGTGTCACAGCGGCATCAGCAATGACCTTCTGTGGATATAAAGATAGATAACACAGCAGAAGGCCTGCTAGGTCGTTCCTAGGATCAGTGGTTGCTGATGGGCTTTGAAACCAATGGCGGCCATGTAGATGCATGTCCAAAACAGACTAATAATAATTGTTTTCGGATGCTCCCCCGCATGTTCGCCATATGATGTTCGACTCTATGACTACAATCGTTGCTGTAGCCTAGGGGGTACTCATCTTGAAATAACAACATCTTCATGCAGTAAATTGTTCTCGTCATCCATTTAGGTAGGTTACTGTTATGGAGGGGTTTGCAGCCGATGTTGGCTTCTTTATTTTTCCTTAAGCCTTGCCGGTCTGCAGCTTCCAAATATGCTCAGTCTTCTGAGTTGGAACTTTGTCAAAGGTTTGGCTTTGACCAAAATGAGAAGAAGCTACTTAGTAGTCTGGGTGATACTGTCCCTGATGCCAAGTTTTTCACGCTTATGATGATGGAACTGTACTTTGAGAAGTTCTCTGTGAGAACGTCTCGTGACGGGGCTTGGAACCTTTGAAGCTCTCCTATGTCCCCTACCTTGCGATATTACCGCTAACGCTACTGTAATCGGCATCGCCTTCTCAATATTAGATGCAGACATTTAAATAATGTCTCTTTAATGCTGTATATGTTAGTAATAATATTATGCATGGCGTTGTTGGAAACAAGTTCACCAATAAACTAGCAGATCATGTTCAAATGGTGAAGATAAAAACATATCTGTAAGCTGATGCAACAGGTTGAACAGGAAGGGAGAGCAAGGATAACGTTGTTTTGAACACAAGCACTTACCTGGAACCTTTGCATCATAACACTGTAAGATTATAATATCATACACAATAAATTGTTGAATATATGAGATATTATACAGCCTAAGACACAATAATAGGCCTAATGTGTGTAAGACTATGTGTATTGTGTTCGGTAGTGCATTGATGACTTGGAATGTAACTAATAAAAGATCATAACATTGGACAGAATAGATCATTTTTCGCAGGAATTCCCTCACTTGTCAATTACCGCTAAAATGCTCATAAAATAGATAATTAGCAAACCCTGATGACAAGAACATTGTAGAATATACTCTTCAGCTGTGCCTAAGTAAAAATCATTAAATATTTCTGTCAGAAACCATAATTATACATTTTTAAAGTAAATAATACTTGTACTCGAAATTATGACAATTATTTGTAAAATCCTAAACTTCAACGACGTTGTGCAAGTCCTAAATATTTTTAAATTCTGCTAATTTTTGGGCTACATAGGTTTTAGACCAAGTGGCACGGAATGGCGGGTTGGAGAAATATGACATCTTAAGTTGAAAATTTTCTATTGGAGATGCAACCACCCTAATGTAGGTAGTTATTATAATAATTCCGACGGGCAAATAATTTCGCTATACAATGGAAAGCTTATCGTTCGAAAGACTTACACACCTTTACAAACTATTTTTACAAACGTATAAATTAGAAAAGTTCTCTTTGTCATCAGCATACAGCCACTAGTAGCAGACTGTGTAAGTTCTATTGATCCATTCCCCATGCATGGTCAACTCAACCATCTGCAATGAGTAATTGATTATTCTGACGGTGGGAAGAACAGACGGTGAGGAAGGCGGCTATTCACGCACTCTTGTGTGTTTCTTAGCTAAGTATGCGTCAAAGAAATTCTCGCTTAATGCCTTAAACTCCTGCCAGAATTAACTATGTGTAAAAGAGAATAGCGAATGCAATTACCATCGTCATGACAGAACAGGGTCTTTTAAAAGAAACTCTCTCTGCCTGAGGAACGATTATCTAAATTAAGGGTAAATATAATAATAAGGTTATATTGTATATCGACCAACGGAGTGATATTTCGCACATCTTGCACACCTTTGTAGGATATCGATTCAACTTTATAAAAGCAAGTTGTTCGTCTTAATTGATGAATTAAACAATCCCAATGTAAGCCTACATGTACATGTGGTCGTGTGGGGTCGACGTTTAATGTGAAAGCTGTTAAAATTAATAAAGAAAAAAATATGCCTACCACTGATTAACCCGAAGCCCAAATCAAGGAGCGCTACGCAAATATATATATATCTTATTATTCAACAATGTTAGCGCATAAACTAATAATTTGTGTAACTAGTACGACGTGCTCGGCTTTGACAGTCACAAGATGACGCTAGGTAAGGCACAATAATAATAATAATACGCTATGGTTCTTCTTAACCAAAATAACAATGCATCGTACGATGTAAAATTCCTTATCATATTATTTAATTATAATTGTTACGGATTTGCTGAACTACCAACTTGTGTAATGACGTCATAGTCTCGTAAATATCGTAGAACCATTTTCTGCTCGGAACGGTTAAGATATTGATAAACGACGTAAACAGTATGTTTGCAATCCTGTGGTGCCAGTCCGAAGGTTGGAATCAAAGGGAGGGCGATACTAATCTTTTCTATATAGGGAAGTGTCATTTTACTGTATTTATGAAGGAAAAAGCGAAACTGCTGGTCTATTCCTAGATGGCGCATTCTAGAATGAAAATGAGGGTGACAATAGCGACATCTTTTATGACGATCTGATGTGTTTCTAATAGGCACATAAGTTAATGAACGTTCGGCGTCATCAGAAGTTGTTGAGATGTGGCCAAACGATTGAACAAACATGTACCGTATTCTACTTATACACCTTCTAAACAATTAAAATTGACTTTATAAATACATCAATCGTCAATCTCATTCGCTTTATAAACAAACAAAGATTGATGATCACGGCCATTAGTATCCTAAAGCCAGAATTATCGAACAATTATCTGTTATTTATTTATTTATTATAATCTTTTGTTTGTTTGTTTATTTATTTATTTATTTATTTTTGGCACCAATTTTATACAGTAACCGACAATGTTGTCATTATACTCAGGTGTGCTCCCAGTTCAACCCGGTCGATTAAAGTCTTATGAACAGCGAGAAATGATAAAGAAAGTCCAATAATTAGTTGACGAAGAATAATTGAAGGGACCCATTCCAGGTCGCAAGGCCAGCCATGAAGAAAGCACGGCGCTACCTGATTGCAGTCCGTATGCAGCAAAAAATAAGTTCCGATTGTGCAGTTGAGTGAAGAGAGCAGCGGCGCTGGACGTGCGTGGTGGAGCAGCAGAGCTTCTGAGGCACAGAACGGCTAAACTCTCAATACATCGCTGGAAAAGACATCAACTCGATAAGCAATGCCTTATGGATACGAAAGATAATTTAACAGGAGACTCGGCCGAACTTATATATCCAATCTATGTAGCGAAAAGCGGTGTGCAATTCCATATTTAGGTATTCTGTAATAACACTGGCATGTAGCTCAGCGGACTCGCGTTCGATCACCGTAAGATAGACATGCTTTGTATACGCTGTTATTATCACCGTGTCTGCTCTGTAAGTGGTTAAAGTGTTTATGTCTTGCTACACTTGCGTTCTTGTGAATAATCATGAATCTGCCTTCGGACAGAGAACTCATTATCAATACTGAATACAAAATTATAATATTATGCTAAAAAATATGTAATAATAATAATATCAATACCATATATAATATTATGCTAAAAATATGTAATAATAAATTATAATAATGTAACATTACGACATAATGAAATTATAATAATTATTATGATGCTCATCTTAAACACCTTTAACATGATAACTACCGATGCTATACAATGAATAAATTCAGTATATTTGTCACATTTAACAATCTATTCTATCAAAGTTGATAACAATGCTCACTGGCGGCCATCGGCTGAAGATAAAAACCAAAAAAAAACACGTAGGCCTAGTGGTTCCAGACCAATGGCCGGAAAAAGAAGAGGGCGACACTAATCGTCTTGCTCGTGTCACCATATCGTCATAAATTATACCACCTCCTTAGGTCGCTACGGTAGAGATCTACATAATTCAAACGAAGGGTGATAAGATGATATACGTTGAAAGTTGTATAATATCGTTAATTTATTCAATGAAGCCTGTTACATCCTGGTCCCTCATAAATGAACCGACTTTGCAGGAACATAAATCCAACAGTGCTTGCAATTTCTTTAGAATTTTGCATAATTATTAAAGAGTGCACGCCACAAACACATCTTACATGTTTCAAGCGAGGGTGTAAAAACTGCAATTCCGTTACGTTGTAGATTACTTCTGACGCGATATGAAAAACACTACAGTACCTGATCGACTGAATATAAACAATATGAAAGCTATTGCCATAGCTAAAGTTTGTGCACTTGTTATAGCGCCCTTCATTCGGGAGAGCCTCTAATTTTGCATGCATGATGACCGCAGCGTCGCTGCATAGAATGAACACAAAATAATGAGAGTCACTTGATAAACCTTTCACAGCCACAATGTGTCGCAAAATTACGCATAATAGAGTGAGTTATTAAAACACCTTTTACTCTAATTTGTAAAATTCTATAAATATGGCAACTATGATAAATTTCAGGATTAAAATGAAACAGATGGTTGTAGGAATGTCGGTGTTAACAGTTCACGGCGATCACGAATAATATATATTGAGAATTGTAAACTTTTCGAACGCTACGGTATGTGTAGGCTAAACGAAGAGGGCAATGCTAAAAAACCTTTCTGCTGAGATTGCACTGATTATAATTACCAGCAATTTCACAGCTGATCAACGGTTTCTATGCCACCAATCGCTTTATTATCACGTGACATAAACTTCAGTGAAGCCATCTAGCGAATGACATGTGGTGTAATAGCATTTGCTCCTCGTCTTCTTTTGACCTCATATGAAATATCTTTTGATTGCGTCACCTAAACACCTTTGATGTTATTTCATAAAATTGTATAAATAGCACGAGTGCTTAACATGCAGATTTAAATAATATATCCTTCATTAAATTGGCTGATTTCGTATTTATAGAAGAAGTATGTCCAGTGATAATCTGCCCCCGTCGATTTTCCAGCGATGCCGACTGAGACCGTTTTCTCGCCAACGTCTGAAAATACGATTCAAATCTGCTTTCTTCCGTGGCGTTGAAAATTATATCCATGAAAATGGTCTTTGTAATTTATGTAAAGTCCCAGAGAACATAGATCATTTATTATTAACTTGCAAAAAAGAAAATATCTCTACCACTTTAAGAGATTCCTGTGTTTCTTTTAAAGTAGACTTCAACATCAAGAATTTGCTTGATAGTGGTTATATGCAAAGTGTTGTTTATAGGCTTATAAACCTGATAAATAAAGGAAAAATTGTATAATCTCCGTCATTTGTGGAACAGTGTGGAAATGTGCAAACACCATTTTAATCTAGGAAGCTTTATTTCTGAATGTTTGTTGTTATGTTTGATGTTGTTTGATTTTCTCGTAAATTGTGTGAGCTAAATTAAGAAATAGAACAAGATTCGTACGTTGGTTGATCTACAGATTTATAGAGACATTGAGTAACATATTAACAGTTTTGAAACATAGTTGTTTAGTATAACAAATATGATATAAAAAAATTTAAGTTGTGTGACAATGTATTCAAAACTGATCATGCGTGTGTACTGTTGTTGTTTTGCTATTATTGATTGTCATGCAATTGTAACATGATTGTGTGGGAATATATTTTGTCGTCATTGCTTTTGTTACAGCAAAACTATATCTAATAGTAACCTGTTTAAGAATTTCTTTCAATGAAATGTAGAAGTTTTGAATCAAATTCGTATTAAGAATGGTAATCAAGAAAATTATGTGACATTTCTTGCATGTAAGCATGTGACAATTACTGCAGTATATAAATGAATTTCCTAAGCAAAGGTTTTAACATAACTTGAATTATTGATGTTATTAACTGTTAACCATTTTGCTCTCAAGCAATGAACACTAATGACATTGAAAACTAATATTATGTTATAGCTATGGCAACGAACATTGATATTGTTATGACAACGTTATATGGTGTATTTTGAACGCCATAAATTCACTATTACTGTCCTGTATAAGCTGTAAATTGTCGTCAACGGCCTTAGATGCCATACGACGACGTTAAACTTTGGTTAAATAAACATGCAGATTTAACACGATCAATAGCATTTCGAGAAAATGTCGACGTAACAGTCCAAGGCTGTCATGGGAAGCTGATAGACATGTTAAAAAGCAGCCAATTGTCTGTGTAAACGTCGAGAGCAACTCTAATAAATCTGACAACTGTTTATTAACAGCAACGACACAGGTGATCAGCAGTTACTAAGCCATTGCAGTTCCAGTAATCGGTCGTCACAGCCATAAGACATTGCTAAGCAAAAAATGAAAAGCAGATCTCGTCTTAAACACCTGCAATACAAATTTATACAATGTTATAAATATCTAAAAATAATTTTTTGTATTATGTCTTTTCACTAAAGCCACCTCTGGTGAATACTTCGATAACCGACGGCGTTCTTTATAATAGCGCCCCTTCTAGAAAGCTATCCAGGGTCGCTCCCAGTCAAGTCACAGCTAAGAGAAACAGACCAGAGTAGCTAATAAAGACATACTTGTAGTTTCATTGGTCAGATGTAATATTTATTATATGTAGCTCTGATGGGATTTCGTTACAGATTGTGGGCCTGTAAACGAAAAAGCTCGGCGAATCCTTGAAACTATGAGTCCTCGTCTCGTCGTGTCGCTATGAGACAAACGCGCTGCAACTTTATAGACTGGTGTAACAGAGATCGCGCAAATAAGAAGAACCAAAGATGCAACTTCTGAGAAAACCAGGATAACACACCTCTGCAAAGTATTTCCACAACATTATAAAAATGAACAAGTTCGCTACGACGCTAGATTGTAACAATTTTCAATAATATTAAATACTAGCTGTACCCGACCACGCGTTGCTGTGGAAGAAAAGCCCCTCCCCTCCCCCTCCCCCTTCCCCTCCCCACCCTCTTCTTCCCGCTTCCTCCGCTCCTTTTCTCCCTCACACTGTCCCTTCGTGACAGCGGATAGAGCCCAAGAATGGTGAAAGGCCGCTTTCGTTTTTGAATGAACGGAAATTATTATGCGACTCGCTTATGACGTCACAGCACGCGACCTCATTCATGTTTCGTCTGGTGACTGTGTTTTGGGACAACTCGTTTCTGAAAACTGGCAACCCTGCGATTTTGTTGAATTTGCAAATGGCGTTCGAACGGATTGCAAAGTTCATTTTTTGTGGAAAAGATTGCGTTTTTTGGGAATAAAATCTTAAGACACGGTCCTTTTTGGAATGGAAGGTCTTGGTAAATTTTCGAAACAATCGGTGCGTAACTTTCGGCGAAAAATATTACGAACTATTGGAAAGTTTCATATTTATTTATATAGATTAAATATTAAATAGCGTTTAAATAAAACTTCGAACATATTATATTATGGCCGACGTTTACTTGCTACAAAACCTGTCTATGGAAGTATGCCTGATTTGACGATAAAATAATAAAGTTATTTTTCGAACAACAGCGCACGTCTTACACACCTTTATAACATATTAATCCATCGTTACAAAAGAAAGTTGGTCACTTAAAATAGTGGGATGTCCGACGCGTTGATTTGAACTTAGGCCTACTGCAAAAGGTCGTCATGAACCATTAATAAGAAATTAATTATTATGGCGAGTACAATAGCATACGCCACAGCTTCACGAGAATGAGTTGGATGTAAACGGTGTTTGGTTGAGACCAGCTAATGCAACAGATAAAGTGTCCAACTGTGGATGACGAAGGTTCGAAGGCGAAGTGAAAGATGATGACGAAGCGAACTATACTTATCTAATAAGATTCAGCATAGCTTGACAGAGACAAATAGCGACACACTAGGGCTTGTCGGTAATTAATTAAACTAATTTCCAAATATGAACGGTGACGATACGAACTGCGCGGATGGTCAATGTCAACGGTTCCTTGCAGTCACAAATTCCAAATGTGGCCAACACAATGACGTGAGTTTGAGACCACCGCTTTAAACAAAGGATTATGCATGTTAATGCATAATGATCATATTGAACACCTGTAGAACGCATTCTTTATCCGGTATAAAAAAGATCCGAACTGTTCGGAATTTTGATATAAAACGGTCCACGGCAATCAAAAAGTGGTTATGAACAGCAGATAATCGTCGCCTGTAAAATAAGCTTACTATAATTATGTGCTAAGGCGGACAATGACTCCAAGCATCGTCATTCGATAGAGCACCGTAAAACTGAAAACTAAAATATCTTTGCATATTTTCTCAATTTCCATTTAATTTGAAACGACCATCGATTGTGATTTTGACCTGTATAGCAATGGCTCAATAGAAGCATTTATCTTGGAGTTATACGGACGGATAGGTATATATGAGACGTATGCTTTTTTTTAGTATGGTACACCGTACTTCCAATTTCCCCGTTTTCTCTTTTCAAATGCAAATCACCTTTGGAAACAAACCAGCAACCAACCTCCGCACAAACAATATATGGAATTAAATACAACAAAATAATATAAATATATAAATATTAAATATATTCGTTAAGAAAACCCAAAAATTCAAATATCAATAATGCAATGAGTCGAAATGAACATGGCTTTGTCATAGATCGATTATTGTGAAAAAATTTTGATCAACGGTTAATTTCTTTTACACTATTCCTCTCGGACATCATTTTGCAGTTTATTGTAATAAGCGCATTAAAATTCATTAAACGCTTATAACTGCTAACCTAACAATAATGATACTGCGTGGTAGAAATAACATCAAATTAAACGGTCCTTGACTTCTACAAGATCTCGCTGCAAGTCCACACTGTGAACACCTGCATAATCTTTTCTCACGATGCTATATAAACAGTCGAACGCCGTTTCGGCCGTGCTCATCAAAGCAGATGTCAAAAATACAGTAAGATCAAAGTGAACAGACATAATTATCCCTCGGGCTACCAGGGGGGGGGGTGGTATCCAGCCTTTAGGTTTTTTCCAAATCAAACTTTTTTCGTTTCGAATAAAATTTTGACGTTTTAGGTAGCTGTAGAGGATTCATTTGCACACATTTTGAGCAAAAATGTGTGATGATATAACATACCATTCAAAAGTTATACCCGATATACCCGAGGCACCAGAGGGGTGGATACCACCCCCCTTAGATTATCGGCTGTATCTTATCCGTCCTTTGACATGAAGAGACACGAATTACACCATTCTGTAGAGGGAATGTGGGGCTACATTGTGGTGGTCACGGAGTTGTCTTTTGACAACCGGAAGTGCTCAAAATAAATTAAAATATATAAAAAGGTGTTTTATTTTCATAAAATTTTCATGTTTTTCCTATTAAAAATTATGAATAATTTTTTTTTCAAGAGAAATAAATTATTTCATTTTATAGAGGGCATTTAGGGCTATCTTTTTAAACCAATTAATTTGAGATTTGATGACCGGAAGTGCTCAAAATAAATTTAAACGTGTGAAAATGTTGGTTTTTTTTACAACGTAAACCGATAAGTCTCCGTAAACGTTTTTCAGCAGCTAATACATGTTTTTTTCTTCTTTTTATTGTAATTAAAAATAACTTATTACTAGTATTTATAGTTGGATATTGGACTTTATGATATTTAAATAATTAAATTATGTTAAAAACACACAGAATCTAATATTTTGCTTATGCGAAAGTATACATTTTGTGGAATCGACGGGTGCCTACGGTAAAAAATTCATAACTTCGGGGTGCTTTCATATATTCTAAACCTAAATATACCATTTTGTGCAGAAATGAATGCTGAATCCATTGGTGTATTACAAGTTATGATATCTCAAACCAAACCCAAAATCCAGGGGGGGTGGTAGCCACCCCCCCCCCTTTTGGTAGTCAGTGTTACAAAAAAGCTTGGTAGCCTGAGTGTTAACTCATTCATTCGTTCAATCATGCAGATCATTTATATAGCGCCCCTTCAAGGAACTACTCAGAGGCCCTCCCAGCCCAACTCGTCGACCTTCGATCCAGAATATGCGCATCATCATAAATATCGCACAGCGAAAGAATGCATCACATTCGAAAGACATGGCTGAAAAAAATGAACGATCAATTTATCACGTGTCTTATTTGCTAAGTACCGACAATTCTACATAATCCTATTCTTTGCAGACGATGTCCGTTCTGTTTCACGAGACACACGCAAAAGTCTGCACACCAGTGGCCAACAAATAACGCTACCCAAATCGAGACAAGAATCATAATCATTGTTGCTGTTACAATAAAATAATTTGCCTATTACAATAAAATACCCTATTGATGACCAAAAAATACCGTACTGGTCAGATGAACAAACCAACTCTCAAGGCTGAAGTCTGTGTCGATAATTTTGCTCCAACCCTGGCGAATACACTGTCGGTGTGAAGATCAAACGGCGAGGGAGAAGACAATCCACTCACACTCACACACACACACACACACACACACACACACACACACACACACACACACACACACACACACACACACACACACACACACACACACACACACACACACAAGCACACACACACACACACACACACAAACAAGCACACATACCCACATAAAACACACACACACACATTTGTGTGTCGACATCCTAATTGAGCATTAAAGAAATTCTTGGTCACTGTTCATTGCTTGAGTTGCGCCAGCTCGAATTACCATGTGTAAAGAAGAACTATGACGATTCCAATTGTCATGGTCTTGACACAGTTTTGTTGAAGCACATAATAATTAGTAGGCCTAGAGTAAGAAAACATGTCTGTTTATAAAATAAAATAATGGTAGTGATATTTCCGACAGTCACAAATGTCGATGAGCAATAAGTGCTCGTCTTAAACACCTTCAAAACGTATTGATCGATGGTTTTTAATTTCGTTTTAACGTAACAAACTCACTAATGCCTTACTACGCTTACACAATCTCCCAGCGCAGGCTTTATCGGAAACGTGGACAATTATAATAAACTCGCAGCTTCGTGTGTTTTTTATGGGTCAATGTCGACACGGACTTCTGCGGAAAAGAGGATAGGCGACTAAGTACGCATTGCAACGTAATCAACCTATCATTTATCTTTATCAAGATATTTGCAATTTTGCGCGGAATTGCGCCAAATTGCATGTGATGTCACCAATAACTAATATGCAGAGAACAAGCAGTTCAGAGAATAATAAGTCGGATATATGGAACGAAAATACCTTGCTAAACAGTGATCGCCAGTCGATCTTCGTAAAGTTCGTAGAAAACTTCGTTGCTTTTTTTTAGCATAAAATAAATTCATTCATCCAAGAATTTATGTAGCGCTGCTACTCAGAAGCGCTCCCTAGTCTAGCAAGGCAAAAAAGGAAAATGTTCAATAAAAAATTTTTTAATCAGGACGTAGATGCAGATCCTGTGGCTGCGAATGATAGAAGGGGTCCCAAGGAGGGAAGGGATAAGGAACACGGAAATCTGTTCTGCCCTGAAAAGCCAAAACACAGTAACTATGACTCTTATAGTAAGGGAGTTACTGTGTTTTGGCTTTTCAGGGCAGTGTAGTCGCAGTATACATGAGATACAGCGTGACATTGTGGACAGTGGACATGATACATATCAGAAGAATGCGGAACTTCGGACATGTCATCAGAATGCAGAGCGGGATATACCCAAAAGATAAGATATTACCCAAGCTACTCTCGCTGTTACCGAGTTTCGAATAAGAAATTGTTGTTATTGCAAAGATAGATGCCGTTAAACTATCAATAATAGTCTATCGGCTTAAACACCTTTAATATAGATCCAATTCCTAGTATATAAAATTTACAACACCATCTATTAGTCGAATCCGACTCCTCTATCTTGCCTTCGCGAACAAGTTAAATGTTATAGCAATAACAGCAATTAATTCCCATAACAACTAAATCCATTGAAATTGCCGCAATTATAGTATGAATGCTTTCAGTACCATATTCTCAACAACAGCGTTTAATCGGCAGAAAAATAGAACCCAATACATTGAGTCTGGCGCTGCATAATTGGTCTGGCTCCATGTAAGCCTACCTTCATGAGCTCTAACATGTTCATATCGAGTCTATAAATAACGAAAATGCCTTAGTTAGTCGGTAAGATTACTACTTCAACATCTTTCTCGAGGCTGCAAAAAACTACCAACTATAGAAAGCGTTACCGTTGCGAATGTCGACAATAACTGAGAGGGTATTCAACGAATGACCCAGGTCATGCCAACACGTTATATCACCTTAGCCAGACGAGACTATAGGCCTACTAATTCAAACTGAAGTTAATTAAGTTGTAGGCCTAGACTTTGAGAAAATGTCGCTAAAAATACAACGCAATGCTTACAAATGGATATGAAGTTATTGCATTTAATCGTTGCTAAATGTCGTCCTTCGAGTGATGCCAGTCGAATGGATGTAGAAAGGAAGGCTGCTTCTCTAGCTCTGGCATTGTTGAAAAGAAATTTTATTTACCAAGGTTGGAATGTTATTTAATAAATATCTTACTAGATAATCAAGTTAATGAGTAGTCGATGTGTGATTTTCTTTCACTGCCACTAAACAATGGAAAGTAGAGTTGACTCATTTAAAATAATATTCTTCCAGTGTCATCAATTTTCGCAAACCATCTTCACGATGGTGCGCTCTAGTCCCAAGTGGACGAAGAAGAATGGCAAATTCAATCATCTTCAATTATCTTCAATCATAAACATTTCATGGCGCCGTTATTCTGCACAAAAACATTTATCCGTAACGATATAAAATTAATAGGCTATCATGAAGACTAGGCATAGTAATAGTTAGAACAGCGGTTGTCTTAAACACCTTAAATAAGCAGTCTTTCAACTTTATATGAAATGTAAATTTAATTCATTATACTTATGACCATAACTAATGAAAAAATTATGTAAGAAGTATTGCATATGAATTATAATTTTAGTTGTATTTGTTGTGTGTTTGTGTGTGTGTATGTGTTTGTGTGTATGTGTCTGTGTTAACTAATTCTGTAATAGATTAAATAGGCATTGAATAAAATGATTTTTGCTATTATTGTTAAGCTTATAGATGATGGCTGAATGATTTGATTTTCATATAAATGTTTAATATCTAATCTATTTGCTTATATATGTATTAATTAAAAATAAATAAAATAAAAATCAGGAAATGAATGTATAGTTAAATATATGCATGCATGTTTATGCATGCATGTTAAATAGTGACACTAAATAATGACCAATGCATCAAAGAGGATCTACAGCAACCACCTTATGAACACTGTCGCCATGGACATAGATCATCATACAAATTCCAGAAAAGAACAATGAAAAGAAAACAGATAGACAATAAAGACAGAAACTGCGGAACATTTAAACAACAGTGAACTGAAATATATTGATACCGTAACTTTAACGACGCCGTGTTATAATGAAGACGATTAACGTTGCCCTTCTTCTTTATCCAACGTTTGGACTGGCGCTGTATACGCTAGTGTATGCTTTTCGTTATTCACTATTTTCTCAATAACTTGCAGTTGCCAATGACCGATTTATGAGTTGACCTTATTGACTGACGGAGACAATATTTTGTCATTGGTTTTTTTTAAGACAATTGCTGTATTTATAACATCTGAATAAGAAGTTTTGGAGGTGTTCATCGTGATCACTTTTGTTTAACCCAGACTTTGTTGCTGCAAATGCCGATTACCTCGAATCTTCATTACCTTGTATTTTAATTCAATCGATGGGATCTGTAGGGTTAATGTCTGTTTATCAACACGCTGACTTTTGAATGCTGAGCAACGTTTGCCTATAATATATCAATAAAGCGGAATTGCTGTATTTATAATTTTAGATAAAGCTCTGTTCGAGGTGTTTAAGATGTTTACTACTCAAGCATCTACTCTTTAGCGACATAATTATTGTGATTGTCAAAATCTGTTTTCATGGCCTTAGGATTAATTTCAGATCTGTTATAATTATACATGTAGTTCAGCGGCACATCGTGGCCGCCATTGTCATTTACGCGTTTACATACACATACATACACCGGCTTCTCTTAAATCCCAGTAAAACGCAATTCATTTGGCTGGGCGGCCGTCGGCAACTTGAGAATATTGACCTGCCTCTGCTAGCACAACTGTTTCCGGATGTTACTTTCTCTTCTACGGTCCGTGACCTGGGTGTCACCCTTGACTGTGAACTCAGTCTCACCCAGCATGTTAATCTTGTCGCTCGAAGCTGTTATTATCAGCTTCGTCAACTTCGAGTGATTGCTCGCTCTCTCTCCCATGATGCGCTAGTTGTGCTTGTTCACGCTTTTGTAACTAGTCGTATTGACCATTGCTGCTCAATCCTTGTTGGCCTTCCCCTTGGGGTTCTGGGACGGTTAGACCGGGTTCTACGCTCTGCTGCCCGACTCATCGGGCGAATTCCTAAATTTTCGCCTGTCTCTGCTTACATGCGTGATGTGCTGCATTGGCTGCCAATAGCCCAACGCATCAATTACCGCATTGCTGCCCTTGTTTCTCGCTGTATTATTGGTTGTGCTCCATCTTATCTGCGCGTCCTCTGTCGTCCTGTCTCTGACATTGAAGCGCGTCGGGCCCTTCGCTCCGCTGTGAAGGGACAACTGCTTGTTCCACGGGCTCGCTTAGCTACCAGACAGCGCCGAGCCTTCTCGGTTGTGGGACCGTCAATCTGGAATGACCTCCCCTCGAACCTCCATCTCCTCCATCTGACCAGTCAATCTCTATTTCTCAAGTCTCTTAAATCTTTTTTCTTTGGTCGTGGCTGGGCTGGGAGCGCCTCTGAGTAGTTTCTTGAAGAGGCGCTATATAAATTCTAATAATGAATAATGAATGAATGAATGCAACACCTGTTCTGTAACTCACTGAATTTCCTCCATGCTTTCAAATAGAACGCGTTGCCCTCCTCCTTTATGCAGACTTTCGACTGGCACCACTAGAAAGTCGATAGTTTATAATTCGTTTATTTCTTGTTGCCAATGTGCGTGTCCTACCAAACAATTGGATTACATTTGTCGATGCTAACTATTAAATGCAAAAAGCTTTATTAATAGCGTAGATCATCGTATTATCCATTTCTTGGTGACATCTATTAGGCCTACACAGGGCTTTTTTAACGTGCAGTAGAACTCAAAATGAAGATTTCTAAATGGATTTGTGCAGTTGTAGAAGCACTTATGTACAGTTTAAAACTAGCAAAAAATGGTCATTTTCCTCCGATCGGAAGTAATTTACCATCAAGGATAGGATGGAAAAGAAAGAGTTGTGCAGTTCCAAAAATTCCATGAAACAACCCTGGGCATACCTGTTACCTAGCCAACAACTGATTTAGATAAGTTTTCTTCTGACCGATGTAGTACTTATTTCACCGAATTGGTGGTGAAGTGATAGTAGATATTTAAATTTGGTATAACCATAGTTTATTCCGGTCTCGTTCTGGCAGGACTTTAAATAGTTGACAGTTTTCGCCCTTGTTTTGAAAAACTTACACAACGACAGAACGTATTTGCGTTATTTATAATGCCTGTAGGCCGCTTGTTAGAGGTGTTTAAGGCGAGCAATGTATTACATTAATATAATTAATGGCATCACTCTCTATTATCACTCCTTATCCGTTGCAAGCCCCACATGCCGATTTCTTATTGAAAATTTATTTGTATTGCAATTATTCAATCATTTATTACGAGAATCCGTATAGCAACACTTCAAGATTACTGCTATAATAAATAATCATTAATAATAAATAATAATTAACGCTGCAATTATTAATTCAAGGGCTTTTTTAACGTGCAGTTGCACACAAAATGTGCAATTGTAGAAGCACTTCTGCAGAGTTAAATCTAGCAAAAAAGGTCATTGTCCTCCGATTGGAAGATATTCAAGAAGTATGGGAAAAGAAAGAAGAAATGGAGTTTTGCAGTTCCATAAATCCTTTAAGACAGCCCTGATTAATTCATTCATAACGAGGATTTGTCATAATAATAAAATTATTATAACGCTCTTTCAAGGTTACTGCTCAGGAGCGCTCCAGACCCAACCCCGGATAAAAAGAAAAAATGTAAGGTTGCGATAAAACGTGTCAGAGAGCATCCTTATAGCAGCAGACGCATGTATGGAAGTAACCCGTTGTGTGGAGTAGGCCAATGTGACATTGCATGCGGCATATCATTTAATCTGCATCAGATAATAATATTCTAACAACATTTGTCACGGATTATTGACTCGCATTTATTTACCCTTCCTTCTTTCCGGAATAGGCAATATCTATATTCAACTATCATCGCATGTCTATGAACTTTGCTTTGAATTAGAGTTTGTAAGTGAACAGTTTTCAGCACGTTTCATAATTATGACCTTTAGTTTGTGGCCGCCATAGACCCTTTGCTTCGACCTTCTTTACGAGTGGGAGATAAAGATTTTGGCAGACTCTAGCGATAATAGAGCGAATTTTGAGAATGTACATATAGCCCAAAAAAATATGCATAAAATGGTGTCCACGATTTGCATTGTTTATGGAAGTATTTAAACGACCACAAAATTCAATACGTCAATTATCATATATTTTTGGGGCGCGGTGGCGTATTGGTGGGTTCGATTCCTTGAAGCCGGATGATTCCGGGTTCGAATTCCCTCTCAACTCTAAAGCCGCTGCGTAGGAACCTCGAGCAAGTACTTCACTTGCAGCTGCAAGCGTGCTTCGGCTTGAATCTCCGATGTAGTGTCCGCACTATAGTTGGGAGCACCTCTGAGGAGCGAACTGAATAAGCGCTATAGAAATGGGAAAATAAAACTGAAAAATAGTCAAATTAGACAATACTGTCGTCATCTGGAAAGTTGTTTCTGTTTAAAGACGATGATGCAAAAATTATTTCATGTGCAGTATCGAATGGGTTGAAATGTTTTTCAGTGTCTGGAGTAGACGTCATAATGACGGTATAATAATTATGATATTGTCACTTTTCTTAATCCATGTGTCGTTTTCATTAATTTTTGTTTGTCAGCATTTGATCGCCGCAATGGCCCGATAACATCGACCTTCCTCTTATTTGCAGCTTACATCCACCTGATTTAACGATTTTTCGAATTTGTGATAATTTATAACAGTGGAGAAAGCATGCTCAAGGTGTGCGCGTCGACATCATGCATTTTGAATAATTGTATAATTGTTTAGCGAAACACCTTTAAAGTAAGTTATTGGTATAAACTAGGTAGAAGTGGTATTGGTGTCATAGTCGATCTTTCGTACGAAATGCAACGGGTTTTACTTTGCCTATGGACCAAACATTGTTGGTGGGAATCATTAACTAAAAGTATTATTCATGCTGCATTGCGGTAGTTTTAGTTGTTTGAACAAGACAGAGGAAAGTGGAAGAGGAGGATCCGAATGGCTGACCCCTCCGTAGAGAGGGGTTAATTCAAACCGGAAAGAAAAGAAGAATTGCGGTGATTTTATTGATTCAACGGTAATGTGAGTAGTTGCTATTTTATGTAACATTGTTCTTGCACACGAAGTGTGATCATGAAAGATTACCCAGCTAAAGAAAAACCGATATTTTATGATATATAACATTGGTTAAGTCAATCTTAAAGGTGTTTAAGACAATCCCTGTTTCGTTCATTGTTTAACGACATTTTTGTGGTTACGAAAGTCTGGTAAGTTCTTATCGTGTTTACTCTCTTTAGAGAAGACCTGATTCGGTCTGTTATAATAGCGGACAGGATAAATTGCCGTCGTACAGCTAAGCGGTGACTATAAAATAACGGACTAGAAATTCTGCTACGGAGATGTTCCAAGTGAGAGTAGCTTGAGTTGTATCTAATATCAGAGATGAACCTCTCAACAGCGTCTAATATTGTGGGGCGCGGTGGTGCAGTGGTGGCGTCATTGCCTTGGAGCCGGAAGGTACGAGGTTCGAATCCACCTGGCCGCGTAAGGACGTTGGGCAAGTCCTTCACTAACATTTGCTCAGCGCTTCGGCGTGAAACTCCGATGCAGTGTTCGCTCTGCATTCAGGAGCGCCTCTGAGTAGCGAGAGATTGCACATACAAACAATATTGAGAATTACGGAACGGGCGCTAGATAAGGTGACCGTTCAAATAATGGTTTTGACGAACGAATATATTTGACTACGGGATCCAGTTTCTGTCTATACGTATCGTTATTTCTCCTAATATCATATTTGGTCGTTCTGCTCGTCAACTCTTTTGTCAACATTAAAATTATAGCTATAAGGTCATGGTTAAGGTCATTTTACTTCATATTTTCATTTCTAACAGCATATTTATGTGTGATACCTCTAATCGTACTGATCCAGGTATGCAGAATTCATTTCTGATATTGTTTTTATCACCCGGGCTTTCCGAAGTCATCAGTTACTGTAGATTAAAAGGTCATGGTCAAGGTCATTTTAAAATATACCCATTATTAAGCTAGTTTTTAAGGTGTGCAAGCAACTTTGCGTCGTACGTTTTTGCAGGATTTGTTTTCTTTCGTCTTCCCATGACAAAATATACCGCAGAAATTTGCGGCAAGGTGGCAACAACAGCGTCGAGTGTCACACCTGTTGAACAGTTGCATATTGTGAGCAGATTTTGTGACAAAGGATGCAGTTCACCGAAGTGCTCCTTACACCTGCGATTTAATGGCTCTAGTTTTACTTCACATTCGTTGAGTATTGTAAGTAGTTGGCATACCATGTGCACCAGGAAGTCATCTTGCTGATGGTGGCCACTGATCTCGCTGCTTGCAGAAGGGGGAGCATCAATTCCGAGTGTGCATGTGATAATATTATAGTTGTCTAGTCTCTGATGGACATCACATAATCATGTTGTAATTGACCTTGCCCATGCCCAGATATAGGCTACAAAGTACTTATCTGCAAATGCAGCATTTTGCATGTCTATCTCTCCAAATTTGATACATAATAGTGTACTGGGTCGCAGATATCAAATGGTACTTTCTCAATGTTTCGTGGGGGAGGATGGCATCCGCGTTCACGAAGCCTGGGTCAATCCAGGCGCGCCCTCCCTGTGAGTACCTTCGGGGAAACTAAGGATGCCACCAGCTGACCGAATTCATCAGAATCCCGGTCCACGCTCCGACAAGACCTGGAGCAGTAGCATACGCGAAGAAGAATGTTTCGTGCAATGTGCTTCAAGATTATATATAACAAATTTTGCCAAATAAAAAAGGTGTCAAATCCAATCACGACATAAATCATTTTTTTGCGACATCTTGTCTTTATTCAGAGATTGCAACGTTGACCTTTCGATGTTCATTACTTCTTGCTTTATCAGACCATGCAAATTTTCTTTGCTCTTATATTATTTTAGGAAAGCAGCGTGAATAAAACTAGACAAAATTATGGCGTCATCGTCCTTATATAGCGCTCGCGTTAAGCTAGTGCACTGCGCTTGGCTTTTCAGTGGCGCTACAGAAATTTGGAGATTATGATTACAATTGCATAATATCATGGATTCGATTATGTAAATATCGATTTGCGATTAAATGCACATGTACTTGTATTCGCTGAATGTATTGCATCCGAAAAGTACATGTGAAAGTGTAAGACATAATTAAAACATTGCAGTCCATTAACAGTTCACAAAATTCGGACGCAAATAACAATTATAGCCATAAATCTTAATTACTAATACAACTGACAGCATGATGATACAGCATCGGTTTGACGATTCAAAATATTTATAACATCTGGTCTACACGCTCGGAAGGTGTCTAAGGAAATTTCGGTATTTAGCAAGCGCGTAGCCACATGCTAACATCTTCTGATAACGACGACCATTCTTTAACTCATGTGCATATTACAAAAAAAATTCAGATCGTCGTGAAATATGTAATTACCGTCGCCCTCCTCCTATATCTAGAATTATGTCTGGCATCACCAGAGAATTATAGAGCAGCGGTTTCGCTGTTCCTTCACAAGCACAGTAAAATGATGCTTCTAGCTAACGAAAATATTAGTATCGCCCTCCCTTTGATTCCAACCTTCGGTCTGGCACCACAGGATGTCAAACACACCGCTTATGTCTTTTGTCGAATATCTTGTTTCATTCAGCGACCGATTAGACCAATTCGTAAGTGAATAAAGTCATTGCAATCTATAGCGATATGGTTCATGGTACCGATTAAAACACCTTTAAATCGTAGTTATGCGCTGTTATAATATTTTGCAAAAACTGCGTTTAGTTGTGTCATACTCTAAGAGCCCCTCTATTCGTACGTTAATGTATGGCCTAACAACAGTCATGCTAGTATTGCTGTTGACGATAGCTGATTTATAACAGTACGGTGGATTTCTTATAGCAAGTAATGAACTAGAAACTCAGCAACAAAAATGTTTTACGCGAAAATGGCTTAATTGGATGACAACTTCTCAGAGTTGGACCCTAAAGAACGTTTCTTTCGATTTAATGGCTAGACAGGCGCTATATAAGGCGACCTTTCACCCACGTACATGTATTGTCTTTACGAATGCAGCATTTTCAAACCGGGATCCATAATTTTTGTCAACCTATCACTTTCTGTCCATCCTATATACTGACTCTCTTACTCTTCTCTACACTATCATTCTGTTCATTCTGTTTTTCGAATTGTATCATATCTTTTTCAATTAAGGGAAATGGTATGCACATTTTACGATATTTCTAACTGCTTGATATCTATTGCAGCCTATCAACCGGATTGTTAAATAAAGGGAATATTATTATCAGTAGAAGCGGCGGCGATGTAAGTTTTGTTCATACAACAGGTCACTTGTCTGGCGGTGCCTCACTGGCTGTGCTCCGTCTTACTTATCTGATCTTTGTCGCCCTGTCTCCGACATAACCTCCCGTCGAGCTTTACGCTCTTCGGCCAATGGGGAGCTGCTGGTCCCTCGAACCCGATCTGCTACCAGGCAGCGTAGAGCCTTCTCGGTTGTTGGCCCGTCCACATGGAATGAGCTCCCGCTTGCGCTACGCTCGCTACCTCGGAATAATTTGCCTGCCTTCTACCAGTTACTTAAGACCTATTTTTTAGCCGTGGCTGGGAGCGCCTCTGAGTAGACTTCTCGAAGAGGCGCTATATATGTTTTCGGAATGAATGAATGAATGAATGAAAGGTTGCAACGCACGGTGGTTTATATTTTTTGTCTTTCTACATCACTTAGTCACGTGATCCTGACGACAACAGTTACTATTCTTAGTACTCTAAAATTCACTATGCATGGTAACTCAAGGCATATAATTATAATTAAATGATCCGCTTGAAAAAGGTGTTAATTACGATCTCTGTAATTATCATACAATTTTTGTGACATTTTGTGGCTATCGACGGCTATAAACATCGACAAGTTGATATGCCGCGTGAAAGTAAGCTCTTGGTCCAAAGGGACACCAAGGTCCCGGACAGAGGAAGAGAAGGTGAACTGAGGGAATTCCTGGGCAAGAACTTCCAGGTCAATTTTGGCGAGTTGTTGGCGTGTGCCAAACCAGATAAATTGGGTTTTAGAGGAGTTGAGTCGCAGGCGATTGGATGACATCCAGGCTTCCATAGCCTCCATTGCTCGGCTCATGACTCTAACAGTGGAAGTGGCTGCCAGCGCAGAACAGTGAAGATACGTCAATATCCTGACAAAATATTATCCCAATTGCCGCAAGTTTTCCAAAGGAAATTTCGATTGCAATGTAAGCGTCCGTTATAACGGACGTCGGGCACTAGCCCAGAGATGGCGTTTCCTACAGTAAGTCTCTATGCGCCATTGTTCTAGCAATTACCACCGTCGTTGCATTACTTGTAATATGAAGTAAGCATCAGCCTACAGTTTATTCAGACTGGCGGCTCACTATTTTGACATGAATATTGTAGACTTTTGCACTTCTGACATGAGTTTGGGCACGGTGGGGAATGTAATGAAGAAGCCTGCACTTGAGGAACATGTACACAGGTCAATTTACCTTGAAACCCATAGCAGCCAGGTGCAAAGAACTAGTATCACGACTCACTATACTGATTATTTGCTGGCGTGATCGCTGTGTTGTAAGAAACTTTTACCCCCCCCCCCCCCCGAGAGGAGACCGGACTCATTCCCTGTCCGTCCTCTCCCCGGCCGACCATCCCCTCCCGATGTAGGCTTTGGCTCATTTCTGATTTCCCCTTTTTTTGCACTTGGTTCAAGATGCGCCCACCCTGTATAAACATAATCCCTAGTAGGCCTATAGCCTAGTTAGTCTTCAGTGCATGAACTTTTAGGATGGTGGACGAGGGTCGTGTGCAGGGATAGTCACATAGCCAGAAGAAAGCCATGTCTGTTTTTCAAACTTCCATGTCCCTGCTCTACAATCAAGGCATGGGCGGTTTTGATAAGTAAGATCGGCGATATGCTAACATGATATGAATCAGGCAACGGAAATTGTGATGTCCAATCAGTCTACCTGTGTGACATAGCTTGGTATCTCTTACAAAGTTTACTAAGGCAGCAGAAGTTTGACTCAAGGCAACAGATGTAAGTGTACACAAGTGTCATGGGTCACTATGGCGTACCATCCAGTACTCCAGTGCTTGGCGTATCATCCACCCAAGGTCAACGTGCTGCTGCAGTCCTGTAAGCCTGATGTACAATGCGATGGTAACAATCATTGGATTGTACTAGGAAACACAATCTGCCATTGCAAGGCTTGAGAAATGCGATGGAAACCTTTATCCTTAGAGCCACAAGCACTATCACAATACATGAAACGCTCGCAAATAAGCTGGTGCCCTGCACTTGACATTAGGTAAATGAAGATAATTAGCTAATGAAGTAAATAGATATTGCAAATCATCAAAAACATTCACCAAGCATTGTATGAAATAAGAAGAAGGCTTAATTCTCAATGGCAACCTAAGCACTGGGCTAGTGCCCGACGTCCGTTATAACGGACAGTATGGAAAGTACTGATAATGTAGCACGAATCAATAAATAAGTTACCAGCCATGCTATTATTATTTATTTATTTAACCAAAGTTTAACGTCGTCGTATGGCATCTAAGGCCGTTGACGACAATTTACAGCTTATACAGGACAGTAACAGTGAATTTATGGCGTTCAAAATACACCATATAACGTTGTCATAACAATATCAATGTTCGTTGCCATAGCTATAACATAATATTAGTTTTCAATGTCATTAGTGTTCATTAACAATTATTATGAATCATGACCACCTTTTATAGTCTGCGTCGTAGTGTAGCTTCATCCAACGATTTAACGGCCAACTTCTTTTTATAACATTGGATAGCAATTTACAAAGGTGTGCAAGACGTGCGAGCAATTTCTGCTGTCTAGCTCGTCGAAGTATTATAACTTTATTACTTGAACGTAAAATCAGGTATACACTTCCTTATGCAGGCAGAACGTTTTAAAAACGACTTAATGTTTTCTTGAAGACTGTAATTGAAGTCGCATTTCTTCTTTGCACGTGGTTCGTAATGGCAGATATTAGTGTTGTAACCGATAAATTCTTTCACATTTATTTAGTTAAGAGACACGTAATGGTTTGTCTTCTTCCTCGCCGTATGTTCTTCCTATCGACAGCGTATTGTTGTATAATTGGTTTATTCGACTTTAGACGGGAATAGTAGCAGCGTAACTATTGACAATGAGTTAAGCTTCATTACTCAGATATTGTGTTTTTTAACGAAGAGGAAGCAGAGTTGGAGAGAACGAGTGTTGTGACAAAACAGGATTGGATCCTGCCACGCACACATCCCCAGATTCATTAGTAGCGATCGTTTATTTCGGCTTCGAAATGGCGACACACCAAGTACTAGATATTTTTCCTTATCAATAATACCATGTGATCTCTACCAATGTAGTAAGAGTCGTATCTACTCGTCGATGACATGGATACTTTTTAAATTTTATAAATTTTATTCTTTAGATTGTGAGGTGTTTAAGACGAGCATTGAACTATGTTTTGTTTATCGTCATACTGATAATACATATGCAACAATTAGATTATTATTACGTTTTCTTACATAGAGATTCTGTTTTTAACAAAGCTGTGTCTTAACCATGGCAATTGTAATCGCCATACTTCTTATAGATGGTTCGTGCTAGCGTTACGAAAAGCATAGGACAATTATTGGTGAGAATTTATTTCACGGACAATTAGATATAGGTTGGCGATATAATTATTATGAGTATGTGGGTGGACTGTCTTCTCCCTCGCCGTCTGTTCTTTCCACCGACAATGTATGCGATAGAGTTGATTATACCAAGGTGAAGCAGAAAATTTATATCGACACAATTTTCAACTTTGAGAGAGATTTGGTTACCTGACAAATAGACCAATTATAGACCTCATAATCTACTAGTTTTGTGTAACATACTATTTCGACTGAGGTAATGGCATGTCAGTTGTAGTCATATTTTACTGCCAATAGCACTGACATAATTACTGAAAAAAAATATTGAATTTTCTGTTAGCTGCCATTGGCGCTTTGCTGTTGCGTTGCTCGACTCGGGTTCTGCTGAAAATAAGATAGCCCCTCCCACTTCTGGCTTGGCCGAACCAGAAGTGATCCAGCACTTAGGCCATTAGTGTTAAGCCGAACCCACTCTGTAAAGCCGACCTGCGTGTCGTGCTATAGTGGGCCGTATTTCGTATAACCTGTACTTGTAATCATTCTGCGGTTTGTCGGATTGAGCTTTTAAACGAAGATTATTATAATTATAATTTAAACGTACAAGCCAACTCGTTTACTGTTCGCGTATTCAATTATAGCCAACAATACGTACGACATCTCGCGAATGTAACTATAATTATTGTTATGGTAGCTGACAAGTGGACGCTAATAACGACATAAATCTTGTGACTATTCATAAGAGCTAGGTGATTAAATGAGTGTACTTCAACAAATATATAACTAAATAAGATTCATTATTAAAGGTGTGAGAAAGACTCTTACACCGATTGTTTAGCGATAATGCTCTGGCTGTCGTGAAACTCGTGATCAATCTAAAGCCCCACACGAACGTCAAGCGCAGGGCACAAGCTTATTCACGAGAGCTACCGTATGCTTACAACCTCTAGGTAACTTCTGTTTTGTGACGCTGCGTGTAAGCTAATTTTATGTAACGTATAATAATGGTCAGTTGATTATTGTGCAGCAGCGTACAGGTAAGTAAGATAGACCAGGTGGCTGAGTGGCGGGAAAGTTAATGCTGCCGGACCGACGCCGCAGAGCGAGAGCGATAGAGAGAGAGACAGACAGACAGACAGAAAGACAGAGAGAACGACAGATAGAGGGACAGAGCGACTGAAGGAAGAATGTACGCTCATGGTGAGATAGGCTTAGATAGGTGTGGCAGTTGAGTTGAGTTGTGTGGACATGAATGGTAGTGTAAGACTGATGAAAGATAGTCTTAACGTTTAGTTGTTTTGATAATGCAACTTTAGTCGTTGTCGTGTCGTTGCTGTTGGTGTGTTTCTGCTGGATTTTGAAGTACAATTATACGAGAAACTTATCGTTGTTTTCGATAGAAAAGTTAACGAACTGTAGATACTTTTACCTAGCCATTAGTTAAAGAAGTGCAGTTAATTAGGGAAAGGCTACGCTGAACTTTTGAAGAGACTGGACTGGCGTCAGAGAATAAGGTTGACGCTGCGTTTTGTCAATTAACGCAATAACCGAATATTGGTTCTACTAGGCAACATTGATTGAAGAAGTGTCTCGTGGTCATCGCTCTTAGCATATACCATGAAGCGTTCCAAGTCCAGCCAATCGTCGGCTTTCCGAAATAGCGGAGTGCTACATAAGTTTACTAGGACTGAGCTCCTGTAAGTAGCTGCGAGAATGTTACATGTAGTCGTTTCTCGCGGTTATTCGGATCTTTGATTACGATTGCGATTACATATATCGACATCGTGCAACAGAATCTGAAACCTTTAACGACCAGCTACATAATGTTTTCAATGCATTTTAGTACACGCTGGTCATTAAAGGGTTAAACGACGAGCAATCAGTCTTTTGTCGTTTACCAATTTGATATTCTTCTTATTATCACGAGATCGTCTGGATGTGGCTTTGTTGTCTTTGTTGTGCATGTCGGTTGATGTTAAAATATGTCGCTGAACTATCACACTCATCCATGTTGGAGTGAGTCTGATGATGTAACCTCTAAATGCTTCTGCGTTGAAACGTCCTAATGTGATTGAAATCAAATCTTATTTTTATGTTTATTATTTTTAAGCGTCTTGACGGTTCTGGATTTACTGTCGAAAAAGAACTACTCTATGTCGCCATTTTAAAAGATGGCTGCTCGAGCACAGCATGGAATGATTGGGATTTTTGATATTATTGTCAGTGGATTTGCTTTGTAGTTACTACGACAATTCTCTATTGCCTGAGAATTTTTTTGAGAATTTCTTTATTGGATTGATGTGTTTCCTGCTAAAAGTATTTTCTCGCTTGCTGATTAGTCAGGGACCGAGTATCATTGAGTTGAATATTTAATATTTATAGCTTTGGTAAAATGAGTGTTAAAGGTGTTTAAGTGACATCTAATACAATTCGGCGTATTGTTGTTAGAATTAGATATAGTATTTTTTCGGCATATATTACTATTATAATAGATAGCATAAGGTTATTTATTTATTATTTATTTATTTATTTACTGAGAATTTGATATAGCGCTCCTTCAAGGTTACTACTCAGGAGTTATGTTTAACAATGCCTCGCCATTTTGACAATAATTAGCATTGTCCTACTACTTGTTCGAAACCTTAGTATCTCTCGACAACGGCTTAAACTTGTTTTTTTCTAGACCAACGGATGAGTTAAATTTTCTGAATTCATAGCGTCTAAAGAGAGATAGAGTGTGTTAAAGAATTAATTGATGGGCGCATCACTTAAATTATAGCCACGATAATATAGGCCTACGTGTAAAAGCTGTTTAGGTAACAACTGCATTGAGAGTGTTTTTAAACGCTGCCATCACTGATGGTTTTGATGATTTTTAGTAATTATAAAAAATGGCGATAGACTGTAGCGTACTTTGGATACGATGTTGATGACGAGAGTAACGATTACAATAACTTACTATGATGATGATACGATTATTCTTAATCTTGTCGCAGAGGCAACCGTGTGCTTTTTACTTTACTTTGTCAAGTCTCTATTTCCTGTAAGTTTCTTGATTTAATCGATGTCTTTCCTGCTAAAATTATTTCCTCTCTTGCCGCTTTACACAAGGCCGACCTATCCCTGAGTTAAATTTTAATAATTTATAGCTTTGCAAGAATGAGTGTTAAAGGTGTTTAAGTGACTTCTATACAATTCTGCTTACTGTTGTTAGAAATAGATATATTATTTTTGGGGCATACATTGTTATAATAGATAACTCCTCCTTCTCGAATGATTCGGAATAGCACTACCCGATGTAAGCAATTTTTCGTTGATTCTTCCAGTTTCACCTCTTTCGACCATTTACATTGACCTAACCCATGATTGGATAGATGACTGATTTCGAAACTCTCCAATGCAAACTTTTAATTTGATCCTCGAAATACGTTTCTTTTTATTTATAGATTTGGATGATCTCGTGTTAAAGGTTTTTAAGTCGATCACTAATAATACAATTATAGTATAATAGTATTTATTTTTAAATAAAAGATTGTTTCAATTAGATCTTTAAAATACGTTTCTTTAATTTGTAGCTACGGATAAATCCGTGTTAAAGGTTTTTAATTCGATAACTGTTTTTTCCTTCCGAAACCTCAGTGGCAACACTGTTTACGTTAGCATAATGCAGATTGACGAAACAATCAATAGACTCAATGTATTGTATATTATTAAAACACAAATAAAGCGCCTGTACTAGTGTGAAACGTTCAGAGGCGCTCGCAGTGCGCAAGGCCACGAGAGAAGAAATAAGTTTTGAGGAAATAAAACGAGAAGCAGGGATTACCAGTTAGAAGTTGAGACTGAGTAGATGGAGACAGAGTATTCCAAAGTGAGGGGCCAATTGATGTAAATGACTGGGACTGAGCCATAGCCGTTCTAGTAGGAAATATTGGTCTGTTGATTTCTGTGTATACCGACAGTGCATCATAACAGAGAGTATTGACGTCGACCTCCTCATGTTGCAAGCTTTAGTCTGGCACCACTCGATTATTATTAAACCTATGCAGCTCTATGACTTCTATTGCTTGGTAAATAAAACGCCACACAGCATTCGGTATAGTTGACACAAAATAAATGGAAGTCGGGAAAAGAATAATGACGGTGTTTGGAATGGCCCTTCTTAGTTAATTATTTCGCTTTGCTTATCACCAGTGTTGTTGCCTGTAATCGACCGATAACACCGACCTTCCTTTTGTCTGAAACCGTGTGTCGTCCCATCTCAGCGCTTGTCAAATTTTATCTATTTATAGCGTTGTCTTAAAACTGTTCAAGGTGTGTAAGAAACAAATACATATCCAATAATAATTATTATGCAGTTTAGCGACATCTTTGACTGAATAGTGAAATTACTTGGAATTCTACCCTTTTTCAACGCCAATGAATCGAAACAAGAAAAGTATGCAGACCGAGAGGAGTAGTCTACAACACGAACTCCTTAGATAACAAGTCGACTATAGTCTGAACAATCGAAGATAATCGTGGAACCAGCGTACACAATGGCATTCACTCCACATTTAATTTTAACTGTTTCTTTACAACTGGTGTTCGTCAAGGATCGTTAAGGTCGACTGTGATACACTGGCTATGGATCTATGTCAATAAATGCATGCGTTAATTTGCTTTATTTATAACGCTAAAAAAGAAAATGTTAAAGGTGTCCACGATGATCAAACCCACTTATTCGTATGTTGTTTAACTCGGACCTTATTGATACATTGGTCGATTAATTTGCTTTTCATTTGCTTATATTTTAATTGGATATAACTTATCCAGCACCCAAGAATAAAACAAAACAATCGTTATTGTTAGTGAGTGTGTGTGCTTTAACGACGTTGACTTTGATGCACTGAAGAATATCAGTGAAAGAAAACTTTGCTTACGGTCCTTGCGTAATATCGTCGGCGCCTTCACTTTATCTGGTTCCATTAGATACATTCTTGTCTTGATTCGAAGTTGTCGTGATAGTGAAGCATAATATTGTGTGAGTGTTTGGGGAGTGGTGGGGCAAAGGGCTGTTAACGTAAACATTAATTTTCAAGTGTTAACAACGGCAAAAATTCATTCACAATAATTGCACATTTCGTGTAGACGTGCTAAATGAAACCCTGCTGTGACGTCATTGCACAAAAATGCACAAATAGGTAAATCAACAAATTCGTTCAGCACATTATTGTGTGACATACATACAATGGAGTTTTGCATCATTAGATGATAGACTAAATTTTATGCATTAGCGAGTTGAGAAGAGCTGTATATCATTATCCATTACCTAGCGCCATCTTGTGACTGTCAAAACTGATTGCATTGCACTTCCAACCCAGTCGTAGGCTAGTTTCTGCTCTAACGATGTTGAATCATGTGAGATATAGCTAGCCAAACCCTAAGTGATTTCGACCTCGAGCTATTGCACCGAATGCTAGACATTTTATCCTTTGTTTATCAATAGTTGATTGTCTACATGTATCATCTACTGTAGTTAACGTTATCCACAGACACTCTTTGGTTGGTTAAATTCACGATTAAGTGAAAAATCCTTTTATAGCAATGGATAAATATTTTGCAGAGGTGTGTAAGTCGATCGAGTATAATTGAACTCTCTTCTGTTTTGTATGCTTGGTTAGGCCGATAGAATACTTTTTAACCATCCTATGTTATGGTTACGATTGTAATTGAAATCGCCATTCTCCTTTATACATAGACACAGTTCGTACAGGCAGAAGTTTAGGACATTGACCGAGAATTTCTTTCACGCATATATTTAGCTTAACTTAACAGCATCTGAGAGTGGTTGAATTGTCTTCTTCCTCGCCGTCTGTTCTTCACACCGTCAATATATTCATTGGAGATGATAATGCTGATATAATGACAAATAAAGTTAACGAAGAAGAAGGTCCTACACTCGCTGTTATTACTTCTATACTCAGAAATTCTAATTGGTCCCCCAACTTTTAGGGCATGGTTGCGCCTACATCCCACGCAACCCAGACTCATTCCATAATAGTGAGGTTCTGTTGATAGGCTGTTTAAATTAACGACGCTGTGACATAACACAAATGAATTACGTTGCCTTCTTCGTATTGTAGGTCATAGACTGGAACCACCCGACTATGATAATTATTACAAGTGTTTAAAAATGCCCATGATAAACTATTAAACTTAATTTTGCCAATGGCCGTTAGCACTGGATTTCTATTTGAAAATTAGCCGACTGTCACTTTAAAATGTAGTGAATTCGAAGTATTTATAAAATTTAATAAATCCATGTTTCAGGTGTTTAAGACGAGAACTGCATTATCTGAAATAAATACTGCTTAGCTGCTATGTCTTAACCCTGCGACTACCAGTGGGGTCAAAAATGACCCCAAGCCCACTTTGACTGTACACTGCGCAAAATCTGTTCGTGCAAATTTATTTAAAATTTGTGACTTTCAAGATGTACCTAGTCTCTATTGAAATATCAATTAATCCAATCTTTCAGTGTAATATATTGTGTTGTATTATATTGTATCTGACCACTTATAAAGCGCTTCTTTGCAGCAAAAGCCTTTCAGAAGCGCTCCCAAAGCGGGTTACTCTTTGAGACTACAGAGAAAGACAACCAGAGAGGATGGGTAGCGATTGGTGAAGTCTATTCCGTATTGCGGGACCATTAATATTGACTGATCATTCATTACTGCTGTCAATTTGAGAACCTAGTGCTACGTATATATACATAGATAGAGATGGGAAGGAAGTAAAGAAAGTTTCGCTCTTGTCATAGTCGATAGACTTATTAGCTTCACCATTGACTGATAGTCTGTTGACCTATGATTATAGTATATAACGGCGCAAAATAATGGAAAGTAATGATACCGTAACCGTTACTACCACTACTACAACTGCCAGGTGACCAGATGACTACAACTGCCACAATCAAGGGCGGATCCAAGGGTGATGATAACTGCAGCGTCGTTAAATAAAATCTACCTTTTCAATGAAAATATTGCATCTAATTAGAATATATACGGTGGGATGATAAGAGATAATAGGCCATTCCAGTCAGGATATTGTAAGAATCAACAAAACTCTGTTTGACTTGAACACCTTTAAAACGTAGACAAACGTCATATATAAATAAAAGAAATGAATCTTATAGCAGCTGCTGATTTCTTTGCCTCAAAGTTGCGACGGTTAGAGTTAACGACAAAACAATTCTTCGCGACACACCAGCGACACACCACTTTTACGCGACACACCTCCGGTCGCCTCGCAACACTCTAGTGTGAGGCGACACACCGGTTGAGAACCTCTGCTTTATGGCACCAAAATGTTTATGAACAATGAAAAAATCGTATAGCATCATTTTGTGTTAGTGTGATATTACTGAACAGACACGGGGTCGTTAAAATAACTATCCTATTCTACTTATTAATTTTGTTATTTATTTATTTCTCGCATATGCTGTAGCTCCCATATAATTCATTCAGTCGTTCATTCATTTCGTACATTCATATAGCGCCTCTTCTAGACTACCTACTCAGAAGCGCTCTCGACCCAACCACGGCAAAAGAGAGCAGTCTTAAGAGTAGAAAAGAAAATTGTCTCAGAGGGTCTATAGGTAGTCTTTGTATTCCAGGTCGCATGGCCAACAACGGAAAAGGCACGGTGCTACGTAATAGGAGTGCGCGGCCAGAGGACAATTGAAGCTCAGCCTGTTTAGAAGAGCGGAGAGAGCCACGGCGTTGGACGTTTAGGGTGGAGCAACACAATAGCGAGATGTTACATATAATAGGCCATGCGCGTCAGAAAATGTTAGATTAACAATCGCAATACAACGTTTATTTTAGACACCTTTAAAGTGTAGTTAAATTTCTCATAATAACGCATTAAATCACTAGACAACCTAATTTTTGTTGAACTAACTGGTCTAGTACACCGTGAGTCAAAAAAACTCAGCGAAGTTGTTTTTCACATATCTCTAATCATTCTAGTGCCTTATAACATATCACGCTAAAAATTTCCAAATATTTTGAGAATTGGACCAATAATATGATTCCAAAATTTCATGAGATAAAGTTGAACGGATAAAAAGATATGAATATTTAAAATTCATATGCCGAAATTGCAGTTTACAAGAAATTTTCTGCCACATTCAAAAAAATGTTTTCCTTATATCTCTAATGCCTGATGATTAATCTTTCTAAAGTTTTCCAGATATGTAGAGAATTGAACTAACAATATGACCCCAACAGTATTGTTTGATCCATCGGTTAACCTAAGGTAAGGGTTTGTAGTGCAGTTAAAGGTCAGCGATTCTAAGAGGGAAAAGTGGTGTACAATGGCGAGAGGTTACGTAATCCATACGAGTGAGTAGATGGTAGATTAACAATTGATATATAATACAACGTTTATTTTAGACACCTTTAAAATGCGGTCAAACTGCTCATAATAATGCTTTAATCATTAATTATCGAATAACTTCTACAAAGTTAAAGTTGCAATGTCAACTGGTGTCAAAGGTCAAGGTCACCCCTAGTTGGACTCAAAAATGGGTTATCATGAAAATCTTCGCTTATGAAAAACCTTAGTAACAAACCGCAGTCAGTAACAACTGAAATTAAACACAGAAATAAGAATTAGTCAGAAGTTTGTAATCCTTATCGTAATCGTTATCTCCTAACTTCTAAAGCGTAACTCGAAAGCCAAGCTATAGATAAGGGCACCAGCGTACTCGTAAGCGCTGCGTTGAGTTACGGTGCAGTTAGCTGGTACGTGCTGGAGCAACTGGTAAAGATCGGAAATACAGCAGGCAGATCACTCCAAATACACTTTTAACACGTAGGCTATTATACGCACTCTATAAAAGCAATCTAATATGTTTGTCCGTAAGTCCGAAGGTGGTCCATGGAGGTCGAGTCACTATGATTATGGCCAGATAGGCGGTACAGCAATTAAGGTGGGTGTCGTCTGGGTCGGGGATTGGAGGGTGGATGATCAGATGAGACAGGGTAAGAGTTCTTTAAAAGGAGTGTCTTATTAAGTTTCTAATGAAAAGCCCGACGTGTGATGGATAGAGGAGTCTAAGGAAGGTGATGATGGTGGGCGATTAGTAATGATTATGGATGAACTGATAAAGATCTGAATTCAACAGGCAGGTCATTCCAATGGCGTGGTGCTGTGTTGGATATTCCTCGGTTGGAGAACTTGAGATGACTACATTGACTAGTGACCGGCGGTCGAGACATACGGATGATCGGGTAGAACGGGTTGGCTTGACAGTGAACAGTTCGCAACGATATCTGAACTAGGTGTATTGTGAGGAGTTGATGCTTAAGAAGAAAACTTTGATATATTTAGCTAAAATATAAGGTTATGGTGGATGGGCGCCATCCAGAAATACAGATGTCACTAAACAGTGAATTCGCGATGTTTGGAGCTCGTATTCAAACACCTTTGAAACGCATTCATTCAAAACTATAAATACTACAAACCCGCCTAACGAAAACGCCTATTATTCTAACTGCTGCTTTGTGAGACGGCGTACGTACGCGTGAAAGAAACTCTCGGGCATAGATCTATTCTTGGTCGATAAGATGGTGAATTTTTATGATCCACCTTTAGCTCAAGTACAATCGCTCGTGAATAAGATGGTGCCCTGCGTTTGGCTTCGAGTGGCGACCTCAAAATTTCTAGATTACGATGGTGATTATGATTACAATTATGATTACGATTATGATTATGATTATGATTACGATTATGATTACGATTATGATTACGATTATAATTACGATACGCTATAACTTCCGATAATGATAGCTAGAGCATCCATAATTATAGTTCAATATAAACTAAGGTGGACGGTCATTGGCAGCCATGTTCTCTTGATAACCATTGAAACCTGTGGCGACTGATGCTCGATACGGATACATTATACCAGCATCCTGATTCTGCCTAACAGATGTCTTCATAGTCTAATATAATAATGTCCAGTCATCGTGATAACTACTAAGAAATAAACTACTTCTCATTCATCCATTCGAACTGACGTCGTTAAGAAAAGCAATTTCATTCATTCCGCGTAAAATATAATTTTTAGAAGATCAATGTAAAATTTTCTTTGGCCAGTAATCTAACAGCTGCAAGCATGACCATGAATCTACGAGAAATGCGCTACATGAATATTGACACCTAAAATTAATGAGCGCGCTAGTTAACTGGCTGTGACTTGTAGTTACTGTGAGAGTTGTGTCCTCACTTTAGACAGCAGCCTCTTGAGCAGATTCTACATTCACAAAAATCATTCAACGCCATCTAATTGGTGTTTGTGCGTGTATGATAAACATGAAGCTATATCACTTCCTATGAAAATAGTTGTATTGTATTATAAAATGCTGATTGGTCCAGATAATCGGTCATTACGACCATAAGATATCGCAACGCAGTAAAAAATTCAGATCTCGTTTTAAACACCTGAAACACCAGTTTCCATAACGCTATAAATAAGCAAAATTCAATTTATTGGTCAATAAGCAATTAAGCAGGGGGCTGCGATGTTAAGCAGAATGTGGAAAACGAGCAGTATATCAATAAGAACAACAATAAAATTGTATGAGACATGGGTGCTTATGGGTTAGTTCACCTGATTTATTTTTGCAGTGCCGTCAGCGTTGTCATTGCACGTCTTTTCCGTGAGGGTCAGTTAGGGCTCAGGTTAACCTTCGCCACACGTATGGGGGTCAAATCGACCCCCAGGGGTATATTTTCATCTGTAACTTTCTAAAATGTGGGCACCAAAAAGTTTCCTTTGGTGACTTTTCCTAAAAATTCCTCCTTGTCAAAATGGTATGAGTGACGTCATACGTTGACGCTTAGTTCTGACGCTGTGACGTCATTTTGGTGAGATCTTAGAGTGAAATTCATGTCCATATCATTAGTGTCCATACAATGAGGTGTATCTCTGCTTCTACGCAAGGTATTTTGAAGATTATTATTTTTGTTTCCAATGTTTTAGGGGTCAGGGAATCCACTCCAGCTACTGACAAATGCCTGACCTTGACGGAAGACCTTGAAATTCAAGGTCACATGATTTTTTACATGACCATACCTATCTCTGCTACTATACCTGTTAGAACAACGAAGTTTTTTGTTTTCTATGGTTATTTGGTACAAGGAACTCAACAAAATATAAACAAACAAAAATGGCTGTTCCAGTTCAGATAGGTAAGGTCACGTGCATAATCACGTGGCCTTGAATTTCTGAAAACAAATATTCAAAATAGCATGCGAAGAAACAGAGATACACCTGAAAAATCATGTGACCTTGAATTTCAAGGTCATCCGTGAAGGTCACGCATTTTGCAGTAGCTGCAATGAATTCCCTGACCCATAAAACATTAGAAACGAAACAGAAATTATCAAATTCCATGCCCAGGAACAGGTATACCTTGGGGGTCATTTGGACCCCCAAGCATAGAAGACGTAGTTTTTTTGGTCGCGTATGGCGAAGGTTAAGCATCGTGAGGGTCGGTTAGGGTTAGTGTTAGGGTTAGTTTAGCCATTAGAAACTCTGGTGGATTCATGGCAAAAGACACTGTGTATTTTTTTAAAAATAAATCAGGTGAATTAACCCATAAGTACCGGGACATGTAATCAGAGTGCTGATGTATGGCTCCGAGTCTAGTGCTGGTGTCTGGGGAGAGAGGCCGAAAGGAGAATCCTGGTGACGGAGTTGAGCAGGGAGAACCAGATGCAAGGATATGATTGGCAACGAGGTGACACGGAAGGAGCTGGGATAGGATGAAATATTGATAGGCCTACATAAGTTTAGAAAAAGAAGACTGACGTGGTTTGGACATGCGACGAGAATGGAGGAAAAGAGATTACCAGCACGCGTATTGTATTGCCCTGTGGAGGCAAAACGAAGCCGGGGACGACAAGCGAAGACATGGATGGACAACCCACGTCAATATCTGGAAGAAATGAATATGGACATGAAAACAGCCGTGGATACCATCAGAGAAAGAAAGAACTGGAGGAGTCGAGTACTGTAACAGGCCTCATCGTCGGCATGCGCCTGATGGAGGAGAAAAAAAGTACCATTACCAAGTCTGGAAGAAGGATGAAAGCTGCCATGGGAACCTTTAGAAAGTCGTTCACTGTTCAGCGACGTCTATTGATAACTGGTCAAAAGATGGCTGCGCTAGCAAAGAAAACAAAAACAACTTCAACAATCACTATTTACACCACAAAAATTAGTGCTACAACCACTACAACTGTCATTGCTATAACCACTATGACTAAGTCATTACTGACACCGTTATAAGAAGAAACCGCGACATGCTAATCGTTGGGATAGATGTTTCATGATGGCTGCAGCGTTGTTAAGCAGAAGTTGCCAATAGAAATAGAAATAGAAACAAGATGATGAAAGATTGACATAATCAAATATTTAAAGTCAATTACAGATGTCGCGTTAACCATTGATTCGATACATGTATTAGTGTGCTCGACTTAAACACCTTTACCACGTAATTTTTGAAGATATAAATACTAATATTGAAAAATCCTAAGTTACTCCTGTGATGCCGAAGCAATTCAGTCATCTATTCAGTCGCTTATTCAAAATTGTCTGACATTGGGTAGTTCTAATAAAAAAATTTTTTATAAAGTGGAGGGTCGAGCGGATAGTTGACTTTGTGAGTCTGAAATAGGGTCGCTAAACCACGCTATACGACTACCCTATAACTTTGTGGTGTCAGTCCGAATCATAGGATGAGGAAGGGGGCGTTTCAAACAATCGTTTTCATGACGCAGTGGTCATTAAAAGTACTAAAACTATTTAAAAGAATCGTTTTCACAAGCATGACCAGTTTCAGCGCAATGTAATAAGATGAAAACGACTATGAAAACCACAAGAGAACGGTAAAGGTAAAAACTTCCGCCACGGGTTGCACTCTGCCAGTGCCAGTCCCAAGTCTGGAAAGAGGAGGAGGGCGTCGCTAATGGCTTTTGTTACCACACAGTGACGCTAAACTGCAACTTCCACCATAAAGTCAACTAAAATAATAATGGTCTTAAACACCCATCAAACATGTCATCTTCTAATCAAATTAATGCTTACAGCGCAATAATTGCTTATAAAGTGCTGTAATATGACAAGCAAATTTCTGTCCAGGGTAACGGCCTCTGTTGTCATAGACCCTGGTCAAAACGGATCCATCCACTTTCATCAAATTACCCCCAATCGAATGATAATGGCTTTTCAATTAATACTTCTAACTGTACAGAAGTGCTTCTACAACTGCACGAATCCATTTATAACTGCACATTTTGAGTAGAAGTGCATGCTAAAAAAAAGCCATGTTGGTCAATAATGATCTTGGTGGTAGAGTAAGCTTACAGTTTTTCACGCTAGGTCAATGTTAAGAAATGTAGAGAGGACTTAGACGAGAGGTAGAAGTTGATGTGGGGTATGCTCAGTTGATCGGAGCAGGAAGATAGGACGGCGAGGGAGAAGACTGGCCACACGCCCTGACATGACGAGATCAAGAAAATTAAATCGTTGACACTTCATTCAAATGGTTACTGTCAAATTGAACACATGGACTGGCTTCAAAATGGTTGAACGTTAACCACCAACAACCACATTAGCAATAGAAGTACTAGTATTAGCAGTATAGTAGCAGCAGTAGTACTAGCAGCACCATTAGTAATGGTAGTTGTTGCAGCCGTGGTGTTTACTGGTCAGCTCAATTATACTCTAAGGTATGCTACTTATAGGCTGGTTAAGGTGTACTAAAATAGGAGGGCGATCAACGAAAACTAACCAACATAATTACTTTTTTATATATTCAATTTGATAATTAAAGAAGTGGCAGATGATCGACCTTCGCAAACAGAAACATGTTAAAATAAATAATATCATAATCATAATATTATCGTGATTGACTGTTCGTCTTAACACCTTTTTGAGGTTGTGTAACTACGCTATAAATACTGGGCGTGCGTTAAATTTTGTTGATGCTATTATCAGTTAACGATTTGCTGTTAAGCAATGGTCACAAAAGGCATTGAACAATAATATTATATCATGGCTAAGTTTGCTGTTAAACAACGAACAATGATAATATTGTTATGACAATGTTATATATTGTATCTCGGACTTTATGAATTCATTGTTACTGTACTATATAATGTATAAATTTGTCGTCAACGGCCTTTGATGCCATACGACGACGTTAAACTTTGGTGAAATAAATAAATTGCCGATCAAATTTCTGTCTAGGGTAACGGCCTCTGTTGTCATAGACCCTGTTCAAATCGAATCCATCCAATTGCTGAGTAGAACAAAATGGCTATAATTATAATTATATTCCGACGGTCAAATACAATTGAAAGCTCAGCGCTCGCACAACTTACACACCTTTACAATATGTTTTCATAAAACTATAAAAAAGATGAAGTTCGCTTTGTCACTTAGTCTGGTTTCCGTTTATTGTAGGAAGACTAAGGTCGACGATTATTGTTAAATGACCTGCATGATCATCGATCACAACTCCTCCCCCATTGATAAAAAACCCAAAGAGATGGGATGCCTAACATTGGACAGTGCTTGTTTGAAACCGAAATAAAGGAGGAGGAGGAGAAGGAGGAGGAGGAGGAGGAGGAGGAGGAGGAGGAGCAGGAGCAGGAGCAGGAGGAGAAGAAGGAGGAGGAAGAGAAGGAGGAGGAGGAGGAGGAGGAGGAGGAGGAGGAGGAGAAGTAGGAGGAGGAGGACGAAGCTAATAACATCGATAATTCAGAATAATGTTAATAATAAGAAACTACAACTAAGGTACATTGTATAATAGACATACTGCTTCTCCGATCACATTGATCTGAGTAATTTTCAAGCAGCGTCTTTAAACACAAGTCACACGGACCTGCATGACCACTTCCAATTAAATATAATATTATGTTGATTAAAAGAATATTAGGTAACGAGAGATTCCTATTCAAAAGTAGAATACAATCTTCATGGTAAGATAACTTCGCCTGCTGAAAAAGAGATATAACTCGAAGTCCTATTTATAAATCAGTGAAAGTAAAAATTAATGATACATGAAGTTCCAAGTTGAGATCGAAGTACGGTTCAATGCGAAACCACAAATTCATTGGCCCTCCCGAAAATGATAGATTGATCAATAAAATCAAAGCTCTCTAATGTAAATGATTTGACTTTTTATATCCATTTAAAAATATTGTTCAACGTTCTGGTCGCCATCTTTCTTTTTTTTCTCCATGCAACCGACAAACAGAGATGTTTGCGTTCTACATGATGAAAATAGTTTATATTAAAGACTAGGCACTTAACTTTGCATTAGTGCCTGTGTTCGTTATTACCATTAAGTAACACATTTTCACAACGTATAAAAGGTATTTAAGACATGCATAATTATTATTTGTAATCTATAATTAGGAACACAACTGCTGTGAAATAACGCCAATCATCGTCGAAATGACGGCGTCGTTGAGTAAAATTTACTTAACGACACCGTCATTTCGACGATGATTGGCATATAAATATTTCCTCATTTTAATTAACGTAGATACCACAAATTTGATCGTTTGAAATTATTTCCTCCACGGTTTTCATATTATTCTTACTGATGAGACAGACAGAATGTTGGGCCCAACGGTAGAGTGACGTGGTGTGGTACGGTTGGATGCACTGCGTGTATCTGTGTGTTGTATATTAATCTAAACCAGGAATTTCTCCTCCTATGGTCATGGCTGGGAAGGGCCGCTGCCTTGGTGCCGCACCCACATGCAGCTTGGCGGCATACAAGTTCACACGTTGCATACAAAATATACAACAACACAAGTATAGCGATACAACATATATCTGTACATACAGAGATGTACAATAATATGTGCACACAGATACTGTGCGTTGATACTTGTACACGGTTGGTAAACCGTAGAACACGAAGCCACGAGGCCTCGCTGTATATCCTCTGATATAGTCTCCTTGGCACTGTACGAGCATCCAACGCGTCTCAAGCGCTAGTCTCCTAGCGCCGGATGGTGATAGTCACCATTGGCGTTTAGCTGTCCATGTTTTCCGTGCTCTAAAACACTCTGGTTGATTGGTTATTTGAAGAAGTAGACAAGGTTAGTGATGTAACAAGACAAGAAAGACACTGTTATCCAGTCAGTCACTGTCGTTGTGCCCTCGCTAGACCAACTTGACCAGAGTTGGTCTGTTGTGGGCCAGACCGTAGAAGCCAAATGTATCGGAAAAGACTCCAATAGAATAAAGAACCGTAATAAAACAGTTGTTTATAAATACTGGAATGGATTCTAATGGATCAGACAACTTTAGTGCAACGAAAGTGGTTGAATGGTTGGTGCTTGTGTGGATGAAGCGCGTCTTTATATAAACGACGAGAGAATGTCGCGGAATCTGATTGGCCACTGCTTTTCTTTTACGTCTGACCTTAACACGACACTGCAATGTGGCCTCACAAATCACGCATGTATTAGACATGCCTACATTACTTACTTACTTACTTAGAATTTAGTTCTTCCTGTGCATGTATGCACATCTGGCGACTTACAGCAAGTGACGTCATACATAATTATTTATGAATGACGTCATAATTGCATGACTATCACAATGACGCCGTGTTGTTTAAATAATATTATAGGACGCTAGTTCATTTGACGTGACCATCGATTATGTATTTGCGTTTTTTGTTCCATGCGCAGACGTCGTTATAAAAGCTTCTAAGAAGTATACCGATTCAGAAGTAAGTACACGCTAAACGTTTCATTTCATGTGTTTCACTGAGTGCAGTATAGCTCCTTTTTTCTTGCTTTTGCAAAAACATGTCCGAAGGCAAGGCAGGAAAGTCAATGGATGAACATGGAAGGCATAGTAAGAGAAATTAAGGCTATATAAGGCACCATAGGTAATGGAATAAAAAAAAAAGATGGGATGTGAAAAGAAAGGCAAGGAGTGTATTATAGAGGCAAGAGAAGGCAAGCAAAGCAATGCAAGAAACTGACGAGAAGAAAGGATGAGATAGGTGAAGGCTTCGATGGAATGGGAGTAAGATTATGCAGTGAAAAAGACATTAGGGTAGAGCGAGATGATTTGATAAAGTTATTATAGAAAAGGAGTTGAGAAGGTAAAGGTCTAATAAATTGTCTATCGTGATGTTTTCAATGTTATATTATTGTTGGATAAAAAATGCAACATCGGAATTAAAATATCCGCCAGAACAGTTAATTGTAATCTTTAATATCACGAGACAGCGTTCTTAAAAAGATACCATATCATCAACTGAAGCAATGTAAATAGTATATCGGACTCGAGTATAAGGTGAAGATAGGCTTTGTTTGCTACAAGAATATTAAGCACAGTTGCACACACAATATTGGATGTTAAAGTAATCGTATTCGACACCTCTAAAACTTATTTTAGAAAACTATAAATAAAGCATATAGACATTTGTTCGCTAGTTTTAAGATCCAGTGAGGACTTGGCACTTTTGTGGTAAAATCAAAGCTAAAAAGCCTTGACGGCAATAAAATGGTGATTAAGAAAGGAAAAAGTGTCGACCATTGGGTATGTATGCATGTGCACGTGTTATAGCGCCATTTCAAGCTCTCACTACTCAGAGGCGCTCCCGAATGCAGAGCGGACACTGCATCGGAGTTTCACGACGATGCGCTGAAGAATTGTGAGTGAAGGACTTGCCCAAGGTCCTTACGTGGTGAGGTGGATTCGAACCTCGAACCCTCCGGCTCCAAGGCAACGACACCACCACTATACCACCGCGTGCACCCCGGAAAGTATGCCTAGTTCTAGTCCAAAGGCTCGAATAAGTTGAAGGGCGATGATAAGGACTCTGTGTTAGTTGTCTGGATGAATAAAGAACAGGGCTGGGGATTCACATTCTCGCCAGAACATTTAGTTATCAGGAAACAGAGTTCTTAATCGGATACCACATCAACCGAGGCAGATATAATAATTATTTATTATACCGGTCTCGAAAATAATGTAAAGACAGGTTTTGTTAGCTACAAGAAAATTATGTAATTAAACATTTGATATTAATATACACGTATTCGACACCTTTAAAACCGATTCTACCAAAATTATAAATTCAGAAAAGTCAAAGATCGCTAGATCTTGTCTAGACGAAGCAATTCAATGGTAAAAATCGACGTCAACAACCCTTGACGGCATTAAAATGAAGCATACAATTGTAAGAATGATAATTTTATTATAATTTATTGTCATCGGAATCGAGAATAATGTAAAGACAGGTTTTGTCAACTACAATTAATATGACTGTCACTAAATATTTGATAATAAGGTACTCGAATTCGACACCTCTTACAATTATTTTCACAACACTATAAATAACGCATAAACACTTGTGCAATTTGATATCCAATGTTACATCGTAGCCTACTCCTATGGTAAGATCGGCGCTAACTTTGGCGATCACAAATGGTGACTGACAACTGGCAAATTGTTCTTATTCGACACCTTCAAAAATTCATTCATCGACAATATAAATTTATCACAAGCATTTCTTCCCTAGATTACAAACTCTCAACAAATTTTATTCATACAGTAAGATCGGCGCCTTGGAGGCCACAAAACTGTGACTAACAACGGAGAACTGCCTACCATAGGCTCGAATAAGTCGGAGGGCGACGCTGAGGACAGAAATTTCTGCGACAACTGCGTACATTATCCAACTCGATTATGACGAAAACACCGACCGCTCACTGTCAGTGAATAGACAGCACCGATAACGACAACAACAACAACAACGACAACAACAACGCGGCCATACCACTAAATCATCCAGGTTATCGCCATTCCGTTGTGGCATAGAGTCGCCAAGGAGTCGACGAGAGATCGAGGCGCAACATAAATATTACTTATAGATGGATGTTTCCATGGCTTCATCGTATTCCATTTCATCTCACTTTCTCTTCTTCAACAGTTATCATTATACTCTACTTTAGTTGTCTGAATGCTAGCAATGCAATGTCGGGATTAAAATATCCGCCAGAACAGTTAATTATAATGGCTATTAAAATGAAACAGCGTTCTTAAACGGATACCATAATTTTATCATCACCTGAAGCAATGTAAATAGTATATCGGACTCGAGTATAAGCCGTAAAGATAGGCTCTGTATGCTACAACATGCACAGTTACACACGCAAACATCGGATAATAAAGAACACGTATTTGACACCTGTAAAACTGATCCTTCTAAAACTATAAATAAAGAATAGACATAAATTTAGTTCGCTAGATCTAGTGGGGACTTTGTACTTGTGTGGTAAAATCGAAGCTAACAAGCCTTGACGCTAATAAAAAGGTGATTAGAAAGGAAAGAGTGTCGAACATTGGGTATGTATGCAAGTGCACTTGATATAGAACCCCTTCCAGCTCTCACTACTCAGAGGCGCTCCCGAATGCAGAGCGGACACTGCATCGGAGTTTCACGCCGAAGCGCTGAGCAATTGTGAGTGAAGGTGGATTCGAACCTCGAACCTTCCGGCTCCAAGGCAACGACACCACCACTACATCACCGCACCCCACAAAGTAGGCCTAGTTCTAGTCCGAAGGCTGGAATAAGTTGAAGAGCGATGCTGAGGACTCTTTGTTAGTTGTCTGGATTAAAAAGAGAACAAGGCTGGGGATTCACCCCCAGATCAGTCAATTGTCAAGAAACAGAGTTATTAAACAGATACCACATCAACTGGTGCAGATATAATAATTATTTATTTATTATATCAGACTGGAGAATAATGTAGAGATAGGTTTTTGTCTTTTACAAAATTAAATTAAACTTTTCATAAAAAGGTACTCGTATTGGACACCTTTAAAACTGATTATTATAAAATTATAAATTAAGAACATGCAAAGTTGGCTGAATCTAGTCAAAACTTCCACTTCAATGGTAAAATCGACTCCAACAACACTTAACGGACATAAAATGGACACCACATCAACTCAAGTAAATAAGAATAATTATATAATTATAGTTTATTATATCGGACTCAAGAATAATGTAAAGACAGGTTTTGTCACCTACAATATGTCACTAAACATTGAATAAATAATAAGTTATATACTCGAATTCAACACCTCGACAATTTATTCTTAACACACCATAAATTCCGTGTGAACACTTGTGTCATTGAATATCACATGACCAATCAAACGTGTTAATCATTAATGTTAATGCTATTATTCTGTTTTGTTTGTTTTGTCTTGATCAATGTGCAACGGTTGTTGCCTTAATAAACGGTATTTGATTTGATTTGATTTGATTTGATTTGATTTACGTTAAGATCGGCGCCAACTTTAGACAATGTCATCACAAAATGGTGACTGACAACCGAGAGAAATGGGAAAATGTCGCGTTGCAAGGAATAATAAATTGTTCTTATTCGACACCTTCAAAACTTAATCATCCACAATATAAATACATCACACGCATTCGTTCGATATAATGTCACACCCACCGATATCATGCGCCACTCCCACCCAAAATTATTCAAACGGTTAAAATCGACACCGACAGCACTTCCATAGGTTGTCACGACAACTGGTTCACCGACAACTGGTTCAACGACAACTGGTCCACGGACAATTCGTTCACCGACAACTGGTTCACGACAATATTATTGGCTCACCGGCAAATGGTGAATCTAAAATGGATGACGGTTGCTTATAGGTGAAATAGAAGCTGGATTGACAAAAATAACTATTGAGAAATGGAAGCCGGATTAATTATAAAGGGCTTGAAAAATGGAAGCTGGATGCATGTTAAAATACATGAATGAAAATCATCAATCCAGCTTCCATTTATCAAGCATTCTATTCATTAATCCAGCCTCTACTTCAGATATAAAACTACCATTATCCAGCTTCCATTTCACCGGCGTTTTTTACCAATCCAGTTCCAGTTTAAACAACAACATTTTCATCAATTCAGCTCCAGTTTAAGCATGAACACTTTAACCAGTCCAGCTTCAATTTCAGCATGAATATTTTCATCAATCCAGCTCCAGTTTGAGCAAGAATATTTTCATCAATCCAGCTCCAATAATATTGTCGTGTAACATTTGTCGTGAACCAGCTGTCGGTGAACGAATTGTCCGTGAACCAGTTGTCGTTGAACCAGTTGTCGTGGAACCCTTCCATAGAGGCCACAAAACTGTGACTAACCACGGAGAACTGCTTACCATCGGGTAGCGCCAGTCCGAAGACTCGAATAAGTCGGAGGGCAACACTGAAGACAGAAATTTCTGCTACAACTGCGTCCCTCATCCAGCTCGACCATGATGAAAACACCGACCGCTCAATGTCAGTGGATTGACAGCACCGATGACAACGATAACAACAACAACAACAACAACAACAACAAAAATAAAAACAAAGCAGCCATACCACTAAATCCTCCAGGTTATCACCAATCCGGTGATGACAACCAAATGGTTTCAACATTAGATATTGTTGACAAACTCGACGACAAAAGAAACAGAAATGTTTGTCCTACCGAATATCTGAAGTCGAGTGACGTTCGCTCCGGTCCAGTGATTCGTCAGAACGCGGTTACGGTTAACGTTAATTAATTGCATTAATTTACCACAATTAATGCAACTAACCATGTTCAAGAAGTCTAGGTTACGAATTTCATTGACGACTCAGATTGTGGCAGAGCGTTGCCAGAATTCAAAGAGAGAGGCGCTACATAAATATTATTTTGCAGATGGGTGTTCCCATGACTTCGTTGTCAATATTCCATTTCATATCAATTTCTGTTTTTCAACAGTTATACTTATTCATTCATTCATTCATTCATTCATTCATTCATTCATTCGTTCGTTCGTTCATTCATTCATTCATTCATTCATTCATATATTCGTTAATTTATTTATTTATTTATTCAATCAATTATTCATTCGGATATTTATAATAGTACTTCTTCGAGTAGAAATACTACTCAAAGGCGCTCCCAACTCCAACGCGCTCAAAAAGTATAGTTTTAAGTTTAGTAAGGTACGATCCTGGTAGAGTCCTAGGGTGTTGCTTAGCTCAAAAGAAATAGCATTCCAGACCACCGGGCCAACCACATATATTTACTCTACTTTATACTCTATTTTCAGTTGTCTGAATGATAGCAATGCAGTGTCGGGATTAAAATATCCGTCAGAACAGTTACCGTAATTATAATAGTTATTATCATGAAACAGCGTTATTACGCGGATACCACATCATCAACTGAAGCAATGTAAATATAGTATATCGGACTCGAGTATTATAAGGTAATGATATTATCTGCATGCTACAAGAATAGTTGCACATACAAACATAGGATAATAAAGAACTCGGATTTAACACCTGTAAAACTGATCCTTCCAAGACTATAAATAAAGAATAGACATTTGTTCGCTAGATCCATTTGGAACTCTTTATTTCTGTGGTAAAATATACGCCATCAAGCCGTGACGGCAAATTAATGGTGATTAACCCTCGGGCTACCAGGGGGGGGGGGTGGTATCCATCCCCCCCCTAGGTTTTTCCCAAATCAAACTTTTTTCGCTAGGAATAAAATTTTGACGTTTTAGGTAGCTGTAGAGGATTCATTTGCACACATTTTGAGCTAAAATGTGTGATGATATACCATACCATTCAAAAGTTATACCCGATATACCCGAGGCACCAGGGGGGGTGGATACCACACCCCTTAGATTGTCGGCTGTATCTTATCCGTCCTTTGACATGAAGAGACACCAATTACACCATTCTGTAGAGGGAATGTGGGGCTACATTTTGGTGGTCACGGAGTTGTCTTTTGACAACCGGAAGTGCTCAAAATAAATTAAAATATAAATAAAGGTGTTTTATTTTCATAAACTTTTCATGTTTTTCCTATTAAAAATTATTCATAATTTATTTTTTAAGAGAAATAAATTATGTCATTCTATAGAGTGCATTTAGGGCTATTTATTGATACCAATTATTTTGACATTTGATGACCGGAAGTGCTCAAAATAAATTTAAATGTGTGAAAATGTTGGGTTTTTTTACAACGCAAACCGATAAGTCTGCGTAAACGTTTTTCAGCATGTTTTACATGTTTTTTCTCGTTTTATTGTAACTAAAACTAACTTATTACTAGTTTTTATAGTTGAAAATTGGACTTTATTATATGTAAACTATTTTTAATTAAAAAAATTATGTTAAAACACACAGAATCTAATATTTTGCTTATGCGAAAGTATACATTTTGTGGAATCGACGGGTGCCTACGATAAAAAATTCATAACTTCGGGGTGCTTTCATATATTTTAAACCTAAATATACCATTTTGTGCAGAAATGAATGTTGAATCCATAGGTGTATTACAAGTTATGATATCTCAAACCAAACCCAAAATCCAGAGGGGGTGGTAACCACCCCCTCCTTGGTAGTCAGTGTTACAAAAATAGCGTGGTAGCCTGAGGGTTAAGAAAGGGAAAAGTGTCGACCATTGGGTATGTATGTATGTGCACTTGTTATAGCGCCAATTCAAGCTCTCGCTACACAGAGGCGCTCCCGAATGCAGAGCGGACACTGCATCGGAGTTTCACGCTGAAGCGCTGAGCAATTGTGAGTGAAGGTGGATTCGAACCTCGAACCTTCCGGCTCTACGGCAACGACGCCCCCACTGCACCACCTCACCCAACCAAGTATGCCTAGTTCTAGTCCGAAGGCTGGAACAAGTTGAAGGGCGATGCTGAGGACTCTATGTTAGTTGTCGGGATTAAAAACGGATAAGGTTGTCGTGGTTATATTAAATGATTATCAAATTAAACACTTGCTATGCATGTATAATTATTAATTATAGGTAGAAGTTAAGCTAGGCAATTTAATTGGCGAGTTTAGGTAATATGTGTGGCAACATATAAAATGTTTATGCATAAAACTAATGACTGCAGCAAAGCGCGTTAACGAGTGGTCAAGGTTACCATGCCAACAAAGGACGCTAAGCTTATTCGTGATTGGAGCAAACTGGAAACGAATGACGTGACGAGTTAAAAATGACGTCAGCGAAGTGGACGTTGAGTTTTTGACTCTCTACAGGTATATCTGGAAAAGATGGTTGGTTCGCTGCGGTGATCCATCTAAAGTTGTGATTTCCAGAGTAGAGACGAAGGTAATTGAACTGTTCGGACTATCAACCGACAGTTCAAAGTATTGTGCATTAGGTGCAACGAAATTTGAATGAGAAATTTGCGTTGGCACTTAGTAATCATCGTGTGAAGAGTGAGACGCTTGCGAAGATAACGAACTCTTAGGCAACAGTCTGAAGAGTCGGGTAATTTGAATCGGCTAGCGAACAGCTGATCGGCGTGTGAAGTACGACGGACGTTTGGTCAACTGGAGAAGAGCTGTGAGGTGAATGCGACGATTCATCTTGTGTGCAACTGATTCACGGCAAGATACGAGTAAGGCGATTGGTGTAGTCACTTCCATGACTGCATATTCAACCGTCTGATCAACATTCTTGACTGCGAAGAATTGGACGACGGAGAGAAGCCGAAGACATTCGAGTTTCATACAACTCGACAGATAAGCGCAAATATAATATTTCCTAAGTAACTCGCCACACTAGGTAAATAGGATTGTTATTTGTTTGTGCATTTGAAGGATATTGAATAACTTTATATTATATATATTTCATAAGAACTGGGAGTTTGTTGAATTTGGAAGAATTTCTTGAGTAAGTTAAACCCAACCGATCAACCACTAGGATAAAAAAAGTGCCCTTTAACACGGGATACGACAGTTATGGGGTCCTACGTTCCGGAATATTAAAACTGGATTTTTAACTAACACTCGAAATATCAACGAACAATAATGTCAAGTATTGAAAATGTATAGTTTAAAAGTTATCGCTTTTGCGATTGCGAAAGAACGACTTTATTAATAAGCGTTTACTCGATGCGAATTGTTTAGTAAAGGTTAAGGTCAAGCATACGATTAACCTCGCGTAACCATAGAGTACGCATTTCGAGAGGGAACATTTTATTAATCTTATTTAAGATTATCTTTGGAAGAATTTAATTCTTGTATTATAGCGAAAGCTATTAGAAATACTTGTTAACTGAGTAAACAAGTAAGTAGACCATGTCATTTGGAGAACATGAACAGTGGGTTAAACTCGCTAAAGAGATGGGAATGGAAGGTGATGAGTTGAAGACGTTTGTGCGTGATAGACAGCAGGAAGCAAGAGACGACAGACTGCGTGAACGAGAAGATCGAAAGCTTAACCCTAATCCGAACAAGGGGGGGTCTGGCCAGACCCCCCTTCATATATTTGGTGCATAACTTTTTTTAAAGTGATAGTTTCTAATATTGCTTTTATGACTTTGTTCCTATATGGATGAGCTACAATTAGCACATCTAAGCGACCAAATCGGTTGAGTGATAAGGAGATACTGAAGATAATACTGACGGATACTGTATAATGTTGACAGTTTCGAGAATAAGAGCAATAACAAAGAATGTGAACACAGTGAACGTGAAAAGATACCAATACCTGAATAACAATCTTCAGGTGTTTCTTATGATAAAAACAGTGTGGAAATTGAAGATGATGATGAACATGATGATGAGACTGAACTTAATATTGAAGATGATGATGACGAAACTGTTGATACTGATGAAGCCAAGACCTGAATACAAGTAAAGATCCGGATATGTTTGGCAGACAAATGCATTGCCAAAATGATGTGCTCTGTTGCACAATGTAGTAATCAAAAAATGTGGAATAAAAGAATACGGACACATTATATGAGAATATTCAAGATAGTTTGACAGTTTCCTAACCAATGAGATGAGAGACATCATCATTCGACATACAAACCCGGACTATGACACATGCTTACAATTTAGGTGAAGGCATATTCCATTAATTTTTTGATAGATATTTTATATAAAACAGTCATACTGACTTTGAATTTAAAAGCATTTAATACTAATATTACTAGAATTATGATTTCTTTATTTGATTTTCCAAATTTTATAGATAGACAGTTATTGAGTCCATGAAACAGGTCTGACAAACCGTCGCAATTAATGTTACTAAACATGTAGTGGGGTCTAGTCTAAAATTCATCATAAAAACGATTTATGTTGCATAGAGAGACTAATACATTGTTGTTTTTAGTCATTCTGACATCATCCTACAAAATTGGCATATAAAAAACACTATTACTTATGAATAACCTACATTTAAACGAGGGGTCTGGCCAGACCCCCCGTTGTTCAAATTAAGTTGGATTTTCGCTTGTTCGGATGAGGGTTAAAGATGAGGCAGCGGCTGAAAGAGATAGACTAGCCAGAGCACAAGAATTAGAGTTAGCAAAAATAGCGGATGCTAGGCTTGAACGAGAACGAGAAGCGAACGACGCCAGACTGGAACGGGAAAGTCGTGCGAATGAGACAAGACTTGAACGAGAACGTGAAGCAGCCGAATGTCAAGCTAGGAGAAATATGGATCTTGAAGTCAAGAAGCTTGAGTGTGAATTGAGGATGAGAGAAATTGATTCTAGAAATAATCAGAATAATGGTGAAGCCACATTCACAATGGTTGGCGATGGTTCATACCAAAGAAACAATAACCATAACAGAGGAATGAAAGATATCAAGTTCCCTGTATTCAATGAGAATAAAGATTGCTTGGATGCATATTTTATTCAGATTTGAAAGGACATGCACGGCATACGAGATAGCAACAGAAAATTGGTCTCTGATGCTAGCCAAGCATCTCGAAGGAAAAGCATTAGAGGTATATCAAAGAATGTCATCTGAGGAGACACAAGATTACGAGTGTTTGAAAAGACATCTGTTAAAAAGGTTTCAATTAACAGAGGGTGGATATCGTAACAAATTTAAGATGAGTAAAATGGAGTCAGGTGAAACACCTACAGATTTTGTGCATAGATTGAGGAGATATATGCAGCAGTGGTTACTTCAAGCTGGATTCGAGAAAACCTACGAAGGAATGGAGAACTTATTATTAAGAGATCAGTTCTACCTTACGTGTAGCAATGAACTTAAGATGTTCCTCAAAGAAAGAGGCAAGATGAGTCTAGAGGACACCTTGAACTGTGCCGAGTCTTATATCGAGGCGCACGGATATAAATACACAGAAAGTAATCTAAGGCCTCCAGTGAAGTTCAGTAATGAAAGACCGAATGTGAAACCATTCGACGATAAATCTAGAGAGAGATTTAATGGACACATAAGTAGAGGACGAAGAGACATGAAGCAGAACAGGGAGATGAGTCATAATGGAAATGCGAATAGAGGATTTAGTAGAGAAAGAGAACAGGCGGCTGAGCATAAGATAACTTGTTTCTCATGTGGCCGAATCGGACACAAATCTTATGCTTGTTTACACAAACAAAAAGGGGTTGTTAAACATACTGCGGCGGCTATACAAGTATATGAGAATAGGGCGTACAAGATAGCGCAAGCAAATGAAGAGTTGAAACTAAATGAAGTTGAAAAAGAGGAAGAACGTAAAAAGGAATTACCGGTACAGTTGGCAGCAAGTACAATGGTTACTGATCGGAGAGATGATGGCGATGACCTAGAGAATAAAAACGAAGGTCAGCTAAAGGTGAATGGTGTGATTACCAGTTGTCTATATGATTCTGGATCAAGCACATGTATTGTCAAGAGATCACTGGTAAATGATGCTGATTTCACGAGAAAAGAAACACAGTGCATATTAGTCGATGGGACATTGAGAAATTTACCGACAGCAAAGATTAATATTGAAAGTGAGTATTTTACAGGAAACGTTGAAGCAATGGTTATGGAAGAACCGGTGAAACCAGTAATAATTGGTAGGGTGAAGGGACTGAAATATCTGGTAGTAAAAGAAACTACAGATAACATGACAAACTGTGATCGGAGTGATACAGATGATAACGAGAATAGAGAGGATAGATTAAAAAAGATTCAGAAGTCTTTAAGTGTTGAGTCACAAGGACGAAGTGACAAAAAGAAAGTTCATTTTGCGAGTGAAGTCACAAGTGAATTAAACGATGACGTAACGGATGATGTCATAGAGAAAGATGAGTGGCAGACGACAGCAGCAGTTGAAACTAGAGCGGAATCAAAGAAAGTAACAAAATACAAACAGTTGAAAGTTGCTGAGATGTCAGATTTAAATGTGTCAACAACAGAAATTAAAGAATTACAAAGCAAAGATGAGACTTTGAAGACGTTTTGGGACAAAGCAATTGATTGGAGTGGTAATGATAGTGTAGAGGAAAAAGTTATTTATGTGAAGAAGAACGGGTTGTTGTATAGAAGGTTCAAACAAGTATCGAAGGATGATGCGAAGTGGCAGTTAATGGTCCCGAAGGAACTTAGAAATAAAGTGTTAGCCGTGGCCCATAACTCGCTATTGTCAGCACATCTGGGTATGAAGAAAACTGAGGATAAAATTGTAAATGAATTCCATTGGCCATCGATAGGACAAGATATTAAAAGGTATGTTCTGAGTTGCGATGTATGCAAAAAGTCGGTGGACAAAAAGGTAAAATACCGGGCGCCGATGGGACATCTTCCAGTACTTGATGTGCCATTCAAACATGTCTGTGTTGACATTATCGGAGTGATAGAGCCGATGTCAACAAGAGGTTATCGTTATATATTAACGATCATTGATTTAAGTACTCGATATCCGGAAGCGATTCCACTTAAAGGAATAACTACAGAGGAGGTAGCGGAAGCCTTGTTCAATTTTTATTGTCGCATGGGAGTTCCTCAGAAAATCCATACTGACAGAGGGAGCCAGTTCACTTCAGAATTGATGGCTGAGGTTAACAAGATGTTGTTAATCAAGCACACTTTCACTAGCCCTTACCACGCTATGGGAAATGGATGTGTGGAGAGACTCAATGGAACAATTAAAGCAACGTTGAGGAAGTTAATAGGAGAGCAGGTCAAGGAATGGGACAGGTTCCTAGCACCGTTGCTATTCGCGTTACGAGACACTGTACACGAAAGTCATGGGTTCACACCTTTTGAGTTGATTTTTGGAAGGTCATGCAGAGGACCAGTACAGATATTAAAGGAACTCTGGACAAATGAGAAAGTGGAAGATGAGGTAAAAGATGTTTGTACATACATGACCGATTTGAGAGAAAGAATAGAAGAAACATGTGATATGGCACAGAAGGCCATACATAAAGCAAATGAGAAGAACAAGAAATATTATGACAAGAAAGCACGTTACAGAGAGTTGAAGATAGGAGATAAAGTTTTATTACTGTTGCCCAGTTGTAACAATAAGATGCTTGTAAAATGGCAAGGACCATTTGTGGTCAGAGGCAAAATAGGAGATTATGATTACAATGTGGAAATTGATGGTGGAAGACTCAAAACATATCACATCAATATACTAAAGAAGTACTACGAGAGAAATGGAGAAGGTAATGATGTAGAAACGTCAGCATACATATCTGCGATAGTACATGATGGTAAAGATGGTGAAGATGAAGAGGAAGAGATATTGAGCTTATATGTAAGTAAACAAACGGAGACTTACAAAGATGTAGATATCAATCCTGAAATGAATGAAAAACAGAAAAGAGAATTGGAAAAACTACTGAAAGAATATGAGGACATATTCAGTGATAAACCAGGAAGGACAGATATGGTTAAGCATGAGATTCATCTGACGAGTGATGAGCCAATTCGATTACGAGCTTATCCAACGCCATATCATCTCCAAGAGGAGATAAACAAGGAATTAAAGACGATGCTAGATAATGGAATTATAGAAAGATCGGAAGCAGCGTATGCAGCGCCGCTTGTAGTTGTTAAAAAGGCAGATGGAAGCAACAGGCTTTGCTGTAATTATAAACAACTCAACAAAGTGACAGTATTCGATCCAGAACCAATGATGTCGAATGAGGATATTTTTAATAAACTCAGTGGAAGTAAGATCTATAGCAAGTTCGATTTCTACAAAGGGTATTGGCAGATACCAATGAGCGAAGAATCAAAAGACTTGACCACATTCATCTGTGCAAGCGGATTATATAAATTCAATGTGTTACCATTTGGACTAGTCAATACTGCCCTGAAAAGGCAAAACGCAGTAACTCGAAAAAAATCGTTTTTCATTTTATTGGATTTTTGCGCTTAAGATTTTACTATCTTCATGCCCTGTAAGTGTCAGAGCTTTATTTTCACTGGTTTCCGAGATATCATGTTGGCAAAACACAGTAAGTCGGATATTTTTCTTTGGAAATCAAGCCAAAACACAGCACTGTGTTTATAACAACAGAATCTGCTGCGCTTCCCAAACGAATGTCAAGCCAAAACGCAGTGCTGTGTTTTGGATTAGCATAGTTACTACATATTAAATTACTGTTACTGCGCTATAATACGTCATATTTCTGTATAATATTCTATTTCCGGTTTTGTTTACAAGACGCGTGAAAAATATTTATTAGTACGAAGTGATCTAATATTAGGCCCTATTGGGTTTTTCATTCATTTTGTTCAAGTTTAAGTTTGTATATTCATTCTACGTAAGTGTCAGACCCTATTATATTTATTATGTATTTAATTGGTGATTATAATTATGAATTTTAACATCTCGGCGAATATTTCCTATATTATTTACACGGCACGTGTTGTTATTATTGCTACGCGTGTGTGAATAGGCATTATACACGGATGGACGGAGGGTTAATGAATTTTAAATGAAATGGTAATTATGAATGAAATCCTGGTTTAATGAGGTTTTAAGATATTTTACTCTAACTAGAGCCAAAATCAAATTATTCACGTCCCAACTTCAGTGATCTGTACAAAAATATCCAGATCAATATCGGTTGATCAATGTAACACACGCACGCTGCAAAGAGTTGTCAAGCCAAAACGCAGTACTGTGTTTTGGGGTATTCAATTCGCATTGAAATGTCAAACCAAAACGCAGTACGAACGATTTTTAACTGTTTTGGTGTATAAATAATATTATTAAACATTTTTAATTGCTACCATAAAATAACACACAGTTTATTTCATTTATGGTGCAAGTTTTGTTCGGATTGAACAAATGAATTCCGAGATATTTGAAATAAACTTTCAAATCAAGTTTGCGCAAAATATTGGTTTTCCGAGTTACTGTGTTTTGCCTTTTCAGGGCAGAATAGCGCGTCCAGTTATAATCGACTGGTACGGAAAATATTACATGGAACTGAAAATCTAGAAAGTTATGTCGATGATATTCTTGCTCATACAAAAGGATGGGATGAACACATGAAGACGTTAAGAGAGTTTTTCATAAGAGTGAGGAAAGCTCATTTGACATTGAAACCGAAGAAGTGCTCACTAGGATATGGCAAAATAGATTTTCTAGGCCATACATTGAATAACGACGATATAAGCCCTAAGGGAGAATCTGTTGACAAGATTGTGGAAATGCCACAGCCTAAGACGAAGAAGCAAGTGAGAAGCTTTTTAGGAGCAATAAATTACTATCGAAAATTTATTCCGAATTGTGCTGAATTGATGGCTCCGTTGAGCGACTTGACTAAAAAGTTAGCTCCTAACAATGTTGAATGGAATCAAGAGTTAGGTGAAAGTTTTGAGCAGTTGAAAGACGCACTAGCTAAAACACCAATACTTAGGTTACCAGACCTAGAGAAAGAATTTATAATACAGACAGATGCATCAGGAAAAGGGATAGGTTGCGTTCTGATTCAGCAGTATGAAGGAATAAACCACCCGATTGCATATGCGAGTAGAAAACTAATGGAAAGAGAGAGCGATATTCAGTGGAAGAAAGGGAATGTTTAGCCATAATGTGTGGAATCAGTAGATTTGATCGATATTTGTGTGGAAGAGAATTTGTGATCGAGACGGACCACTGTGGACTACAGTATATGAAAGAAGGGAGGATGAAGAATGCAAGAGTCATGAGGTGGAGCCTCGCCCTTCAAAATTATTGTTTTACAATACGTTACATTAAGGGATGTAATAACGTAATGTCCGATTATTTAAGTAGAGGATTGACCTAAGATTTAAGTAAATCAATGGTGATACTATAGGTAGATAAGAAGTAGTTGTGTTAGGTTGTGATGTTGTGTAAAGTAATATAAGCATAGGCATAAGCAGTTATTGTAATTTGATAATTAGATAAGTTGATAAAGCCTGTGTGCAGACTTTTGAAGAAAGGGTATTTGTCGTGGTTATATTAAATGATTATCAAATTAAACACTTGCTATGCATGTATAATTATTAATTATAGGTAGAAGTTAAGCTAGGCAATTTAATTGGCGAGTTTAGGTAATATGTGTGGCAACATATAAAATATTTATGCATAAAACCAATGACTGCAGCAAAGCGCGTTAACGAGTGGTCAAGGTTACCATGCCAACAAAGGACGCTAAGCTTATTCGTGATTGGAGCAAACTGGAAACGAATGACGTGACGAGTTAAAAATGACGTCAGCCAAGTGGACGTTGAGTTTTTGACTCTCTACAGGTATATCTGGAAAAGATGGTTGGTTCGCTGCGGTGATCCATCTAAAGTTGTGATTTCCAGAGTAGAGACGAAGGTAATTGAACTGTTCGGACTATCAACCGACAGTTCAAAGTATTGTGCATTAGGTGCAACGAAATTTGAATGAGAAATTTGCGTTGGCACTTAGTAATCATCGTGTGAAGAGTGAGACGCTTGCGAAGATAACGAACTCTTAGGCAACAGTCTGAAGAGTCGGGTAATTTGAATCGGCTAGCGAACAGCTGATCGGCGTGTGAAGTACGACGGACGTTTGGTCAACTGGAGAAGAGCTGTGAGGTGAATGCGACGATTCATCTTGTGTGCAACTGATTCACGGCAAGATACGAGTAAGGCGATTGGTGTAGTCACTTCCATGACTGCATATTCAACCGTCTGATCAACATTCTTGACTGCGAAGAATTGGACGACGGAGAGAAGCCGAAGACATTCGAGTTTCATACAACTCGACAGATAAGCGCAAATATAATATTTCCTAAGTAACTCGCCACACTAGGTAAATAGGATTGTTATTTGTTTGTGCATTTGAAGGATATTGAATAACTTTATATTATATATATTTCATAAGAACTGGGAGTTTGTTGAATTTGGAAGAATTTCTTGAGTAAGTTAAACCCAACCGATCAACCACTAGGATAAAAAAAAGTGCCCTTTAACACGGGATACGACAAAGGTTTTGAATTCATATCCTCGCCAGAACATTTAATTATCATGAAACAGAGTTCTTAAATGGATACCACATCAACTCAAGCAGATATAATAATTATTTATTATATCGGACTCGAAAATAATTTAAAGGCAGGTTTGTCAGCTACAATATGTAATAAAACATTTGACATTAAGGTACTCATATTGGACACCTTTAAAACTTATTATTCCAAAACTATAAATTCAGAACATGCAAAGTTGGCTGAATCCAGTCAAAATATCGCTTTAAATTGTAAAAAAAGACGCCAACAACCCTTGAGGGACATAAAATAGACACCACGTCAACTAGAGCAGATAATTAAAATAATTATATAATTATATTATATTATATCGTACTGGAGAATAATGTAAAGACAGGTTTTGTCAACTACAATATGTCACTAAACATTGGATAATAAGTTATAAACCCCCCCCCCGTCACCAAAATGACCCTCCCCCCACCATTACCCAATATAACCCGAGTTAAAGCTAAAAGATACTGGGTGTCATCCTTCAAGATAACCTCAAACTTACAGCCCATATAGACCACCTCACAGCTGCCTGCTCCTCCTCTTTCTATGCCATCAGAAAACTCAAAACCCATGGCCTCTCTTCTGCATCCATCCACAATGTAGCTAAAGCCACTACCGTAGCTAAACTACTGTATGCCTCCCCGTTAGTGTGGTCCTTAGCTCCATGTAAAAATATTTTTGTGGGAATTTTAAACGAGGCACCCTCCTAACTTATTCCTTTAGGTTAAAAAATATTAACACTGAAAATTTTGAAGGACTCTTTTGAGTTTTAGGGGGTGCTACCGGACATAACATATATCAATGTAAAGACACAGGCGAAGCATGGAATATCGTATATTGTATACTATTACCAGTGTGTGGTTGAATGCACAAATTAAAATAAATTCTGGTGGGCGGTGGACCGTGTTGAAGGTGGACTAGTGGGCTGTGGACTGGTTTGCTATCTGGGTCAAAACACATACAAACGGGCATAAAAATGTTTTTCCAGTTAATATTTCCATTATTGCATCAGAGCCTTTTTCCGACGATAGGTTTATTTCTTCACATCCAATTATTATAGCAGACTCTGCTTTGATTCTCATTATTTGTTTGAAGCTTGTTAGGCTGTACTTGTTCATGAGTGCCAGTCCACACTCTGTTATGTCATTCACAACTTTCACTGAGCTCGCAGTGGCCTAACCTAACTTGAAGTTCTCATCGTTTGACCATGTATCAACGTGTTGTTGGAGAAAACCTGCCGTAATGCTGAAAAATCTCGTGTTTTCCGTGACAAAATCTTTCAATTTCATTGAGCTTTTTTCTAGTGGATGTTCAAGCCAAGTTTTGTCCAGAGTAGTAACCTTTTGACTTTTGGTATAAATGGAAGCCCCATAATCTTCTTCTTCTTTAGTTCTCTGCCATCATATGTCCAATTAATATGTTCATATGTTCATTAATATGTTCATATGTCCAATTAATGATGCCATGCACATCTGTTCTGTGCATCTCTCTTTAACTCTCTGCAACCATCCATTGTCATCATCCAGTCCAGCAGCATTGTTCTTGGTCTTCCTCTTGACTTCCCCCTCCATTCTCCCTTCGATGATGTCTCTTACTTTGGTGTCACTCCTCATGATGTGGCCAATCGTGTTTCACCATAATCAAAGCTGGTCGACTGCACAGTGTAAGAATTGTGAAAAATTAACTTTGGGGAGGAGTTGGACCATTATCCACTTGGAATTGGGGTGTGAAAAACAGACTTTATTATGGGGCTCTAATGAAGACTGGAGGCTTGAAACCCCCCAAATCTCCCGGCAATTTTCACCCTGGGTCGACACCCACTCCAGAAATGAGGACAGGAAGACGGTCTACTATTTCTTTACTGCAGATATCTTCCAACAATTTCCCATCCCAGTGAACTGTTAGAGGAACTCCTGGTTGAGATTCAGCTTTCAAGTTTTCAGCAAATTTTCTGCCGACTCTATATACCCTGCTTACGAATTGAAAAGCAATTGAGATTGAACTCTGTGGGATTATTGCCAAAGCATTGCAGTGTGAAAGAGAGTAGGCCTACAAGTGTTGATTTTCTATAGTTTTACTCCCTTTCACCATTGCATTGTCAAAACTTAGACCTATTGCCAACTTTGTGTTACCTTTGAAAATAGAGAGATTATGCAATATATACTGATATACATGACAAATCAAAATGAAGCGAAATTGCCGCCAAAAGATGCAATGGCTGTTAATGGAACTTAATGCGTTATAGAATTTTTAAAAAAGTAAGTAAGTGACAATTATGATGTTGTGGGATGTTAATAAAATATGCAAGCAGTTGTCTATCAAATTCTATCATAGCCATTTCCATAGTTGGAAAGCATATTAATGAAAATTAAACATATTGTACCACAAAGCCTAAATGAATTCTAAGCTTGAACTTTAACCTCTGGTAGCGACCCCTAGATGTACATGAATTATCTCCAAAAAATTTCTCAAATTTTTTCTCATCAATAGAAACCAACTTTGAGGGTGCCCCGTTATAAAATCAGACTTTTAAAAATAAGGACCACACTACTCCCCGTCCTGGTGGGGTCTCACCCTGGCTTCCGATAAAGAACGCCTTGAAAAACTCCTAAAAAGAGCTAAACGCCTAGGTTACCTAGAGCAAACCATCCCAACAGTCTCCGAACTTGCCAACATAGCTGATGCACAATTCGACACCTCGAAAAATTGTTCTCACAAAACTATAAATTCGCATAAACCCTTGTGCTATTGAATACCAAACGACACCTAAAACTTGTATGTTATGCTCGTCGCCAACTTTAGAGATCACAAAATGGTGACTGACAACCGAGAGAAACGGAAAAATATTATCGCTTTGCAAAGAATAATAAATTGTTTTTATTAGAAACCTTTAAAAACTCATTCATAAATAATATAAATTTATCACAAGCATTTCTTCGCTATTATATTCCAAATCCTCGACGCATTTATTCATACAGTAAGATCGGCGCCTTTGAAGCCACAAGATGGTGATCAACAACGGAAAAATTGCCTGACATCTGGTAGCGCCAGAATAAGTCGGAGGGCAACGCCGAGGACATAAATTTCTGCCACAACTGCGTCCCTTATCCAACTCGACCATGATGAAAACACCGACCGCTCAATGTCAGTGGATTGAAAGCACCGATGATAACGACGACCACCACAACAACAACAACAACAACTACAACAACAACAACAACAACAACAACAACAACAACAACAGCAGCAGCAGCAGCAGCAACAACAACAACAACAACAACGAAGAAGGGGCGCTAAATAAATGTGCGAAATGAATGAATGAATGAATGAATGAATGAATGAATGAATGAATGAATGAATGAATGAATGAATGAATGCAGCCTCTCCTCGTCTTTCTCTCGCCTCAAATTCTGCCTTTTCTTCCGCCGAAACAGTTAGTTAAATATCATTCCAGATGCCATATCAATGGAAGCAATGTAAATAGTATATCGGACTCGAATATTAAGGTAAATATAAGCTTTGTATACTACAAGAATATCATGCACAGTACTGTTACACTCGCAAACATTTGGTAATAAAGTCCTCGTATTCGACACCTTTAAAACTGATTATCACAAAACTATAAATTCAGAATATCCGTTATAGTCCGTCACATTATTTTATAACCATCGTTCTACAGATCCCACAAGACACGGCAGCTGCACTTCTGTGGTAAAATCGACGCCGACAGCCAATAACGGCAATGAAATGGTAATTAACAAAAAGAAAAGTGTCGACCATCTGGTACTCCTAGTTCTAACCCGAAGGCTCGAATAAATTGAAGGGCGATGCTCAGGACTCTATGCTAGCAGTCTGGATTAAAAAACGAATAAAGCTCTGGATATATATATCCTCGCCCGAACATTTAATTATCATTAAACAGAATTCTTAAATGGATACATCGTCAACTGAAGCAGATATAATCATTATTTATTATATCGGACTCGAGGATAAAGTAGAGATAAATTTTGTCAGCTACAAAATGTAATTAAACATTTGATATTAAGATACTCGTATTCGACACCTTTAAAAATTATTCTAACAAAATTATAAATACAGAACAGTCAAACTTCGGTAAATCTCGCATGGCCTCACACTTCTATGGTAAAATCGACGCTAACAGCCAATGAAATGGAACCACATCAACTGAAGCAGATATATTAATTGTATATAATATATATATTATAAATATATTTATATATTCATAAAATTTATTATATCGGACTCACGAATAATGTAAAGACAGCTACAATATGTCACTAGACATTGAATAATAAGGTACTTGTATTCGACACCTTTAAAAACTATTTTACCAAAACTATAAATACTGCATAAACACCTGTGCCACAGTGTGCAAAAATACCCACTGCAATCCTTTGGTGAGATCGGCGATCAAAATTTTTTTGACTGAATAAAATTGTTCATATTTGACACCTTCAAGACTCATTCATCCACAATATAAATACGTCACAAGCATTCGCTCGATACAATGCCACGCATCTCCAAAATCATTCAAACGGTTAAGATCGACGCCTGTAATAATTATTGAGACCACAAAACTGTGACTAACAACGGAGAACTGCCTACCATCGGGTAGCGCCAGTCCAAAGGCTCAAATAAATCGGAGGGCAACGCTGAGGACAGAAATTTCTGCCACAACTGCGTCACTCATCCAACTCGACCATGATGAAAACACCGACCGCAACTGTCAGTGGATTGACAGCACCGATGACAACGACAACAACAACAACAACAAAAACGACAACAACAACAATGCGGCCATACCACTAAATCATCCAGGTTATCGCCATTCCGTTGTGGCATAGAGTCGCCAGGAGTCGACGAGATATCGAGGCGCAACATAAATATTACTTATAGATGGATGTTTCCATGACTTCATCGTCATTATTCCTTTTCATCTCACTTTCTGTTCGTCAACAGTTATCCTTGTATTGTATACTTTAGTTGCCTGAATGTTAAGAATGTAATTCCGGGATTAAGATAAACACCGGAACAGTTAATTATAATAGTTATTATCATGAAACAGCGTTATTAAGCGGATACCATATCATCAACTGAAGCAATGCAAATAGTGTATCGGACTCGAGTATAAGGTAAATATAGGCTATTATGTATGCAACAATTTGCACAGTTGCACACACAAAAAGTGCATAATAAAGTACTGTAATTCGACACCTTTAAAACTGAATCTTCAAAAACTTTAAAGAAAGAATAAACATAATTTTGTTCGCTAGATTTAGTTGAAATGTGGTAAAATCGACGCTAACAAGCCTTGGCGGCATTAATGGTGATTAAGAAAGAAAAAAGTGTCGACCATTAGTTATGTATGTATACATGTGCACTTGTTATAGCGCCCCTTCAAGCACTCGCTACTCAGAGGCGCTCCCGAATGCAGAGCGGACACTGCATCGGAGTTTCACGCCGAAGCGCTGAGCAATTGTGAGTGAAGGTGGATTCGAACCTCGAACCTTCCGGCTCCAAGGCAACGACACCACCACTACATCACCGCACCCCACAAAGTAGGTCTAGTTCTAGTCCGAAGGCTTAACTAAGTTCAAGAGCGATGCTGAGGACTCTATGTTAGCTGTCTGGATTAAAAAGAGAACAAGGCTGGGGATTCACCCCCAGATCAGTCAATTGTCAAGAAACAGAGTTTTTAAACGAATACCACATCAACTGGTGCAGATATAATAATTATTTATTTATTATATCAGACTGGAGAATAATGTAGAGATAGGTTTTGTCTTTTACAAAATGTAATTAAACTTTTCATAAAAGGTACTCGTATTGGACACCTTTAAAACTGATTTTTATAAAATTATAAATTAAGAACATGCAAAGTTGGCTGAATCTAGTCAAAACTTCCACTTCAATGGTAAAATCGACTCCAACAACACTTAACGGACATAAAATGGACACCACATCAACTCAAGCAAATAAGAATAATTATTTAATTATAATTTATTATATCGGACTCGAGAATAGTGTAAAGACAGGTTTTGTCACCTACAATAAAATTATGTCACTAAACATTGGATAATAAGATATTATACTCGAATTCGACACCTCGAAAAATTATTCTTACCACACCATAAATTCCGCATGAACACTTGTGCCGTTGAATCCCACGGGACCAATCCAACTTGTATGTTAAGATCGCCGCCAACTTTAGACATCACAAAATGGTGACTGACCACCGAGAGAAATGGGAAAATATTAACGCTTTGCAAAAGATAATAAATTGTTCTTATTCGACACCTTTAAAACTCATTCATCCAAAATATAAATCCATCAGAAGCACACGTTCCATGTGTTGAACACGATCTGTAGAATTATTCAAACGGTAACATCGACACCGACAACCCTTGGAGGCCACAAAACTGTGACTAACAATATAAATTTATGACAAACATTTCTGGTACTTGTCGGTTAATTCACCGCCACAGGTTTCGTCTGTCTACCTTGTCGGTTAGTTCACCGCCAGAGTTTGCCGTGTATTTACGCACTGCGTATATGTAGGCTACGTACTGGTTTTTAGTGACGTAATGTAGGCTAATGGTGACATCCGATTAACTTATAGCACGTGTTTATTTCTTGGATACCGTCATGAATGCCATAAATTTCTTAAGAATTTCGGCTTTAGTTCACGATAAACAAAGCAGCGTTAATTTATTGCTGCAGCAATGCTGCGAGATAGTGTGCTAACAATCACCCAATGGTGGGCATATAGGTATAGTAAAAGAGGTCCCTATGTTAATGAATGACTGCACTAACCATAATTATTCCTAATTCTTACCGACCCTCACGATGCCTAACCTGATCCTAACCGACCCTCACGATGCCTAACCTGAAACCAACCAACATTATAGGGACCCGCTAACTATAACAAAGCCCCAATGGCAGACAGATGGACATGTCTTAAGCGTAGCTGTAGGCAAAACATCCCACTGCGACAAGGCACGTGGCTACAAAAATCACGCCTAACTTACCGACAAATCATCCTCTTCGTATATTGCTGGTCCAAAGAAATGACGAACATTCGTTTTTGCGAGTGTGAATTGGAAATTGCGAAAGAAACGGTAATAGACTGTAATAACTATCTGCGTGTGGCGGTGAATTAATGTATGCATGTAAAATTTCGTATATAATAGGGTTTCTGTGTGTGGCGGTGAATTAACCGACAAGTACCACATTTCTTCGCTAGATACCAGATCCTCACCGCATTTATTCATACATAAAGTTTGGCGCCTTGGAGGCCACAAGTTGGTGACTAACAACGGAGAACTGTCTACCATCTGGTATCGCCAGTCCAAATGCTTTAATAAGTCGGAGGGCGACGCTGAGGACAGAAATTTCTGCCACAACTGCGTCCCTCATCCAACTCGACCATGATGAAAACACCGACCGCTCAATGTCAGTGGATTGACAGCACCGATGACAACAACGACAAAAACAACAACGACAACAACAACTACAACAACAACAACAGCAGCAGCAGCTTTTCTTTGATGTCTGACTGTGACACAACACTATAGCGTGGCCACACAAACCACCCATGCATTAGACATGCTTACATTACCTTACTTACTTATAATTTAGTCCTTCATGTGCATGTCTGCTGCACATCGGGCGACTTACAGCAAGTGACATCATTAAAAAAAATTATTTATGAATGACGTCATAATTGCATGACTAGCACAATGACGCTGTGTTGTTTAAATAATATTATATTATAGGACGCTAGTTCATTTGACGTAACCATCGATTGTGCATTTACGTTTTTCCCCTATATAGCAGTACGCATACGTAATTACATGCACATTTATATACAAAGTCTATTATAGTAGTATAGCGATTCAGAAGTAAATACGGCAAACGTTTCATTCCGTGTGTTTCACTGAATGCAGTAGCTCTATTTTTCTTGCATTTGCGAAACATATCCGAAGGCAAGCGGAAGGCAAGAGAGTAGAAGAACATGAAAGGCAAGTTAGAGAAAGTAAGGCTACTAGTAAGGGGCGTGGCTATTTTGCATGAACATTAATGAAGCTTTCTATATCAAGGGGGCGTGGCTAATGGGTTCTTAGTTGGTTTTTAATTGCTTTTTAGTTGATGAGGTGGAACTCTCCCTTACCCCACTACTGCTACGGCAACATAGGTAATGGAAGATAATTATGGACGGAATGTGAACGAAAGGCAAGGAATGGAGAGGCAAGAGAAGGCAAGCAAAGCAATGCAAAAAATGACGAGAACAAAGGATGAGGAAGGTGAAGACTTTGGTGGGATGGGAGAAAGATTATGTAGCGAAAAAGACATTAGGGTAGAGCGAGATGATTTGATAAAATTATAATAGAAGGGGAGTTAAGAAGGTAAATGTCTAATAAATTGTATGTCGTGTTGTTTTCAATGTTATATTATTGTTGGATAAAAAAATGCAATATCGGAATTAAAATACCAGCCAGAACAGTTAATTGTAATATTTATGATCATGAAACAGCGTTCTTAAACGGATACCATAATCATTAACTGAAGCAATGTAAATAGTATTTCGGACTCGAGTATAAGATAAGTAATTTTTATAGGCCTTGTATGCTACAATATGCACAGTTACGCACACAAACATTGGATAATAAAGTACTCGTTTCCCACACCTCTAAAACTAATATTTCTAAAACTATAAATTCATCGGTAAACAATATTATCTCGTTTCTAAACCACCCACATCAAGCCGCGATCAGGTAAACAGCTCTAACGACGACCCGTTCAAACTGAGACAACCTATCCAATTACTAGTAATAACAAATCCAATGCAGCAGAGTAACACTCGATATTGTATAGAGCATCGCTGTAATAAAGCTCCTATCCGTTACGTATTATAATAATAATGACAGATTCAACCCAGATGCATTGCCTGCATAGATCGATCTTTATGGAATGCAGGCCTACTTCCATCATCAATTCGGTCCTCCTTCCACTCTTTCCTTATCTTTTTCTCGCCTCAATTCCTGCCTTTTCTCTCGGGGTCGATCGCACTGATGGGAGCACTTATGAAATGCTTTTTCCAGAAAAAAGCGCTTCATAAATAGTCACATTATACAACACAGTGCAATATACTGCTCCTCATCCCCATTCTAATGCTTGCACGAAGAGTTTCGCATGTCGATAATTTCAAATCACATGCTTTCATTTAGAAAACCAATGAAACTGAACTTCAATCATTTATTGCAACAAACGTATTCAAGAAGTAGGTTACGATTCCATTTACCACTCAGATTGTGGCAGAGCGTCGTCAGAAGTCGACAAGAGATCGAGGCGCTACATAAATATTACTTATAGATGGATGTTCCCATGACTTCATCGTAATTATCCCATTTCATCTCAATTTATGTTCAACGGCAGTTATTCTTATTCGTTCGTTCGTTCGTTCGTTCGTTCAATCAATCATTCATTCATTCATTCATTCTTTCATTCATTCATTCATTCATTCATTCATTCATTCATTCATTCGGACATTTATAATAGCGTTTATTCAAGTAAAATTACTAGTCAGAGGCGCTCCCGACTCCAACGCGCCCAACAAGTACAGCTTTAGGTTTAGTAGGGAACGAGCCGGGTAGATTTTCAGGGTATAATAGGCGTGGCTCAAAAGGAAGACCATTACAGACCACCGGGCCAACCACAGATACTCTACATCTACTTTATACTCTATTTTTAGTTGTCTGAATGATAGCAGTGCAATGTCGGGATTAAAATATCTGCCAGAACAGATAAATGTAATAGTTATTATCATGAAACGGCGTTATTAAACGGATATCATATCATCAACTGAAGCAATGTAAATAGTATATCGGACTCGAGTATGAAGTAAATATAGACTTTGTATGCTACATTAATTATGCACTGTTGCACACACAAACATCGGATAATAAAGTTCTCGCATTCGACACCTCTAAAGTTTATTTTTCAAAACTATAAATACAAAATAGGCATTTTGTAAGCCAGATCCGGTGGTAACAATGTCCTTCTGTGGACAAATCGACGCTAACAAAAAATGATGATTAACAAAGGAAAAAGTGTCGACCATTGGGTGTGTATGTATGTTCACATGTTATAGCGCCCGTTCAAGCTCTCGCTACACAAAGGCGCTCCCGAATGCAGAGCGGACACTGCATCGGAGTTTCACGCCGAAGCGCTGAGCAATTGTGAGTGAAGGTGGATTCGAACCTCGAACCTTCCGGCTCCAAGGCAACGACGCCACCACAACACCACCGTACCCCATAATGCAGGCCTAGGGATTCACATCCTCGCCAGAATATTTAATTATCATGAAACAGAGTTCTTAAATGGATACCACATCAACTGAAGCAGATATAATAATTATTTATTACATCGGACTCGAAAATAATTTAAAGACAAGTTTTTTGTCAACTACAATATGTAATAAAACATTTGATATTAAGATACTCGTATACGACACCTTTAAAAATTATTTTCTTAAACTATAAATTCAGAACATGCAAATTTCGCTAGATCCAATCAGAACATGGCACTTCTATGGTAAAATTGACGCCAACAATTCTTGAAGGACACATAAAATGGACACCACGTCAACTGAAGAAGATAAGAATAATTATGTAATTATATATAGTTTATTATATCGGACTCGAGAATAATGTAAAGACAGGTTTTGTCAGCTACAATATGTCACTGAACATTGGATAATAAGTTATATACCCCCGTCACCAAAATGACCATCCTCCACCAATACCCAATATAACCCGAGTTAAAACTATGAAGATTATAGTATAAGTCATCCTTCAAGATGACCTCAAACTCACAACCCATATAGACCACCTCACGGCTACCTGCTCCTCCTCTTTCTATGCCATCAGAAAACTCAAAACCCATGGCCACTCCTCCTCATCCATCCACAATGTAACCAAAGCCACTACCGTAGCCAAACTAATATATGCCTCCCCATCCTGGTGGGGTCTCACCCTGGCCTCCGATAACAGAACGCCTTGAAAAACTCATAAAAAGAGCTAAGCGCCTAGGTTACCTAGAGCAAACCATCCAAACAGTCTCCGAACTTGCCAAAATATCTGATGCACAATTCGACACCTCGAAAATTATTCTCACAATACTATAAATTCGCATAAACACTTGTGCCATTGAATGCCATGGTACCATTCAAACTTGTATGTTAAGATCGGAGCCAACTTTAGAGATCACAAAACGATGACTGACAACCGAGAGAAATGGGAAAATATTATCGCTTTGCAAAAGATAATAAATTGTTCTTATTCGACACCTTTAAAACTCATTTATCCACAATAGAAATTTATGACAAGCATTTCTTCGCTAGATTCCAAACTCTCACCAAATTTATTCATACAGTAAGATCGGCGCCATGGAGGCCACAAAACTGTGACTAACAACGGAGAACTATGCCTACCATCAAGTAGCGCCAGTCCAAAAACTCGATTAAGTCGGAGGGCAACGCTGAGGACAGAAATTTCTGCCACAACTGCGTCCCTTATACAACTCGACCATGATGAAAACACCGACCGCTCACTGTCAGTCAGTAGACAGCACCGATGACAACAACAACAACAACAACAACAACAACAACAATGATAACGACAACAACAACAACAACAACAACAACAACAACAAAAACAAAGCGGCCATACCACCAAATCCACCAGGTTATCACCAATCCGGTGATGACAACGAAATGGTTTCAAAAGTATTGTTGCCAAACTCAACGGCAAAAGAAAATGAAATGTTTGTCCTACCGAAAATCTGAAGTCGAGTGACGTTCGATCCGGTCCAGTGATTCGTCAGAACGCGGTTACGGTTGGCGTTAATTAATTGCATTAATTTACCCCAATTAATGCAACTAACGTGTTCAAGAATTCTAGGTTACGAATTTCATTGACGACTCAGATTGAGGCAGATCGTTGCCAGAAGTCAAAGAGAGAGGCGCTACATAAATATTATTTTGCAGATGGGTGTTCCCATGTCTTCGTCGTCATTATTCCATTTCATATGAATTCATGCCCGTCAACAGTTATCCTTGTTCATTCATTCATTCACTCATTCATTCATTCATTCATTCATTCATTCATTCATTCATCCATTTATTCTTTCATTCATTCGTTCGTTCAATTATTCATCCATTCATCCATTCATTCATTAAATCATTCATTCATTCTTTCATTCATTCATTCAGTCATTCATTCATTCATTCATTCACTCATTCATTCGTTCATTCATTCATTCATTCATTTGGACTTTTATAATAGCGCTTCTTCAAGTAAAAATACTACTTAGATTCGCTCCCGCCTCCAACGCGCTCAGAAAGTACAGTTTTAAGTTTAGTAGGGTACTATCTTGGTGTAGAGTCCCAGGGTGTAGACTTAGCTCAAAAGGAATTCCATTCCAGACCACCGGGTCAACCACAGATACTCTACTTTATATTCTTTTTTTAGTTGTCTGAATGCTAGCAGTGCAATGACGGGATTAAAATACCCCCCTCCAGAACAGTTAATTGCAATATTTAATATCATGAAACAGCGATCTTAAACGGATACCATATCATCAACTGAAGCAATGTAAATAGTATATCGTACTCGAGTATAAGATATATAGACGTGTCTCTGACACATTATATAAGCACTTAAAAACTGTTCTGTTTGGCCGTGCTAGAGTCTGGAGCGCCTCTGAATAGTTTCCGTGAAGAGGCGCTATATAAATACTTGAATGAATGAATGAATGAATAAGGTACAATATTATGCACAGTTGCACACACAAACACTGGTTATTAACGTGCTCGTATTCGACACCTCTAAAACTGATTTTATCAACACTATAAATTCAAAATATACGTTCGCTATACCCGACCCCACACTTCAGCACTTCGTGGTGAAGTCGACGCTAACAACCCTTGGCGGCATTAAAATTGTGATTAATAAAGAAAATAAACAATCATCGGATAGGCCTAGTTCTAGTCCGAAAGCTCGAATAAGATGAAGGACGATGCTGAGGACTCTATGTTAGGTTTCTCCATGGATGAACAAGTATGAGGCTGGGGATCCATATCGCCGCCACAATAGTTAATTATCATGAAACAGAGTTCTTAAACAGATACCACATCAACTGAATGAGATATAATAATTATTTATTACATCAGACTGGAGAATAATGTAAAGACAAGTTTTTGTCAACTACAATATGTAATTAAATATTCGATATTAAGGTACTCGTATTGGACACCTTTAAAACTGATTCTTCCAAAACTATAAATTCAGAACATGCAAAGTTGGCTGAATCCCGTCAAAACTTTTGTTTTCAGTGGTAAAAACGACGCCAGCAAATCTTTACGGACATAAAATAGACACCACATCAACTGAAGCAGATAAGAATAATTATAAAATTATAATTTAATATATCGGATTCGAGAATAATGTAAAGACAGGTTTTGTCACCTACAATATATCACCAAACATTGAATGATAAGTTATATACACCCCCCCCGTCACCAAAATTACCCTCCCCACCATTACCCAAATAACCCGAGTTAAAACCTTGAAAATACTGGGTGTCATCCTTCAAGATAACCTCAAACTCACAGCCCATATCGACCACCTCACAGCTGCCTGCTCCTCCTCTTTCTATGCCATCAGAAAACTCAAAACCCATGGCCACTCCTCCTCATCCATCCACAATGTAACCAAAGCCACTACCGTAGCTAAACTACTTCATGCCTCCCCGTCCTGCAGGTGGGGTCTCACCCTGGCCTCCGATAAAGAACGCCTTGAAAAACTCATAAAAAGAGCTAAACGCCTAGGTTACCTAGAGCAAACCATCCCAACAGTCTCCGAACTTGCCAACATAGCTGATGCACAATGCGACACCTCGAAAAATTATTCTCACAATACTATAAATTTGCATAAACACTTGCGCCATGGAATACCAAAACACAAGTCAAACTTGAATGTTATGATCGGCGCCAACTTTAGACATCACAAAATGATGACTGACAACCAGGGTTGCCACTTATAGCTTTTCCCACCTAGATCTAGGTTTTTTCGGCCTTGTCTACATGTAGGTTTCTAGGTTTTTGTCAGGATCTAGCCCTTTTTTCGCACGGCGTTTTTCCTCTTTTGTTACATAAAATAAGCTTTGCTAGGTGAAAATGCACAAAAGACGTGAAAAAAGTCGAAAATGTTTTGAATACGGACCCCCAAAAGTTATTTTTTTTTGAGCGAAAGACTAAAAAGGCCATCAGAAATTTTTTCCGAAATTTTGTTCGGATGACTGAAAAAGTTCCTCAGAAATTTGAATTTCAAGCGCGAAAACTCGAAAAATCCATTCCGAAATTCTCAATATAGCCTTTTCTAGCCTTTTTTCGGCCCTATCTGACCTTTTTCAAAATTCAGAGTGGCGACCCTGCTGACAACCGAGAGAAACTGGAAATTACCCCTTTGCAAAGGATAATAAATTGTTCTTATTCGACACCTGCAAAAACTCGTTCATCCGCAATATAAATTTATGACAATCATTTCTTCGCTAGATTCCAAATCCTCACCGCAGTTATTCATACAATAAGATCTTAGAAGCCACGAGATGGTGATCAACAACGGAAAAATTGCCTGCCATCTGGTAGCGCCAGTCATAACGCTCGAATAAGTTGTAGGGCGACGCAGAGGACAGAAACTTCTGCCATAACTGCGTCCCTTATCCAACTCGACCATGATGAAAACACCGACCGCTACTGTCAGTGGATTGAAAGCACCGATGACAACAACAACAACAATAACAGCAGCAACAACAACAACGACGAAACAGGGGCGCTATATAAATGTGTGAAATGAATGAATGAATGAATATATGAATGAATGAATGAATGAATATATGAATGAATGAACGAATGAATGAATATAAGAATGAATGAATGAATGAATGAATGAATGAATGAATGAATATAAGAATGTATGAATGAATGAATGAATGAATGAATGAATGAATGAATGAATGAATGAATGAATGAATGAATGAATGAATGAATGAATGAATGAATGAATGAATGAATGAATGAATGAATGAATGAATGAATGAATGAATGAATGAATGAAGGAATGAAGGAATGAATGAATGAATGAATGAATGAATGAATGAATGAATGAATGAATGAATGAATGAATGAATGAATGAATGAATGAATGAATGAATGAATGAATGAAGCCTCTCCTCTTCTTTCTCTCGCCTCAACTGCTGACTTTTCTTCCGCCAGAGCTGTTAATTAATTATCATGAAACAGCGTTCTTAAACGGATACCATATCATCAACTGAAGCAATGTAAATACAGTATATCGGACTCGATTATAAGGTAAAGAGAGGCTCTGTAAGCTGCAATATCATGCACTGTCTGTTTCACTCACAAACATTTGATAATAAAGTACTCGTTTACGACACCTTTATAACTGATTCTCGTGAAACTATATATTCAGAATAGGCATTTGTTCGCTAGATCTGACGAAAACATTGTACCATTATGTGATAAAATCGACGCTAACAGCCTTTAAAGGCAATAAAATGGTGATTAACAAAGAAAAAAGAGAAAATTGTCGACCTTCGGATACTCCTAGTTCTAGCCTAGTCCGAAGGCTGGAATAAATTGAAGGTCAATGCTGAAGTCTCTATGTTAGTATTGTTTTCTGGATTAAAAAGAACAAGGCTAGGGATTCATATCACCGACAGAACAGTAACTGTTAATTATCATTAAACATAGTTATTAAACGGATACCACATCAACTTAAACAGATATAATCATTATTTATTATATCGGACTCGAGGACAATGTAGAGATAGATTTTGTAAGCTACAATTATGTAATTAAACATTTGATATTAAGATACTCGTATTCGACACCTTAAAAAATTATTCTAACAAAATTATAAATTCAGAACAGTCAAACTTCGGTAAATCCCGTATGGCCTCACACTTCTATGGTAAAATCGACGCTAACAGCCAATGAAATGGAACCACATCAACTGAAGCAGATATAATAATTGTATATAATATATATATATATATATATATATAATATATATATATATTATATATATTATATATATATATTCATAAAATTTATTATATCGGAATCGAGAATAATGTAAAGACAGCTACAATATGTCACTAGATATTGAATAATTATAATAAGGTACTCGTATTCAGCACCTCTAAAAACTATTTTACCAACACTATAAATACTGCATAAACACCTGTGCCACAGTGTGCAAAAATACCCACTGCAATCCTTTCGTGAGATCGGCGATCACAAAAAATTTTTACTTAATAAATTGTTCATATTTGACACCTTCAAGACTCATTCATCCACAATATAAATACGTCACAAGCATACGCTCGATATAATGCCACGCATCTCCAAAATCATTCAAACGGTTAAGATCGACGCCTGTAATAATAATATTTTTGAGACCACAAAACTGTGACTAACAACAGAGAACTGCCTACCATCGGTTAGCGCCAGTCCAAAGACTCAAATAAGTCGGAGGGTAACGCTGAGGACAAAAATTTCTGCCACAACTGCGCCCCTCATCCAACTCGACCATGATGAAAACACCGACCGCACACTGTCAGTGGATTGACAGCACCGATAACAACGACAAAGACAACAGCAACAACAACAACAACGACAACAAAAACAAAGCGGCCATACCACCAAATCCTCCAGGTTATCACCAATCCGTTGATGACAACCAACAGGTTTCAACATTATATATTGTTGACAAACTCGACGGCAAACGAAAAGAAATGTTTGTCCTACCGAATATCTGAAGTCGAGTGACGTTCGCTCCGGTCCAGTGATTCGTAAGAAGGCGGTTACGGTTGTTGACGTCGAAGAAAAGACGAATAGCAGCTGAAAGAAATACAACATTATGGAGACGGACGAACGGACGGATGGACGGTTGGACAGACGGACGAACGGATGGACGGACGGACGCACGGATGCACGGATGGGCGGACGCACGG